>CAMZMU010000118.1:19374319-19747838 GCA_947311845.1 Poa pratensis
TCGGCTCCAGGCATGGCGGTGGTGACCTCCTCCTCTAACCGGAGGTGGTGCGGCCGGCTGGCTGTGGCGGATCCCTGGATCTCAGGGTTAGCCCCAGCGGCGAGTTGGGAATGCGTGGTTGCCGTGAAAACCGAGCTGTGACTTCGTTCAAGCAGGCGATGACGGCGTCTATGCGTCATTACCTTGGTGAAGGCATCGCGTTGCAGCCACCATCTACCCACTCACGCTATTCCGGGGAAACCCCAGGTCCAGGCTCCCTGGATTGGGCATGTTTTTGGAGGAGTTGTTGGACATAAGAGCAAGAAGTGGAGCGGTGTACATCTACCGCGTTGACAACGGCGGGTCTCCGGGCACATGATGATGGACTCGCGCAGGAGGGTGGAGCTGCCTAGCGTCGTGGCGGTGCTGACGGAAGGCCTGGCAAGGTCGTCATGTTGATCTCTCCGGATGGGATGGCGGAAGATGGTGGCAGCGACTTCTGATGTGCGTATGTGGCGTGCGCTGAGGATTGGCTGGAATGGTTTGTGCTTCTGGCACGCTGTTGGGCGGCCTAGTTGAAGTCTCCGAATTTAGATGATGTGCGTAGGTGTGTGAGGTCAGGGCATTGGCTCCGATTGGTCCACCGACCCCTTCATCAAGCTTGTAGGTGTAGCGAGTTTTCGCCTGGACGGTGGCTTCCAAATGATTGATGTATCTCTTTGTAAGGATTGGTGCTTTCTGTTTTCTCTTTTATTAATAAAAATGGATGTTGGATGCAGAGTCTGGGTACACCCTCCATTTCGGAAAAAAGAAAAAAATTGATAAAGGGAGTTTTATTACTTAAAAGGTTTAAGCATTACACCCAGCCTCTGCACAACGAAGGTGCACACAGCCGACATAGTACGGTAGTCCAAAAAATAAAAGGTAGCGATTACATATCAGAATGAGAAATTGTAATCACGCCTAAGGTGCTGGTGGCCCGATCCGCAAATTATGCTGCCATCCATGTTGGGATAAAAAAGTCTCTCGCCGTATCCTCCAGTCTTGAACAGACCTCCATAAACAGGTCTCGATGCCCCACACGTTGCAACGGAGACCACGAACGGAGTGTAGCTGTAGTCCTGTAGATAACCTGCATGAGAGAACAATTTTTATCAGTGAAAACCTTGTCATTTCTACATAGCCAAAGCGACCATATAACGGCTAGCGCTGCCACCCTAATAAGTTGTTTGAACCTAACATCAACCCCATTCAGCCAACTGCTAAAAATGTGAGCAATGCTTCTTGGGGGATATAAAGTAGAACCTATCTGGATGATTGACCATATAGAATCTGCGAACTGACACTCAAAAATAAGTGGTTGATAGTTTCGTCTTTGTGACAGAAGACACACCTCTTACTACCATGCCAATTGCGTTTTGCAAGGTTGTCCTTAGTAAGAATAACCCTCGACGAAGGTACCACGCAAAAACCTTGTTTTTTAGTGGTATCTTCATCGACCATATTTTCTTATTATTATCTACTGGCACATCAGGTTGGATTAATGCATTATACATATTGTCCACTGAGAATTTACCGCTCTTGTGTAAACTCCAACGAAACACATCGGTCCCTTGCGTCAAATTGACGGAGGCTAATCGGTGTAGCAATTCATGCCACGCCGCTATCCTAGGACCAACGAGATCTCTTCGGAACGTCACATTTGGTTGGTAAACCTCCAAAACAGTAGCAATAGTATCGCTTTTGTGACGTCCAAGGACAATATTATATAAGGCTGGATATTGTTCACGGAGTGTAGTAGTACCAAGCCACTTATCCTCCCAGAATCTTATATCTGAACCATCTTTGATGGAGAAAGAGCCATATGGGAGGAAGAATTTCTTCGTCGCCATTAGACCTGCCCAAAAGTGATAATCCCCGGGTTTCCATGAAACCTGAGATATCGCCTTTGACCCAACATACTTTCTCCTGAGTAGAGTTTGCCAGACACCTTCTTCGGTAAGTAGCTTAAACAGCCATTTTCCAAGAAGGGCACGATTCTTAACCTCAAGATCATGAATCCCTAGTCCCCCAAAGTCTTTGGGGCGGCACACTGCATCCCATTTTGCCAGTCGGTACCTCTTTTTTTTTTGTCCCCTTGCCAAAAGAATCTAGATCGAAAGTAATCCAATCGATGTAAGACTCCCTTTGGTAATTGGAAGAAGGATATCATATACAGAACCATATTGGTTAGGACTGAGTTTATGAGTACCAATCTTCCACCCAGGGATAGTAGTTTTCCTTTCCAACTACTCAACCTTTTTTATTCTTTCCTCAACGTGTTTCCATTGTGCAATCGTAAGCCTCCTAAAATGAATTGGGATGCCTAGATAACTTATTGGAAACTCACCAACCTCACAGCCAAATAACTCAGCATATTGGTTGGCCTCCGCCTGGGCGTCGCCGAAACAAAACAATTTGCTTTTATGGAAGTTAATTTTTAGACCAGATAGTTGCTCGAACGCTGAAAGAATTAATTTCAGATTCTTTGCTTTCTCAATGTCATGTTCCATAAAGAGAATCGTATCGTCCACGTATTGAAGAATGGACAGCCCACCATCCACTAGATGCGGTACCACCCCTCAATTTGCCCATCCAACTTTGCACGTTCAATGATTATGGCTAGCATATCAGCTACTATGTTAAATAGTATAGGTGATAGTGGGTCGCCTTGTCGTAGTCCTTTTTTCGTTTGGAAGTATCTACCAACATCGTCATTGACTTTGATGGCGACACTTCCGCCGGAAACAAAACTATCAATCATTGATCGCCACTCATCGGAAAAACCTTTCATTCTGAGTGTGTTGAAGGAAAGACCATTTTACTTTATCGTAAGCTTTTTCGAAGTCAATCTTTAGTATGACCCCATTCAGCTTTTTCCGATGTAACTCATGCACAGTTTCATGTAAAATCACAACCCCATCAAGAATGTTGCGACCTTGCATGAAGGATGTCTGAGTCGGTCGCACAACATGATCCGCCACCGAGTTCAACCTAATAGTCGCAGTTTTAGTGATGGAAAAAAAATGGAGACATAAAGGTGCAGAATTGGCAATCACACCTCTTTGTGTCATTCAATAATTGTTTCCATTTTCTATTTTTCTTTGCTGGGAGTTCTCTAGTTATTGTTGATTTCAAAGATGGAAAGCTGTTGAAGTTCTATAAGTTTGCTTGATGGTCTGAGCTCTGCATTCCATTATGACGATCTCAATATTGATAATCGTACCTAAACTAAGGAGCTTACAGTATGAAAAGGAACATCTAGGATCTCAACTTATGATTTCACAAACCAAAATATTTATATTTTTTTGTCCAGTTTCTTTTTGTTTTTTGCCCTTTTAGCCAGATAAGACCATGGTGTGAGGTAATTGCTGATCATTTGATGAAAAGGAGCATGGTAACCTGAAGAAAATATCTTTGATCAGGAGTGCCAGTCAAAAGTTATGCTTTTGGATTCTTGTCACGGCAAAGGAAACAGAGATATCTTGTTTTCTCAACCCATACAAGAAGAAGATATGGTGTTTTAATTGGATGGGACTTGTGTGAAAGATCTGATAGTAGTTTTGAAACCAATAAAGCCAGGATCTTTACAAACCAACTATGGTTAATGACATCAGCTGTCAAGTAACTACATGAATCAGTTGAAATGACAAGGTTAGCTTTTATTCCTTGTTTAGTAATGTAAAATAAAATCTGTGCAAATTAGCTCCAGAGATTTGGTGTTAACACGAACTTGCTCTGTTTGGAGAGATAATGAAATACTCAGATACTGGTGTTAATTAGAGGAATTATATTTTGTAGTGAGCATTGCAGAAATAATTTAGCACGAACATCTTTTTTTTTAGAGAACATCCTGAACATCCTAGTATGGGTCAACAAAACTAAGATGCTAGTGGCCTGGCTGTCAGCAACCACTAAATCACCAACTGCTGTTCCTTTCATTCAGCCTCACGGCCTACCCAGACAAAAACAAACAACTCTTTTTGTAAATGAGAAGTTTAGCATAACATGGATGCTTAATAAAAAAACTGATCCTGGTTGTACCTTATCTCAGTTCGGAAAACTGCCAGAAATCATTTTCTTTAGTCTCCTTGCCCCTTTGCTATGTAGAGAAAGCCTAGGTGGTTACTCAACTTCATATCTAAGATGCAGCGAACACTGAAAAGGTCCAAGCAAATAAAGCATGATCTCATATTGGTTCGACTCAAAGATGCATAGATTTATTTACCTAACTGTGATAGTTGGATTGTAACATATTTGTAATATAATTCAAGCTAATCTCATTAAAAAGCTTCTTGATATATCAATGTATGCATGGTTACTCACCTGATCGACAACGTAGCAGGTTGTACAAGTACAATCAACCAAAGATATTTTTGTAAAGGAAAGAACCTCATGAGTCGTGTCGATATGAGATCACCTAAGCCTACCGTCCAATCCTATTAATAAGATAACGTACTAAAACATGGCAGGAGACTTGAGGAGAGCATTAATTGTGCAACAGACTGTCAGATCTCTGAAAAATGGTGTTTATGATCAGATTCATTTTTTTTATGATCAGATTCATTTAACTGTCCAGCAAAAAGCATGGCATCATCCTGTAGGAGAAGCTTCATATAGATTACATTTTTTAGATAGAGATGGATTACATACACTATCAATTTTGAAGCATAACTTTCCAGTGGTCTTGATAAAAAAAAAACTTTCCGGTGACAGTGAAGAGTGTGACACTGAGCCAGTTATGCTATATTTTACTTGCACTAAAGGGTGTATGTGTATTTTGTTGCGATGGGCATAATGCTTTCTCTTTCTTGCAAAACCTAACAACAGTTGAAGCATATTGTCATACTTGTGCCATACTTCAGATTTATTGTTTAACGAATCCAATGCCCATGCTCTCAAAGATTAGATGCACCAATCTCTGTAATAATCATATGATTGGAGAGTTCTGTTTTCTTAAGATAAACAACATTTTCACACTTGTTATCTAGAACTTAGGCATCCATCATATCAAGTGGCATAATACTAAAGAAAATACATCATATACTAGAACCAAGGGGAGGTTCATGCCAAATTTGCTGAACTGTATGACAACCATGACCTCGTTCAGTGTTCTTATCTGGTGTTTGTCAGATTAGTGTACCGTTTGCGTAACCTATTCGACTGATTGCAATGAGTAGTACAATCTATTGTTACTACTTGCATTTCCCTATATGGCAATTACACTCTTTCCTGAAGCCTCAGGCAATGCCGTGCTTCGACGTTATTTCCCTTTTCATCAGAAGGCAATGGCAAATAGTACTGGACAGACGAACAATTCCGAAACATTCAGACTGACAGTTGATAAACAATCTAATCAGCTCAGTATGTATATGCATTACTGAATCTCCTCTCGGGTAACGCATCACTGTTCTGTATCTGGCATCCAACTTCCAAGTTGTCTACAAACCAGGGCATGTCTACGCTATATGGGCGACAAGCGATGCATCGATGCTTTTCCTTCCATTTCAACACCTAAAGCCTAATTTCCTCCAAGCCTTTGGTAGTGGCTGTGAATGATGGCAAATCAGTAGCCTGAATGACATATTCATGTCAGTGCTTGACATGAAAGAAAGCTCAGGTTAACTCTTTTTTTAAAGTGAATAAAACAATATCTTCCTGGGATACTTATCTTTAACTTTAGGTCTTTTTGGCTGACTGACACATCCAAAGATCATAGCAATGTTATCTGAAACAACTGTCATTCAGCATAAATTGTCCTGTCTTACTGCTGAGATAACCAGGATTTACTTTCAAGGTTAACATTTTTTTTTAACTGAGACACCTGAAGATTGTCGCAATGTCATCTAAAGTTACTGTCATTTAGCATGATCTCTCCTGTTCTTACTGTAGATATAACTAGAATTCTGAACAATGATGCAATCTCTTGGTTTTACATGAGGAAAGACTAGGGAACAGCCTAATCAGGATGCTAGGAAACCAACAAAATTAAGATGAATCCCATAGTGAGCTAACAGCAAATGAATGGGTTATTCTGATGAGACTAACGTGAAGCCGGAATCAAGATGGAGCAGGCCGGCTGGTGACCGGTCAGACACAAGGTGCGGTGTCCATATGTCATGCAAGCCAATCTTGTCTGGTTCTTCACTTTTGTAGGGTGCATATAGGCCTGGCCTATGGATCTTTACTTTATGCCAATTTGCGTAAATCACACTTTAAGTTTAAATCATAGTAATTTTACATGGAAAAAGAATTTGTCCTTTGATGGAGTGTTGATGTATATATACATAAAGTTATAAACACGAACTCCACATAATTCTACCATTGTATCTCATGAAATTTGAGGGCCATTGGAAAGGTTGTGAACAACATTAACTATATTTATCCTCTTAAGTGTAACCTTGCTCTGTAGTTCAAGGGGATGCGTATAAGAAAGTGGGCTCCAACAGAACAAACGCCATGAAGAAACAAAGAACCGGAGACATAAGCCATGTATATGTTTTGAAGATTTGTGATGCAGCTTCGCTTGAACCCGCCTCATGTGGATCTTGCAGTGATTCATTCGACTTTCCTCAAATGAGCGAGGGACATAAACCAAAACTCCTAGCCTAACGTGATTTCGACTGGTCAATAGTTTTAAAGATTTCATCGTTTTTCTCCGACCCCAAGGCCCCCTGGTGTTCCAAGATAAGACTTTCATTGATAATAATAATAAACAGAGTACCCGTCAGGAGCAGACAGAGGAATGCATGCAAGATATGGAATTGTAGAATGCACACCAACAAACGTAATGTGATAAGAAAATATGAGCATCGGTGTTATAGTATGAAATTCATGGTCTCCAGGAACCAAAATGCAAATCTGAAGTTTACATAGTAAGAAAAACACAGAAACGTACAATTCTGCGGGTACTTGACTTGTAGTTACCGTTTAGGCACTACTCATACATGAAGCCGATGCAATGCAGTGCATAGTGCAGTAATTAAGTGACCCATTGCTCATCTTACAGTGATGTCAAGTAAATACAAACAGTTCATTGCTCAACTGAATTATTGTACCCCAGTCACTTGGCTTGGTACTAGAATTAGTAACAACGAGGACGAAACTGTGTCTCACTATCATGATGAACACTCATGGGTCGTGTTACATTGCTGTCAAGTTAATATGAACATCGCTCACCGGGGTCTGCTTCTCAGTTCTTTTTTTCTAAAGGATTGCTTCTCAGTTCTCACCTCCAATAAAACGGTTCTTACAGGTCCAGTCAGTGGTGTCACTCATAGCGAAGTGATCCAAGAACAATGAAGCGTGTCTCTGTCTTGAGACGTACACAAAATTTGTTCGAAATTTGTACACTATGTTTGGCTCACTCCTATATCTCAAGAACAAGAGAATGTATCTTCTTTGTAGACTGACTCATTTTCTCTTCTCGCACTAAGAACGGTTAACATGGAAAATTATCTTGAAGACATTTCATCGAAGGTGTGTTTCCTACACTCAAAAGCTATAAGTATCCGGCCCAGGGGCTCAAATAAATGCATCTCCAATGAGTCAATGGCAGCACATCAGGTTTGGCAGTTGGCACCCAACAGACGAGGCTCACAAATATGAGATGACTAAGGAAACCAGCTAACCAAAATTGTGTGAAAAATATACCACCGTAAGGGATATGTCACAGCCCACACGGATCATCCCGATTCGCAGGCTTAAATTACTCGATCTATACTGGTGATTGTTGTCAAGTAAATATGAAGCGTCCATCGCTCACGGGGTTGTCCCTCTCCATTCTCACTTCCAGTAAAAACGGTGGTTACAGGTCCAGGGTCACTCAGTCAGTCGTGTCACTCATGACGAAATGATCCAAGAACAACGCGTCTTGTCCTCTTCGGTGAAACACATACTAAAATTGTTCCAATTTTGTACACTATGTTTGGCTCACTCCAGTATCTCAAGAACAAGAGAGTGTGTCTTCTTTGTAGACCGACTCATTTTCTCACACTAAGAACGGGCTAACATGGAAAATTATCTTGAAGACCTTACATCGAAGGGGTGTTTTACTAAACTCAGAAGCTATAAATATCCGGCCGGGGGGTTCAAATCAATGCATCTCCAATGAGTCAATGGCATTGGCAGCACATCAGTTTGGTACCCAACAGACGAGGCTCACAAAGATGAGATGACTAATGAGGAAGCCAGACAACCAGAATGATGTAAAGATTATAGTCCAGCGCCATCAGTCCAGTTGACTAAAATAAAGTACGCGGTCGACATGTTGAGTTACTTTTTCGCTGACCAGTTTCATGATCTCTCATCCTAGATTAGAACGGAGTGCGTACATGCCTAGTAACGACACAACAGAAGTCTGCCAAGTGCCAAGAGAGCAGACTGTATTGCCATTTGAAAATAGCGGTTTATCCTTGTGACCCGGACTTTTGGCTCACGGCCCCCGAGCGCGGATGGAATATGTGTCATTGGTTCTGGGTTCGTGATTACTAAACAAAGTAGTGTTTTTTGATTAAAAAATGTTGTGTATAAATACGGTGCAGCATTGCATCACCAAAACAGGATAGCACAACATTTCATTTATTGGGTCGGTGACTTTGTGCAGTAAGCATTTATTGTGTTGATGACTTTTGGTATTGGCGTTGATTGAGTTGATGACTTTGGGCACTATGAAAATTGATTTGTTGCACAAGCAATCCCCACATATGCCATGGCCTGTTTAGACTTGACAAAAAGCTTTTGCGACGATATCACACAATCCATCTGTCGATTTTGGTGGCTCAGCAAGATGATGAACACAAAGCGCATTGGGTCGGTTGGGAGAAAATGATGAGTCCAAAGGAAGAGGGGGGTCTTGGGTTCCGAGATATCTATGCCTTTAACCTTGCAATGTTGGCAAGACAATGCTGGCGATTAATACAAGCACCGGAGTCCTTGTGCGCAAGAGTCTTGAGAGCGAAGTACTTTGAGGACGGTGACCTGCTCAAGGCAAAGCCGATGTCTGGTATGAGCTACGTGTGGCGCAGCATACTACAAAGCCTCGAGGTTTTCAAGCAAGGAATGATTTGGCCAGTGGGTGACGGAAAAAAGATTCAGATTTGGTCGGACCCATGGATCCCCAACGGTGACACTAGAAGGCCTTGCACTCTGCAAGGTAACCAGGTTATCACGAGAGTAGAGGAACTGATTAATCCCATCAATGAAACCTGGGACGAGCTGCTGGTGCGCCAGTCATTTTTCTGAACCTGATGCAGAAGCCATTTTACCAATTCCTGTCTGTGAAGACGAAACTGATTATGTGGCATGGCACTTTGATGAGAAAGGACTTTTCTCTGTTAAATCAGCCTACCGTTTGCAGTCTGTGTCAGCAAACACACGAAGGCAAGCGGGTACTACAGAGGGTGACCGAGGCAGTAGTTGGAGAAGGAGCATATGGCAGAAACTATGGAAATTGGAATGCCCAGCAAAAGTTCATCACTTCTTGTGGAGGCTGGGCCATGATAGCCTCCCGACAAGAATGAACATATAACGCAAGAATGTCGAACTGGACACTAGATGTCCTATTTGCCAGAGATTGTTTGAGGATGGAGGACATCTCTTCCTGCGATGCTCTGAACTGAAAAAGGCATGGCGTGCTCTACTGCCTAATATGCAGATCGAGGCTGGAGCTTCTACACTCAGTTCTAGCCTTACCGTTGGAGATGAAGATGACTGTTGTGGCTTTATTCTGGTGCTGGTGGTCAGAACGTAACAAGACAAACCACGGCCAACGCCGGTTGTCTGTCGATGAACTCCAGTTAGTGAACTCCGCAGACACACCAACGAATGGTCTGAATTTGTGAAGAAAAAACCATCGACCTCACAACCTGTGACGACACAATGGCAAGCACCACCAATGGATTGGGTCACGATCAACATAGATGGGTCATTCCACGCTGACTCTGGTGCCGGTGGATGGGGATGTCTAGCTAGAGATCATGCGGGCGATCCTATTTTCGCTGCTGCGGGAAGCCATCACAGTGCAGGGGAGGCAATTCGTACTGAGACTAAGGCTCTGCTCCAGGCCATTACCCTCACTGGTCAGGCTAGTATTTGACGTCCGATCTTTGCAATGGATTGCGAGGTCCTCAAAACTGCAATCACCTCAAACAGTTAGAGCATCCCTAACAGAGCCCTCAAACCGTAAAAGTCCGGCGAATTCATGGGCCGAGGCCGGTTTTGTGGCCATAGCAGAACCCGTAAAGGCGGCTCGGCCCGTAAACCGGATACGGGCGCATGTGAATGTGCGCCGTAACCCTCTATTTATGACGCGCGAGGGCCATTTCACGGGTCGAAACCCTCACCCGACCGCCGCCACCGACGAACAATCCGCCCCCCGCACCACCGCCTCCGACGCGCGATTCAGCCGCCGTGCTTACAGATCCAGCGCCGCCGCCGAGCTAGGATGGCCCCGAAGAGGGAGCTCTCGCCGCCGCTGCCGGCGACGACCGATTCGGCGGCGATTACTCCGACGCGCGGCGAGCGCAGCTTGTCCGCTCGGACGGCGCGCGGAAGCGCAGCTCATGGTGGTGGTCGAACGACAACGAGCCTATGCCGCCGTCGCTCCGCGTCCGCCAGGTCGAGGAGTTCGACCGTCTCCGGTGGGAGCGCGAGCTCGTTTCCGCAACGGCGGCGAGGACAGCTCCTCGGCGCCGCCGCCAGCGCTTCCTCCACCGGAGGAGTATGACCCCAGCAGCTTCGGGGTGTCGCTCGCGCCAGAGGATTTCGACCGCGACGAGGACCTCGACCACATCATGGCGGTGGTCAAGCTCCGCTCCGAGCAGGAGGCGGCGGAGCGCACTGCGCAGCTCGCCCGCAACTAGGAGATCAACCAGATCTTCCTGCACCAGGGGCTCGAGCAGGACCGCGTCGCCATGGAGAAGAAGGCGGCATGGGAGGAGGATGCAGTGATGGTCATCAACCTCGTCTCCGATGACGAGTGAAGCTCCACCGCCGCTGCGTCGCCTAATTTTGAAATTAGGGTTAGGGCGGCGACGGTTTAGGCTAGATTATACTTTTTTGTTTAGGATAGTTTGTATGTAATCCGTATGAATCGATCAAGAACTCGTGTATGCAATGGATCGATGAAGAACTCGAATTTGTTCCGCCAAAATTGCTAAATTTACAGTTTTGTTTAAGGTTACTGCTATGCGTCGCGCGAATTTGGGAGAAAAAAATGATTGAAACTCAAACCGCAAAACACGTTTGAGGTTTCGTGTTATAAGTGCTCTGTTAGAGATGCTCTTACGATACTGCACCGCTCGGAGCTCTGTTTAGAGAAGCGAAATATCTCCTACAAGTCTCGTTTATTGACTACAAGATTGTTTACATGCATGGTAATTGTAATAAACCAGCTCGCGAGCTGGCGGCGCTGGGTGCGGCCGAGCCGTCGGGTTTCCGTCATGTGTGGACGGAAATTTTTCCGAATTCTGTAACCAGGGCCATGTCCGGCGATTACGCCGTGTCAAGTTAATAGAATGTCTGTGTTTCAAAAAAAAAATGCATGTTAGGATGGCGAGAAAATCTAGGGAGAAAATGTTGTGTATGGTTCCGAAAAAGATTCCGAATTTCATAGGTTTTTGTTGGGAATAAAAAAATGATTTGATCTTATCTTTTTCCGAATTACTTGATTATATTTTTTAGGGGAAAAAATTCGTATTTTGTGACCTTGTTTTTTAAATTACTTGGTCGTATTTGGTTTGGAAACAATTCCAAATTTCTTGACACCTTATTTGAATTACTTGATCATCCGTGTTAGCTAATCTTAAGGCACACTAGGGACATTAATTGTACTTATGAAGTAGGTTAAAAATGCATGTTGGCATGGTGAAAATATTCTGGGGAAAATGACTAAGGTGTATATTATTCAACCAAAAATATCAAGAAACATATTTCGAAACAAACATCTCATCTTTTTTCGAATTACTTGACCATCTTTGTTTTTTGGGAAAAATGGAATTTTTTACCATATTTTTTTGACAACTTAGTCATATTTGGTTCCAAATTTGTTGTAGTTTTATTTGAATTACTCGATCGTCTGTGATTCGAAAGACAAATCGTCAATTTTAATTCTGAATTTAGTCAATTACTTGGCCGTGTATGGTTTCGGACAAATATTCTGAATTTTGTAGGTTTTGCTGGCAAAAATCTTTGTTTTTTGGGGAAATTCTGAATTGTTTTACCTTATTTTTTCATTTACTTGCTCGTACTTGGTTCCGAAATAAATTCCTAATTTGTTGACATTTTATTTGAAATACTTGATCATCTATTTTTTGGAACACAGCTCGTCAATTTTGTTTGCGAATGTAGTCAAATACTTGGTCATGTTTGGTTCTGAAACAGATTCTAAATTTCATAGGTTTTTGCTAAAAAAAATATTGTTCAACAAAAAATATCGAGAAACATATTCTGCACAGGATCTCATCTTTTTTCGAATAACTTGATCTATATCTTTGAAATTTTGTACCATATTTTTTTAATTACTTGGTCGTATTTGGTTGCAAATTTGTTGACATTTTATTGTAATTACTTTATCATCCGTGATTCAAAAGACAGATCGTCAATTTTGATTATGAATATAGTCAATTAGTTGGCCATGTATGGTTCCAAAAAAATTCCAAATTTTGTAGGTTTTTACTAGGAAAAAGAATGGTTTGATCTCATCTTTTTCCTGAATTACTTGATGGGCTTTGCTTTCTGGGAAATTTCCTGAAATTTTGTGACCTTATTTTTGTCAGTTTGGTCGTATTTGGTTTCCAAACAGATTCCGAATTTGTTGAAATTTTATTTGAATTACTTTTTCATCCATTATTTGGAACACATATAGTCAATTTTGTTTGCGAATGTAGTCAAAACTTGGTCGTGTTTGGCTCCGAAATGGATTCCGAATTTCATAGGTTTTTGCTAAAAAATATATTTGTTGCATGTTTGGGGAAGATGGGGGAAATATAGTTAAGTCTACAAAATATAGTTAAGTGTCGTGATGATTTAAGTAGTGCAGGAAATTACATCCGTTGTGTCTATTGCACCCCTATATGGATTTAAGAGCAAGGTTTTAAAAAATGAAGTTAGGAAATAAATGGGATGCAGTTAATGACTGTGCAAGTTTGTTAATGGGTTGCAATTAATGGTGGGCACATCTATAGACAGTGACGTCAGCGACAAAAATACAACTTAGGGAGCTGGGTGTACGTGGTATAGAGCAATCGTGTACGTGTGTTAGTTGTGAAGGCAACAGTGAGATTCCAGGGAGGGGCGTCTCCAGGTTTTCCTAAGCATTTTCATTTATCATTGTCATTTCTATAGCCTCCTTCTTCATCTAGATGTACGTTCTGCCGCCAGAAAGAAACAACCAGAAAGAAACATTCGCTGCCTCCAATTGCGCCTCCACCGGTCGGCCTCACCGGCGCCAAGAGGGGTGGGGAAACTGATCTATGAGTTGAGTTTTTCATAAAATTAGGGTTTTCAATAGATTAGGTTTGGGTTTGTTGGTAGTTGTCTTCTTCGTCAATGGAGATGGCATCGTCTGCAATAAGTGATCTTCGTTCCACGGTTTGACAGCGAGATCTCCTTCCCGATCTCAATGGTGGTGTTGGAAGATTAAATTTGTATGGTCTTTCAGATCTCGTTTCGCCAGATCGATTTTGGATATATTGTCATGGTTGTCGCGAGCAAGATTATCCTCGCAATATTTTTCCCGACTGCTATGTACTCGACAATGGTGATTCCTACTCTCGGCTCCAGTGATGCCGACCATGTTGTTCGGTTGATTTTCGTTGAAATACTGGTGTTGGTACTCTTACCGATTACCGATATTGGTTGATCACTTTAATGGCTTGGCATTGCGGATTAAAATTAAAATTATGGGAGAACTCTCGTTGGTATTTACAGGTCTGTGGTTTGATATCTATGTCATGTTTGTACGGTTGCCTCCAGAAAAGTACAAGATTGTTTTATGGAAGAAAAAATAGTTTGAAAATCTCAAAGATTTGCCGTTTCTTTTAGACTTTATTTTGTAATCGCTGTAGTCAGCTCATGTATCTCTACCATGTACCTTTTTCTCCTATAATATATTGTGGTATTGATCGTGAAAACAAACTCTAAGGCTGCAGCAACAACGGAAGTGGCGGTAGAGTCGAACAACGGGAGCAAGCGTGCCCCTCCGAGGACTTAGCGGAGTTAGCTTCACGAGTGAAAGCAAGGCTGACAGCACCAGAGTCAGAAGCCCACGGCTCAGTTGAGATGGCGTCCTAGTCGTCGGAGATGTGGGTTGACGAGAAGAACATCCAGGAGGCAGAGTATTCACTTTGCGAGGGACTCTCCCTCAACTACGAGGTATGGGATCATTGGGTAGAATGAGATGGAAGTATCGGAAACTTGTGGATTCTAATTGTACCTATGTGGTGTCATTTGTTGTATACTGGGGGGAAAGATAGGGACCTTTCCGCAAATACTGTACTTCCTACAAGGACTGGTGGTCCTTCACGTGTGACATATCACTGCTTTCACAAGGTTGGGGCCCATTTTTCTTCTTTTCTCTCTCAAAAAACTCCATCCCAAAATGTCCAAGCTTCTTCTAAAGCATAGAGTTGTATATGAAAATATCTAGACATAAGGATCACGCATGAATCATATGTTGAAGTATCACATGATTCGATATACAGGAAAGGCATCCAACTCTATCTAATCGTTCACGGTATGATCTCGATCAACTGAGCAAGAATTTAGCTCATAATGAAAATTTCTGATTGTAATAAAGCCTTTAATGGACATGCAGGATACTAGTGTAACACCCTAGTGACCTTGGGGCCGGCGGTAGTTACTCCTGAAAGCTCCTTAGGATCTAAGGTTGTGCCCATTTTACTTCTTTTCTCTCAAAAATCCCTTCCCAAATTCTTTAGACACATATTTTTTAGGTGAATCATATGATGAAATACCACGTGATTGGACATATAGGAATGAAATCCAAATATGTCAAATCGCTAGTTTTATTATCTCGGTCAACTAAATAAGAATTTTAGCTTTAAATGGTAAAATTTCTTTTGGGGTAAAGGCTTGAGTGGAGATATGTATATACTAGTGTAACACCCTATAGCTAGCCACCCTGAGGATAGCGGTCACAACTCGTGACAGTTCTCTAGAATATTTAGACGATTCTCTTTTGGGAGCAAAGCCTTCAATGGAGACCTGTAGGATACCAGTGTAACACCCTATAGTAGCCACCATGAGGATAGCGGTCACAACTCTGACAGATCTCTAGAGTATTTAGACTGGCCCCACAAAGACCAATACTTACCTTTCATGCACACTTTCTCCTCACTCGTGCGCATCCAGAAAGAACTTCTTGCGATCGGTCACGCATGCCCTAATTACCCAGGCCAAACACACTTAACCTCGAGGTTTTTTGTAGAGGAACTTCCAGAACATAGGATGCACCGAGTATCTGTCAGTCTTCTTAATTAATCCACGTGATTAGATGTCACACACACCTCTTAGAAGAGTGACATCCACACCGGTCAACCCAAGCTAGCAACGCCACTCCTTGCACAAGTCCATTCGTCCAGTGCAAACACATGGACCAATGGATCAAAGATTACCCCTGCTACCCTTCCACCTCCACCTTTTGAAAGGGTATTCTTAGTCATTTTTCAAAGACCCTAAGTTTAAAAAAAGCCCCCCTCCCCCCCCCCCCCCCCCCCATGTGGGGTGTGTACTCAACTCACTCTCACTTGAATGGAATCAAGGGGAGGAAACTAGAGCTCCAAGACTTGTTTTGGAGAGCCCAGGGTTGAGTTTGGGAAGAATTACTTCATCCCTAATCGAAGTTGAGGAAGAGTGATTTGGATTTGGCTTTGAGGAGACTTGTTTTGCCTCAAAACTTCTACCAAACATCCCTCGATGACTTCCTACCATATGAGTAGGTTGCACTCCAACGAGGCTTCCAAACCTATTAAAAAAATATCGTTGTGTTAGCTCTCGGTAAGACAATATTTGCTATAAGGCCGTCGTACACATCCATGCTTTTTTCATTTACATCGCAACTATGCTCGAGACCATACCCCCTACCTCATCGTTGATTCCACGATGACACCATGCATAGTATCACAAGTTGTGATTGCAATTAAGATGTAGAGATTATTATATTGGTGTTGAAATGAGGTTCATGTTGTCATTAATCATTGATGATATGATTCCTAGGTTATTGTGTCATGTTATTAGAAGTTATTTAAAGAATGGTTTACTTGTTTACAATCTAGCATATGGTATAGCAACTGAAATTTACCATTTCCGCTCAAACAAAACTGATTATAGCGAACCTCCCTTGGATAAAGCCGTTGCATGAATATTCTTTTATAATATCCTTGTTTGTTGCTTATGAGTTACATTCAAAGTATTCACATGTCTTGTTGATGTGGCTAGAAATAGAATAAGACCTGAATATGAACGACGTGTCTATACAAACTAAGGTGTTTCCCCACTCAACTGTCCACTGGGTTAAGACATGTTGGCTCAAGCTCGTTGTTTCTTTGGAGTTTCCTCTATATAATACATTTGGATTTCCGCCCTTCATGGATCCTATGTAAGAAGATGTACTTGTGACATCAGTTCGGCTATGCTCAACGACACACTTGATAATTGCCTTTATCTTGTATGAATAACGGGGTTTCAGAACAACTAGCCATTGTCCCCACAGAGGTGGTATCAGAGACATCCCAATCGTAGGAAAGCTTAGTTAGCATGTACGTTAGATAGGACATAGCCCATTTTTCTTCTTTTCTCTCTCAAAAAACTCCATCCCAAAATGTCCAAGCTTCTTCTAAAGCATAGAGTTGTATATGAAAATATCTAGACATAAGGATCACGCATGAATCATATGTTGAAGTATCACATGATTCGATATACAGGAAAGGCATCCAACTCTATCTAATCGTTCACGGTATGATCTCGATCAACTGAGCAAGAATTTAGCTCATAATGATAAATTTCTGATTGTAATAAAGCCTTTAATGGACATGCAGGATACTAGTGTAACACCCTAGTGACCTTGGGGCCGGCGGTAGTTACTCCTGAAAGCTCCTTAGGATCTAAGGTTGTGCCCATTTTACTTCTTTTCTCTCAAAAATCCCTTCCCAAATTCTTTAGACACATATTTTTTAGGTGAATCATATGATGAAATACCACGTGAGTGGACATATAGGAATGAAATCCAAATATGTCAAATCGCTAGTTTTATTATCTCGGTCAACTAAATAAGAATTTTAGCTTTAAATGGTAAAATTTCTTTTGGGGGTAAAGGCTTGAGTGGAGATATGTATATACTAGTGTAACACCCTATAGCTAGCCACCCTGAGGATAGCGGTCACAACTCGTGACAGTTCTCTAGAATATTTAGACGGTTCTCTTTTGGGAGCAAAGCCTTCAATGGAGACCTGTAGGATACCAGTGTAACACCCTATAGTAGCCACCATGAGGATAGCGGTCACAACTCCTGACAGATCTCTAGAGTATTTAGACTGGCCCCACAAAGACCAATACTTACCTTTCATGCACACTTTCTCCTCACTCATGCGCATCCAGAAAGAACTTCTTGCGATCGGTCACGCATGCCCTAATTACCCCAGGCCAAACACACTTAACCTCGAGGTTTTTTGTAGAGGAACTTCCAGAACATAGGATGCACCGAGTATCTGTCAGTCTTCTTAATTAATCCACGTGATTAGATGTCACACACACCCTCTTAGAAGAGTGACATCCACACCGGTCAACCCCAAGCTAGCAACGCCACTCCTTGCACAAGTCCATTCGTCCAGTGCAAACACATGGACCAATGGATCAAAGATTACCCCTGCTACCCTTCCACCTCCACCTTTTGAAAGGGTATTCTTAGTCATTTTTCAAAGACCCTAAGTTTAAAAAAAGCCCCTCCCCCCCCCCCCCCCCATGTGGGGTGTGTACTCAACTCACTCTCACTTGAATGGAATCAAGGGGAGGAAACTAGAGCTCCAAGACTTGTTTTGGAGAGCCCAGGGTTGAGTTTGGGAAGAATTACTACATCCCTAATCGAAGTTGAGGAAGAGTGATTTGGATTTGGCTTTGAGGAGACTTGTTTTGCCTCAAAACTTCTACCAAACATCCCTCGATGACTTCCTAGCATATGAGTAGGTTGCACTCCAACGAGGCTTCCAAACCTATTAAAAAAATATCGTTGTGTTAGCTCTCGGTAAGACAATATTTGCTATAAGGCCGTCATACACATCCATGCTTGTTTCATTTACATCGCAACTATGCTCGAGACCATACCCCTACCTCATCGTTGATTCCACGATGACACCATGCATAGTATCACAAGTTGTGATTGCAATTAAGATGTAGAGATTATTATATTGGTGTTGAAATGAGGTTCATGTTGTCATTAATCATTGATGATATGATTCCTAGGTTATTGTGTCATGTTATTAGAAGTTATTTAAAGAATGGTTTACTTGTTTACAATCTAGCATATGGTATAGCAACTGAAATTTACCATTTCCGCTCAAACAAAACTGATTATAGCGAACCTCCCTCGGATAAAGCCGTTGCATGAATATTCTCTTATAATATCCTTGTTTGTTGCTTATGAGTTACATTCAAAGTATTCACATGTCTTGTTGATGTGGCTAGAAATCGAATAAGATCTGAATATGAACGACGTGTCTATACAAACTAAGGTGTTTCCCCACTCAACTGTCCACTGGGTTAAGACATGTTGGCTCAAGCTCGTTGTTTCTTTGGAGTTTCCTCTATATAATACATTTGGATTTCCGCCCTTCATGGATCCTATGTAAGAAGATGTACTTGTGACATCAGTTCGGCTATGCTCAACGACACACTGATAATTGCCTTTATGTTGTATGAATAACGGGGTTTCAGAACAACTAGCCATTGTCCCCATAGAGGTGGTATCAGAGACGTCCCAATCGTAGGAAAGCTTAGTTAGCATGTACGTTAGATAGGACATAGCCTATTTTCTAAATTTTACATATTTTTCATCTATAAAACATTTTAACTTCTCCAACCTCTGTTGCAATTGCTTACATACTTCTCCTATTGACACAGTTCATAAAACCTTTTGTAAATCAGCGGCGGCGCTACAAGTAGACCAACCTAGGCTGTGTCTCATCCTTTTATTTGCACTTCACTGCTATTATTCCAGCCCAGTAATAAATAAATGGCTACTATGTGTGCTTTTGAGCCCTATTTTGATGGTCGGCCGAGACTTACAATTGCTGCATGCCGCTGTTGTAGATGGCTGTTGTGGTGCGCAAGGGCCTTGTTAACCACGAATGCTCCAAACTCTTTTGGGAGCTGGGACTGTCTTCAGATTGACTGATTTAAAGCATCGAAGATGAACATCACCTTCTTTGAGTAAACAGAAGCAAATATGGTTAGATTGTACATGCTCTGAAGGAAACTTTCGTGTTTTCTTTGTTTCACTCCATTATCTCACCCATCTATCTATACATTCCTAATCCTTGTCAAATATAATCACAATGGTGGCAACCGATGGAGAAAGCCTGCATATAAATAGCCAATGCAAAGGGTTCAGTTCATAGGAATGTGTTTCTGGGGACAGAACAAAACGAATGATGGGCTCACATAAGTGAAGTCGTGATTTACTGAGGCTCACACAAATACTGTTTTTCAATAATATAATAATAGAAGTCCTTGTTCATAGTTTGAAACTGAATCCTGAGCAGAATAATATTGCAATTCATTTAATTTTTCTGTGTGAAACGCGCAACATTTAAAGCTGACAACGATAAATCGGAACAAAATATGTTCGTCGCGGCCTAATCGTACCATCACCAAAGGAGGCCCATGACAGCTAGTTTCTCTGCCATTTGGGCCTGCCATTCGAATTTAATGAGGAGTTGCTCAACCAGTGACTTGTGTCTGTGTGTCAGCCTGAGCCAGCAGCACCGCCCCATCACCAGGTGCAGGCATGCCTGCAGCCAGTGCTCGTCAGTCCATGCACAGCGATAGCATTAGGGCGAGATTATCAAGGCAAATAGGCATCACTCGCTCGAATTAAAGAGATATTTCGCGTGACAAAGGAACCGCGTACAGAGTTCGTAGTACATGCTCATGACCATG
This sequence comes from Poa pratensis, assembly GCA_947311845.1. NCBI lineage: Eukaryota > Viridiplantae > Streptophyta > Magnoliopsida > Poales > Poaceae > Poa > Poa pratensis. The sequence goes on from CAMZMU010000118.1 coordinate 19,394,510, forward strand.
TTCTCGACACATATGTCGCGTGCAACTTGTCTATGCTTATAAACAATTATGAAAACTAATATCTCGGTGTAGCCAATGTTATATCCCACAAACGCGTAAAATATTAACTTTAAATACTTTGTATTTTGATCTATACAAAAATGACTAAAGTGTGGATCCGAGTATGCATATTTTTAAATCTCTAACTTCAGATTTTTCTATTTTATGTAGCCCTTAATAAAGTTTTTGACATTAATATTTTGCACGTTCGTATGATACACCATTGGATACATCAGTTTATTCAGAATTTATTGAAAGCCATAAATATTATTTCGATTTTTAAATAGATGGAGCGCTCGAACTCGGGAGTCAAAACAATTTCCGTTATAAAATCGTATCGAATCAACCGATGCATGTAGTCTATTCGTATCATTTTTCCTAAATGACCCTTTAGAAAAAATTCCGTTCACTAACCCATCAGAAAACTTGCAATCCACACTTTGCACAAAAGTTAGTAATTTACGTTCACTTAGCACTAAAAAGGCTTATTCTAGTTAGAAGTGTGTAAGTAAACGAAATATTTTCGCTAAAGCAGTCCTTCTAGATACACCATTAATAATGACTTATTTGAATAGTTAAATACGGTATTTGCGTTAGCTTATTGGGAACTAAATGTTACAAACTGTTAGGTCATTTGAATTAAGCCATTCGTAATGGCATATTTCCTAACCGGTGAGAATTTCAGAGGATTCGAAAAAAGTTAAATTCAGAAGATACACCATTGTAAAAGGATTATTTCAAACGATTTAACCGGTTTTGCAAATCCCAACTCCAAATAAGCCAACACGAATGACGATTGACGAGTCTATCAATTCAAATAAGACATTATGAATGATGTTTTTTGGGAGGATCGGATCTAATGCTAATTTTTCTGAGAGACCAATGATAGCTGAAAGTTTTGAGGGTCATTTTATACAAACTACACATTCTATTCTAACCGGCAACGCAAAATGCCATGAGTATGAATGTATGATGAATATGGGTTGATGACCCCAATTTCCACGCGCGCGGTGTCGCCGTCACGTACGACGGTGTGGAAGATCTCCGTGGAGACGGTGACGAAGACCCACCGGATGATGCTGGCGTCGATGGCCAGCCACTCCGCGTTGTGGGGCATGGCGAGGAGGTCGACGGTGCCGTCAACATGATCATGGAGATCATACTCGCGGAAGAGGAGCCCGAAGTAGGTCTTCCATGCGAAGAAGTTGGCCGCGGTGTGCGAGAGCTTCACCGGAACGCGCTCAAGGATCTTGACGTCACGGATGACCGCAGCGGAGGGGCCGGCGAAGGGGTTGCTGCTCTCGGACCTAGACGAGGCGAAGGGATTGCTGGGGCCCGAGAGGGAGGAGTTGGAGGAGAAATCCATGGAGCGGAAGCTACGGGTGTTAGCCGGCTAGGTTAGGGTATTTATTTTTGGTGCACGTACGCACGTATATATGGGTACAAGAGACAGCCACGTTCTCAACTATACATGGAAGGAGGAGGGCTTGTTATACAAGAAATACACATGCAATATTACATACTCAACACCTTGGACCAAGTACCTTTTGCTTCTTTTTTTTTTCTCCTGCTCCATCATCGATCGAAGCAAGCCAGCTTTATGAACATGGGTCCCACAAGCCAGTCTCCTGGTGAGCAATAAAGCGTGACGACAGTTAGCGGGCAGGGAACCAGCTCCCAGAAAGCCCTCACTGAGCAGGCTGACAAATTAATAGAGTTTGGGTAGGCTGCAAGAAAAGTACGATGCTCCAGCATTTTCTTGGTGCCTATATATTTGCGTCGCAAGGAAATGGCCAATACCAGCTCTAGCACCACAAGAAAGATGGAAAAAGATGATCGAATCAAGGCTACATGCTTCAAAAATTCTCTAAAAATACTGACCAAGCACTACTTAATCGATAAAGAAAAAACCAATAAATGCGCGACTAGCTTTTTTTGCAAGTCCTTTTGGGACTACACTAGACGAATATATTTTTACCATCCAAGATCCGACAATCTGAACATAAAGAATCTAAATTCTGAAGAAACCAAAATTATGCCAAATCAGGGTTCACGGCGCCGGTTTGATGTCGCGGTGTACTGGATCAAAGTCTTCCGCTTGTCGGAGTAGAGGGACGACCGACATCCCTGCTAATCACCTTGCCATCATCTAGATTAGAACACAGGGTGGGGCAGTGCCGGTCTCCTAGCCGCTGAAGAAGGAGACAGGACAAGGCTTAACGACTGGCCGAGCCTCTGTTCTTCAGATACATAGAACCTCGTTGATTTTCCCTTTAGTTTCCCTCGCCGGATCTGCTTTGGTAGTCGTTGGAGAACACGGTGCTGTCGCCGCTAGTGTCGAACACAACAATAACCACGAGAAAACATGGTTGAGAGAGAGAGAGAGAGAGAGAGAGAGAGAGCTGATGGCATCGAATGAAACGATAGAGGAAAGAACAAACTTATGCCTAGTGAAGTCTTATTTGCAAAGAAATGGTCCTCATTAAATTTGGCCCATGGCTCGTCTAGATACATCCCATACATGGGCACATCTCGAATTTTCCATTACATGCGACTATATTTGGTTGTGAAAAGAATTTCACCCAGATATAGAGGTCTCACGTTCCACACACGGCCATATCGCCACACTCCTACGATGTGCGCTATGCACTTCAAAATCTATAGATACAGATAGATATAGACTTGTTGGCCTGCAAGGCCTTCAGGCGGGATTCCATGCTAAGTGAGCATGTACAGTTTCATTCGGTTAACTCGACATTCTTTGTAGAAAACCTAATTGACCGACGGGCTTATGCTTAGCTATTTTTTAACCCAAAAACTTAAAACAAACCAAGAAAATAAGAATTTTGGTCGTGGTTAGGTTTATCTCTTGTTCGATATTGGTTTGGCTATGCATAACCGTACGCCCCACATCGATGATAGCATAGTTATCCCGACCATAGCAAAACTTAGTTAGCATGGACGAGGACAAATCCTTCTAAATTTTACATAAATTTTGTTTAAAGATCTTTCTACTTCTCCAAACTCTATGTTGCAATTGCTTCCATATTTCGCCTTACGGACAGTTCTTAAAATATTTTGTAGATGACCACGGAATACAGAGCCTCATTTGAGACCGTCTATAAAGTTATTGGATCGGAGATCAACAACCGTTTATTTACTATACAAAGCAGATGTGGTTTAAATTGTGCAAGCTCTGGAGGGAAGTTTCTTGTTTTCTTTGGTTCACTCCACTATCTCAGCCATCTATCTATGCATTCCTAATTTCTTCTCAAATTATAATCACAATGTTGACAAGCCAAGAAGAAAGCCTGCATATAAATAGCCAGTACAAAGGTTCAGTTCACAACAATGTGTTTCCGGTGACGGCAGAAGACGAATGATGGGCTCACGAATATTAAGTGAAGTGGTGATTTCTCGAGGCTCACACAAATACTGTTTTTTAAGTAATAATATGTCCTTGTTCATAGTTTGAAACTTAATCCTGGACAGAATAACATTAAAATCATCTCATTTTTTCTGTACGAGAGGCGCAACATTTAAGCTCACAAGAATAATATCGAAGAACAAAATATGTTCGTTGTGGCCTGGTCGCGCCATCACCAAACTGGACCCCAACCGCTAGTTTCTCTGGCATGTGGACCTGCCCCTCGAATTTAATAAGCCGTTGCTCAACTCGTGACTTGTCTGTCGGCCTGAGCAGCCAGCCCGCCCCATCACCAGGTGCAGGCATGGCCGGCCGGTCATGCACAGCGACAGCATTAGAGCGGGATTATCAAGGCAAATAGAAATAGGCGTGACAAGGTACCGCGTACAGAGTTTGTACTACATGCTCATGACAATATTCATCCATGTTCTTGTCACATATTTCGCGTGCTAATTGTATAAGTATATGCTTATAAAATCCACTGTCGTATCAACCGGTGCATGGCATGGGTCGATGACCACAATTTCCACGTTTGCTTTGGACCAAGTAGCCTTTTTGCCTTTTGCTGCCGCTCCATCATCGATCCAAGCAGGCCAGACCTTTATGAACATGGGTCCCACAAGCCAGTCTCCTGGTGAGCAATAAAGCGTCACGACCGTTTAGCAGGCAGGGGGCCAGCTCCCAGAAAGCTCTCGCTGAGAGCTGCACATCCAGTCGCAGGCGGACAAATTAATGGAGTCTGGCTAGGGTGCAAGAAAGTACGATACTCTCAGCATTTCCTGGTACCCAACCAAACACTGTATACGGGCACGTAGCCAAGGATGCAAAACTTCAGTCTAATCTTTTGTCTCTAACATTTTATTTTTACGCCGAGGGCCATTTTTCTATTCTACATTCTGTTTTCGATTTTGTAATTTGATGGGTCACTTTTCGATCTCTCAGCTCTGTTTTGATTTTCAGTTTGATGGATTACTTTTCTGGTATCCCTAATCCAACTTTTTTTTGCGATGATCTCTATTTCTTTTCTTGATTTTACAAAGAGTATTTGAAAACATAAATTTGCACACGGCCATACTTAGTCATAATGCAAGTCTTTTTCCCTACGAGGAACTAATCTGCTTTTAATCCTCACAAACCAGATCAAACCAAGGCTTCTCTTTTTATATCTTCTATCGATTATTTATCAACACATTTTAATTAAAGTTTTTATTAGCTTAGCTGATAAGAATTTTTCTTCTTTGTAAACAAATATATGCTTTAAACTAAAAAAATATCTTTACCAATATAGTAAGCATGGGTTGGTGGAGCTACTTCTGATCAGGCCTTCCCAAATATTTAGTCCAATTTCATAACAATACATCCAACAGACAGAAATGTTATATATTCACTACTCCAATTGCAGATATACTTTGATTACTCTCAAATGTCACTTCATACATTATTTTTTTCTCTTTCTCTTTTGTAACAAAGTTGCATGTCATTGTTCTCAAGATGTGGGCACCCTCTCCAAATATAAATGGGGTGCCATCCGAAATTTTTGAAAGATGTTTTCATATTTAACATGAACTTCGATGCTAGATATATTCGACCTAAAAGTATTGTAATTCTAATGTACTCCCTCCGTTCCATATTACTTGACACTAAAATGGATGTATCTATACTTATTTTAGTGCTATACATCCATTTGAGAGTCAATTAATATGGAACGGAGAGAGTAATTACATACCACCCTTTGTAAAAAAAATGTGCATTTTTTCAATACGAGAATAAGAAACATGTACTCCCTCGTTTAAAAAGGATGTCTTACATATATCCAAATTTAGATGTATGTGTACACTAAAACATATCTATATACATCCGAATCTAGACAAATCTAAGACATCATTTTCCGGACGGAGGGAGTAAGAGCTAGGTAAGAGTATTAATAGTTGTTTTCTACTCGCATGTCTCAGTAAATAATAACAAGAGATTTCTGAACGAAACAGCTAGTGCATGCCGCGAGCTGTTCAGCAACGTGCCGACGAGCTCGAGCGATCTAAAAATAAAACAACACTGTGAGCTCCCCAGAATAGAAAGGCCAAGAAGTCCAAAGCCATGGATCTCGGCTCCTCCTCCGTCTCCTAGCCAAGACCCAAGAACAGCTCCCCCGCATTGCCGTAGCTTGCATGCTCACCGGAGGGATCGCGCGGCAGCTCTGAGGCAGCAATGGCAGCGGCACCAGAGTCGGACACCGGGAGCGGGGACTCGTCCGTGTTCGCTTCGCCGGTGAAAGCGAGGGCGAGGGCGCCGGAGTCAGAGGCCGGCGCGTCGGCGGCGACGATGTCGGAGTCCTCGGAGGCGAGGGTCGACGACGGCAACATCCAGGAGGCCGAGTCGTCGCTCCGCGAGGGCCTCTCCCTCAACTACGAGGTATGGAGCCGTTACCTCTAGCTTCTCTTCTTTCTTTTCATTTTTGCCTGATCTGGGAATTTGCTTGTGGTATGTTTGGGAGGAATGGGATGGAAAGATCAGAAAATTCTGGGGTTCAATTGTGCCTATGTCATGTCATTGCTCTGTTTTCGGGGGAAAATGTCGGGATCTTTGCGCGGAGATCGTAGTGCCTGCAATGACCGATGGTTCTTCATGTGAGGGATAGCATTGTTTTTCACAGGGTTGGGGCCCATTTTGATTCGGTAACTGAGCAAGAATTCCTGCCCCGAATGATAAATTTCTGCTTGGAATAAAGCCTTTGGGGGGAGATGTAGGATACTAGGATTGTGGAAATGATTCCCCATGTTTGGAGGATTCGTATTGATGATTTTTGTTTGGGATAAAACTGAAATTCAGAAGGGAATGCAGAACTCAACGGAAGTGAAATAACTCAAGGATAAATGTTGAATATGATCTTGCTTTTAGTTGTTGTAGCCGTATGACCATGGATTGGTCAGTGGGTGATATGTTATCGACTTATCTAGTGAATTTTGGAGCTAGCCAATCATTCAGTAAGAGATTTATGCACTCTGTCTTGGTGTTGTTAGGATGGAATAGTACAAGTTTGGTCCAATTCATAAGCAATTTGCATGAGCAACGTAAGGATGCTAAAAAAATGTTATATTCATTGTTTAGTTCAGTTGGGAAGCTATTTGATCTTGTTTAGTATTCGTTGTGGTAAAATATTTCATTTCCCTTTTTACTTCTCTATATCACATGACAAATGATAACACACCGTTTTGTTTGATGTTTACTTCACGTGGTCTAATGTTCCACAACTTCATTTTCTGGTGTGTTTGAAAACATAAAAAATCTTGTGAGTTTCTACTTAATTATCCAAGATAGATTAAGTGTTAGAGATGCTTGCTTGTCTCTTTGATAAAGTTATAATCTTCTTGAATTATTTGTATGACAATGGGGCCTAGTTTATGCCAAAAGTTCAGAACCCCTAATTAAATTTAAACGAGTATATGCTAAAATTGTTTGATTGTGATTATTGAATAGTGAATACAAATATGCTATAAATGTTATTTGTTCTTGACTACGTGAATCCTCCTAAATTATGATTGATAGGCTGGTAGCAAAAGGAATACTCAGCAGCTATTGTAATTTATTGCTGCTAACTGTGTATTTTATGTTTTTGCTTCTGAAATTAGGAAGCGAGAGCTCTCCTTGGGAGGCTGGAATATCAGAGAGGAAATGTGGAAGCTGCTCTTCGAGTATTCGATGGAATAGACCTTCAAGCTGCTATTCAGCGGTTCCAACCATCGCTTTCAGAAAAACCATCTTCGAAACGGAATAACAAACTACGGTCAGATTCATCGAATTCAGGATCACAGCATGCTGCTAGCCTTGTTCTTGAAGCCATTTACTTGAAGGCGATGTCTCTTCAGAAGTTGGGTAAAGCAACAGGTACAGATTGCAAACTTTCACTCTGACCATTTTGTTACGCTTGTTGTGACACAATGAGCCCATTTACTTGCAGAGGCTGCTCAACAGTGTAAAAGTGTCCTTGATGCTGTCGAAAGTATCTTCCAACGTGGCATACCTGATGTGATGGTTGAACAAAAGCTACAGGAAACTGTCAGTAAATCTGTTGAGCTGCTGCCAGAACTTTGGAAGCAAGCTGGGGCTTATCAAGAAGCACTTGCTTCTTACCGGCGTGCTCTTCTTAGTCAATGGAATCTTGATGTCGAATGCTGCACAAGGATTCAGAAAAGATTTTCTGTTTTTCTGTTGTATGGTGGTGTTGAGGCAAGCCCACCAAGCTTGGCTGCACAAACTGAAGGTTCATTTGTTCCTAAGAATAATTTGGAAGAGGCAATCCTTCTGCTCATGATACTATTGAAGAAGTGGTACCTTGGAAAGACTCACTGGGATCCCTCAGTGATGGAGCATCTAACCTTTGCATTGTCACTCTGTGGCCAGACATCTGTTCTTGCCAAGCATCTCGAAGAGGTTTTACCTGGAATATACCCTCGAACTGAGAGATGGTATAGTCTAGCCCTTTGTTATTCTGCAGCTTCTGATAATGAAGCTGCATTAAATTTGCTAAAGAAGTCTTTAAACAAGAATGAGAGCCCTGATGACATGAATGCCCTGCTTTTAGCTGCTAAGATATGCAGTTCAGACTTTTATCTTGCTTCTGAGGGAGTGGAGTATGCAAAGAGAGCAATCGCTGAGGATGAATCATCAGATGGGCATTTAAAGAGTGCTGCACTCCATTTCTTAGGGACTTGTCTGGCTAATAAGTCTAAAGTTGCTTCTTCGGATCATCAAAGATCTCTCTTGCAGGCTGAGGCTTTGAAATCACTTAGTGATGCATTTTCTCTTGACCGCCACAACCCAGATATAATATTTGACATGGGGGTTGAGTATGCTGAGCAACGAAACATGCATGCTGCCCTGAAATGTGCAAAGCAGTTCATTGATACAACTGGTGGATCTGTTTCTAAAGGCTGGAGATTGCTATCTTTGGTTCTTTCTGCGCAGCAGAGGTATTCAGAAGCAGAAGTGGTTACTGATGCTGCACTGGATGAAACTGCAAAATGGGAACAAGGGCCATTACTTAGAATAAGGGCTAAACTGAAAGCAGCCCAGTCATTGCCGATGGAAGCAGTTGAAGCATATCGTACCCTTCTTGCTCTTGTTCAGGCGCAAAGCAAGGCTTATGGATCTGTAAAGAATGGCACAGAGGTTTGTTTTCTCAATTAGAAAAATGTCTCGTTAAGTTTCATGCAGGTTACATCTAATTTAGTATAAAAACAGTATTCCTGTGGAGCTTGCTTGAAATATCTATTTGCTAGTACAAAAGGGTTGTGAGATTACTCTAGATATGAAACCCTTATCTTTCCTAATTAGTTTGGAGTGGGATTGGATCCTGACACTGAACAATGTTGTTCCATAGCAATATCCTTCGAACTGATTTCTTGTTTGTATTAGCTGCTGCGACAAACTGCCACTATGCTTTCATCAATGCACCCTGTTCTTTTTATAGTCTCATTCATTGTGAAAATTATTTCAGGAAGGGGACAATAAAGTGAGTGAGTTTGAAGTTTGGCAAGGTCTTGGCAACCTGTATGCTAGTCTTTCATACTGGAGGGATGCTGAAATATGTTTGCAGAAAGCTAAAACTCTGAAAACATATTCTGCCACGACACTTCATGCAGAAGGTGAGGAAACCTTCGTCATTGGTAAAGCATGAATTCATCCTTGCAAATAAGAGTATGAAAACTCGCCATCTCATTTGTGCCTTCGTCATTGGTAAAGCATGAATTCATCCTTGCAAATAAGAGTATGAAAACTCGCCATCTCATTTGTGCCTTGAGTGTTTATTGTCATCCATAATATAAGTGATCGTCAAGCGAATAAAAAGCAGTAGGGTAAAGGGTTGAAATTGTGGTTCACTTGTTTTTTCTTCCATATTTATCGAGGCTAAACATTTGTTAAACTAAGTTTGGAAATATCCCTAGATTTCTTCTGTCAAATATCCTGTTACCATCATGATTTGTTCCTTCCTTTCCAGGTGACATGCATGAGATCCGTGCGCAAACGCAGCATGCGCTAGCTGCATACTTGAATGCACTTTCAACAGAGGTAGATCATGTACCATCCAAGGTATCCATCGGGGCTCTCTTGTCTAAACAAGGGCCCAAGTATCTCCCCGTGGCGAGGAGCTTCCTCTCAGATGCCCTAAGGCTCGAGCCTACAAACCGGATGGCTTGGTTCTACCTAGGACAGGTCCACAAGCACGATGGGAGGCTAGCTGATGCCGCTGATTGCTTCCAAGCGGCCTCGATGCTCGAAGAATCTGACCCGGTAGAAAGTCTCCGGCCACTCTGATGGGTCGTCTGGAACAACATGAGGTTTCTTCTTTTTGTCGGCAAATTTTCCTGTTCCATCTCCTTTTTTTGTTACGATAGCAGGGCAGAAGTTGTAGGCCAGCTACAAATGCACTGGTATTTGCCGATCTTCCCGGAAAACAACCGAATGAACAGAAAGGGAAAAGGAAAATAACAGCAGTTTATTTCATCCCATTGATGCTGATTTTAGAGTTGATTGGGTTTGTCTGCCAACGATTTTTTCACACATATGACATGGCATTTTAATTCAACAATGTAAACGGACCATGAAGCTGTAGAGAAAGGTTATCATTACACCATCAGGAACTGCATTTTATAAACAGTCTATTTCCAGAATCTCTTCTCTTACACGGAGAAGACACTAATCAAGGCAATCCAGTACAGTAAACTAGCCACAGTTCAGGAGATGAAAACTCAAAATCTATTGACGAGAAAAAATTTCCACAATATTTGACAAAAAGATAGACAATTCAAGGAACCAGAAACATACAAAAGAAGAGCACAATGTACCCGACGCATACTAAAGTTTTCAAAAAACAAAACGACGCATACTCAGGCTCAGAAACGTGCTGGTGGTTAGTTTGGGTACATAATGTGCTACGTATGCATATGGGTCACAAAACATTAAGACACAACAATGCTACGAAACTTGAGCAAGAGAACGAACCAATCTGTATGTCTTGTTTGATCAGAAAATAAGAACAAACTGCAAAAGATCAAAACAGCTCCGAACACTGACGGATGATTGAGAGCATGATAAACTCACATGCTTCCGCTTCTAAACGACAAATTGAGGAAACACAAGTGAATAAAGTGGATCAACATCTACGACAGACTCGTGACAATATACATATCCAGGAATGAAAGAAATACTAGAGTCATGTTCGGATCCATCCAAGCATTCCATGCATCCAAGCATGATTGCAGTACATACTAGCAAAATAAGCATAATACTAATCAATAAAGATGGCATTGGCGATATATCTATCCTAGTGACCACCAACATACTAGGTTTCTGCTACCGCGTTTCTCACCAAATCAACTGTTTTCATATTCCCAATCCTGTCTTCTATTTCCTCGATAACCGACAAGCACAACGCCTAGCCGGTGCTGCCGACAATCGAGGTTATGGCCTCGTCGTGCTTTGGCCTTCAGCTTGGCAATCTCGCCTTTCAGGAAATCATCGTTCAACGTCTGCAGCTCAGCAGCATCCATCTGCAGACAACACCTTTCCAACATCTCACGCTCTTCCTCTGCCAGGTGCTCCGCCAATGTAGCGGACAGAAGCGGGTACCGCTTCAATCCCACCGCCCCGGCAGCAGGAGTTGCCTCCTTCACTGCACACGCCATGGTGAGGTCCCTTGCAGTGCGTAGCAGACTGAGGTACTGGGCAACCTTGGTGGCCACTTGGCTGCGACACTCCTGGCGAAACTTGGGCACCTTGTCGAGAGCCGATCGCAGCGCCATCACGGTAGCAGTTGATTTCGTATCCTGGGCGGCGGCCCTGGCGTGGTCCACCTCGCGGAATAAGCTGTCATCTTTCTTGGCAAAACAGGCAGCATCTTCAATCGCCAACGACACCGAGGATAGGATCTCGTCCGCTAGGTTGTCCCAGTTCTTGCCAAAACGGTCAATCTCTTCTTGTGCCAGCCACGACGAGGTCTTCACGGACTCATCATCGTCAGATCTCCCACCGCGAATGGCCATGACGCGCTTGAGGGCGTCACGGCTCTTCTCGAGCAAACTGTCAGCCTCTAGGTCTTCTTGCATCTTGCATCGCCGGATCTCCATGACGCGGTCGAGGGCGTCGTCGATCTGCTTGAGCAGCCTATCAGTCTCTTGGTCTTGCGTCGGCAACGGCGAGGGGTCCGTGGAGCCGCCAGACATCCTCGGGCTTCCGCCGCGAACCGGTGGTGAAGGCGGCTGATGATTCTTCTCCTGCAACGCCACGGCCTCCCCGTCCTCGGCTGTCGGTGGCAAGCGATGCTTCGTCGGCTCCGACTCCGGTTCCACCCTTTTAAGCCACATCCCGGCTTGGCTGACTGAAATCGTCGGCTTTGACGGCGGATTGCTGGACTCGCTGGCAGCATCCCCCTTGGCCCTCTCCGGCTGAGGCGTAGTGGCGACATCGACGGTCGGCGCATTGCCCGAGCGCAGAGACAGCGCTTCAAACCGAAACAGTGCCCCTGGCTCCACCTCCAGCCCGATCTCAGCTTGGGCAGCTGCCGGCTTGCTGGACTCGCCGTCGCCGGCAGGCACTTTCCCCTCGAGCAGAGACAGCGCCTCAAAGCCCATCTCGGCATCCTTCTTCTGCTGCGGCTGCTGCCGCCGCTTGAAGCGGCGAATGGGGGCCATCCTAGTCCGGAATCGCACCGGCCGACGGCGCCGAAGGGGAGCAGATGAGCTCGGTTGGGGTCTTGGCCTCTTGGGGATTGCAATGGCACACAAAGGAAGGTGAAGAAAAAGAGTGGAGCAGCGAACGCGTGGCCGGAAGATAGTTAAAGACTGAAACATGGTCAGGTACAGGGTGTGTTTGGTTCACTGTCTATGAAAAAGTGATTGGGGTTGTTTGGGTAACCATTTTTCATGTTTAGTTGTATGGGTTCGTTAGCCAAGTTTTATGTTTGATTGACGGGATAAAAGTGGTTGATGAGAGATGAATATGTTGATATGGTTACCTCACAATATGACCTTGTGAATACCTCGTGACATAAGATTTTGATAATAAAGATCAATTAAAGTATGATCCAAATACAAGGAATCAAATTGAATAAAAAATTGAATGTATGTCCCACTAGAAAATATGAACAACAAAAGGGTTCAATATCACACTTCAATGATGTACCAAATATTATATAGTAAACTTGCAAATAGTGCATAACATAATGCCATATGTAACAAATTTGTGTTACTGGGGAAATCTTGGCAGTGGTGCATGTGAAGCTTGATTAGCCGCCGCTGTAACAAATATGTAGTATTGGGGAAAGAACGACGAGGTTTCCTTGCCCTTTTTCATTTTTGGAGAGAAGGTGAGCAACGCAAAAAAAAAACATTTCGGAAGTGATTCTAGCATCTCGCCCTAGGGTGGTTGAAGCCAACCACCACATTTCTGTTGGTTAAGCTCAACCAGATTTTAGAGTGAATATTCCCAAAATGTGGTTACCCCACACACTCAACACCACAAATCAAACAGAGGCTAACCACCTAAAAAGTGACTACCACTAACCTAGTACCGTCCCACGACCATCTTTACTCGAGAAAGAGAAAGAGAGACAGACAGACTGCGGGTGCCACAGCTTCGTTTCATCTTAACGCTGACAACGATTCATCTCTTCTCACCCATGTTTATTTTCCTGGGGGCAAAGTTGCATCTTTCACCGTCTCCTACTCAATGTTGCAAAAACCATCATTTAGACATATTTCTTATAGTTTACAGTAAGTGATGATCTAATCTGTTGTGGTTGGATCATCAAGTCAACTATTTAGCCTCGTTGATAGCAAAACTGACAGTTGGGCCCCTACATGCGATTAACGTAGAAAAAATAAACAACTTCAGAAGTCATAAACAATTAATTATGTGAGCTAAGCCCTGCATGTAAATTCTTCAATTGATCTCAAAAAAATAAAAAATTGAAAAATCATAAAATGGTTATTCCTCCGAAAAATCGTGAGTTTTTAAAATGTGGATACACACTAGGATGTACCACGAATTTTATATGAAGCATGAATGGTCACTCAAAAAATATTCTATATATTTAACAAATAAAATATTTGTGACACACTAAACAAACCAAATATGGACTCATTATTTTGTGAATTTTTATACATTTAATTGTTTTCCAATGAGATTGTTAGTGTGTCACAAGTATTTGTTTTAAAATATAAGCACTAAACGTTTAAGAATTGATGTTACGTATAGAATGAAGTCTATTACATTCTGATGTGCATACATTTTTTTCATAATTTATAGATAAACAATCCATTTTCATGTCTTCTACATTTTTATACAATAATTGGAGTATTGACATGCAGTGGCTAGTTGTCGATTTTGACGTCAATAGACTAAATAGTTGACACTGCAACAGATTAGATCACCACATGGTGGAAACTGCAAAAAATTAGCCCAAGTGGTGGTCTGTATAACACATGGAGCTACGAAGTGGTGGAAGGTGCAATTTACTCTTTTTTTCCTGCACCACTCTACTCCCTGATATCCGTCGATATGATCAGTGATCAACCAGGGCCGGCCCATAGGCAGGGCAAAGGGGGCGACCGCCTCGGGCCCTAGAAGAAAAGGGCCCCTCATAAGCATATTAGAGAACATTGTAGTATTTTCTATTACTTTAAAAATATTAATTTGCAGGTTCAAATCGACATAATGGTCATATGTCGTGTAACACATAGAAACAAACCAGTCCGATCAACGACGACATGTTTTACTTAGACTATTAATCTCTCTTATGTGAATGTTTGAACTCAAATCTGTGTATACAAGATTCTCATGTTTAATTTTCTGTCTTATCTTTTATTTGAGAAATAGAAATGATTGCTTGCATACACCAAACGATACAAAGTGCTTTGCAGACGTGCATATCAGATTGAAATCATAGATCGATGATATTTCAATAGTATAGAACATGTGTATAATGTCAACTTATCACCATACCAGATTTGGAGGACTATTGTTGATATTTAATTTATAATCTAAAAGTTTATTTAAATGTGCTTACCTAATAATACACGAGAAACTACTATTAATATATTTATTTATTAGATTGTATAGGTCTCTACCATGATATTAAGGATATTAAAATAGAGTTGAACACACATGCGTGTATACACACATAAAAATAAACAACATATAAGTTATGTAAATATGACAATATTTCATGGATATTGTTACTAAAAAGGTTTAATTTATAATAACATAGTTTTTATTGATAGACATTGGAATAGTATAATAATGAATGACATAATTAATATTAGCAACATTCAAATGTGGTTTACTATGACAAATGATTGATAGAAAACTATATGTGCTCATATTATTTCGATAAAAGTAATTCGCAAATAATTAATATTAGTTCGATAAAAGTAATTTGCTATAATTATAAATTTTAGTATAAACATGATTTTTTTTAATTCGCCCGAGTCCAAAATATGTTTGGACCGGCCCTGTGATCAACATTACATGGAGTAACTAAATAAGTAAACGAAATGATTATGTCGTTGGTTGTTAAAATGGTCAAAGCTGCCATGTGCTTCCGTCGTATTACAACACAGTGACAGATGGAAACGCAATCCAAGGAAAGCCCGAACGAGGAGTGCAAGGCAAGCGAGTGAACAAGGTCGGGCCCAAAAGATTTCACGTTGATTCTCCGAGCAGTGAAACAACGGATAAGTAAAACAATATGAGGTCATGATAGCGCACGCGATGTGACGCAGGGTTTTGATGGCACAGATCAAAAGCAGAAGATACTCTCATCCTCTCCTTCATGATGCAACAAAACAGAGCGTTTCAATTGCATGTTGCAGCGACCACAGTGGCGGGAGGCTAGGATTATTTATGACCTCAACCCAACTGTAGCAAGGTCCACACGCCAAATTGGTCTATTGGGCATCCCAATGTGCCCTCTTTCTTGTTGCCATCCACAGCGCGCAACGCCCCCAAACAAACCGGATATAAAATAAAGCAAAACATCAAACACTTTGAAGAAACCAAAATAGTGAAACTTTGATTAAAATTTATATAAATTTATTCATCCTCTAATCTAAATCCTATGGCGCCTAACCCTGCGCGGCGGCAACGTCTCGGTAGTGGGATCAGGCGCCTCGAGGACAGCTGCTTCAACTTCTGCTCGGACATCTTCTGCCAGGGCGGCATCATACACGCACCAAATGGTGCGACCGGGCTCCGACTAAAATCTCGACCGCTTCTCGGAGGTGGATGCTCGTCATTGAAGCGGTTGAGCGCCGCCTCTCGCGGAAATACGTGGCCCAGTATGGGTTGTTGGTGTAGAACTTGGGGTCAAGCCACAGTCGGAGCTTCTTCTTGCGATTGTGGACCTCGCACTCGGACTCGACGCCGGCTTTGGGGACAGGCGCCACGGGTACCCCGCCCAGGCTAAGGACGAAGTCTTTCGGCAACGCCGTGCTCGACGAATACCTTGTGAAAGGACATAGTCCGTTAATCTTGTTTTGACGTTTGATCACAACACTTGGAAGTATTTAACATATCGCTAAGTGTCCACAGGAATTATGAATGTCTAAATCAAAAGGATGCTAGTGTATCTCTCTCTATGCAAAAAGGAAGAAATACATCATGTAGGATTTTAGAAGGTGAAGGGAGAAGCGCACTGCAGGGAGGCCGGCCCCCAGGCCGGCCCAGGCCGGTCTCCAGGCTGGTTGCCTCGAGCAGCCCCCCGGCCCTCAGGCCGGCCCTGGCCAGTCGCCAGGCCGGTCGCCTCGGGTTGCCAGCCGGCCCTCAGGCCGGCTCCCAGGCCGGTTTGGTCGCTAGCCCGGCCAGCCCTCAGCCAGCCCAGACCGGCCCAGGCTGGTTCCCAGGCCGGCTGCCTCGGCTCCCCTGTCGGCCCTCAGGCCGGCCCTGCTTCCTGCGCGACGACTGTTACCCCTTCAACGACCATATTTTGAAGGGGACTATAAATACCTCTTCACCAACCTTTGGACAACTAGCTTGAACACATTGAAGAACACCATTGATTGCAAGCTCAAGATTTGATAGATCTCCCAATCCCTCCACCCAAACTCGTTGATACTTGGAGGATTGAAGGAGAAGCCCCGGATCTACATCTTCACCAAGCCGTTCTTCATTTCCCCCTCATTCACTTGAGGGACCCTTTGCTAGGATTTCCATTGGGAAAACCTAGCCTCTTATTGTACTCACTTGATTGTCTTTGTGACAGATTTGTAGCTGTTCGGGAGCCCCCAATCCTCTTGTGGGTTGTGCCCCGGATCGTTGTTGTAAGGGCTCCGGATTCCGCCTTGAAGGATTCCGATAGTGGAAGGTGAACCAAACCTTTGTGGTGCGGTTCATCGGAGAAGAAGGTGCGTCCGCCTTTGTGGCGGTTGAGTTTTGACCTTCGTGGTAGCTCACACCTCTCCAACGAGACGTACTCCCCTAAAAAGGAGGAACTCGGGATTACATCCGTGTCTCCGCGTGCTTTCACTTCGGTTACTTCTATCCTTGTTTTAGTCCTTACTTCGTGTATCTTGTTTAGTTGCTAGCTTGTCATATAGGTAAATTCACCTAGTTGCATATCTAGAGAATTTACCTTTTGTGTCAAGCCTAATTTGAAAAAGTACTAAAATTGAAGTAGCACCTATTCACCCCCCCCCCTCTAGGTGTCATACGATCCTTTCAATTGGTATCAGAGCCTCGGCTCTCTTGTTGGGCTTAACCGCCTAAGAGAAGTATGACAAAAAGTGCGTGATCCCGTGGATGACCAAGCCACTACGGCATCCATGGCCGATCTCAAATTGATGGAGACATCTTTGATATCGTCCATGGATACCAAATTTGCCGAGATGCGTGAGTTGATTACACAACTCGCAAGTGGCAAGGTTCCTAAGGAGACCACCCCACTAGAGGACTCCGCTAACTCCAATGACGGTGAAACCGAGGAGGAAAGGAAAAAGAAAGGGGATGAAGAACCAAACTTAAAGATCTCCATCCACATCTACCACCATCCCGAAGGTGGGAAGCCGGAGTACCATGGGGTTCCCTTTGTACTCTCCCGACCCACCTATCCATCATACTCGCATAAACCCTTTGGGTCCACCTCCTAAACTTAATGCATCGGCTTTTGCTACTTGGCAACACTTAATGAAATCTCATATCAACAGTTCCTCTATCGAGCTTTGGAGGATCATTCAAGAGGGATACAAGGCCGTGAATCCTAACAACTTGACAAGAAGAGAGGTGGCCGAGAAACAACTCAATGCTTCCGCTCTCCACATGATTGAACTTGCCGTTGGAGAAAGTGGTCTTCATCACATTCAAAACGTCTCCACCGCCAAAGAAGCTTGGGAGTGCCTTGAGGTGGCATTTCTTGGAAATGAAAGCATGAAGAGGAATAGATTTGATGCTTTGAACAATGAAGTCGAAGGCTTCTACATGCTTGATAGTGAAACTCATGAAGAGATGTATGCAAGACTCAAGATTCTTGCCCAAGCCTTTTCAATGTTGGGGCAACCTATGTGGATGATGCTTGGATCAAGAGGAAGTATGTGAATGCACTCATGCCCTTCGAGCCCGTTGACTTGAAGGCCCTTCAAGGAAAATTCAACTACCTTGAGATGACATCCAATGAAGTTATGCAAGAGATGCAAGCCTCCAAGGTTGCCACCAAGAATGCTCTAGACAACCGTGCTAGGGCCATGGGAATGAAGCAAGGTCCCTCTCTTGCTTTGAAGGCCAAGGTTGTGTGCCTTGATGAACATGATGAAGTTGAAGCATGCCCGAACAACCTTCCTCCCGATGAACTTGAACAGCCCTCCATGGTCACATAGCTCTTGCAACAAGGACATTTTGGAATGACCCGGCCAAGGCAAAGGCTCAACTTGATCGAACAAACAATCCAAGTGGGAAGAAGGAGTTTGCTAATAGGATAAAGACTTGCTACAATTGTCATAACAAGCATCACTTCATCAAAGATTGTCCATATGAGAATAGAGAGCAAAACGGTGGAAGGCTTGTCCTCAAGGGCGAATCAAACATGATACAAAAGAAGCCTTTTGTCAAGAGGAAGCCATTCTTCAAGAAAGCACCAAGAATTGTGTTGATGACTCAAGAAGAGTATCCTTCCGAGGATTCCGAAGAAGAAGAAGAACCCACTCGTGAGGTGGCCGCTTTGGCCATTGTATCAACTCCACCTCCTTCTCTCTTCGAATCCCCCAATGAGAACCTCTCCATCAACACCGCTCGTTGCCTCATGGCTCACGTCACCGAGGTATCATCTTCTACTCCCAAGACTATGCATGAAATAGATGATAAAACTAGTCTTGTGATTAAGAAAGAACTTGTTGCTTCCGATACTATTGTGGCTAACTTGCAAGGTGAAGCTAAGGCATATGTTGAGTCTCTCTTGAGACAACTTGATGCGGCCGAAGAAATCCTTGATGACAAGGGAAAAATTGAGAGAGAGGATCTCTCACCATTGCATCCTTGAATGCCTCTCTTGAAGAAGAGAGTGAATATAGAACCTCTCTTGAGGAAAGAATTGAGTCTCTTGATGATAAAAATGATGAAATAATTGCTAAAATCATTAAGGATAGAGACCATGTCTTTGCTAAATATAAAGTGATTAAAAAGGAGAAAGCCGAGTTTGTGGTTGCTAATGCTAGACTCCTTGAGGATGTGGAGAAACTTAACAAGGCTCACAAGGCCTTGGAAAGTACCCACTCTCTTCTAGTCAAGTCTCATGAGCAACTTCAAACTCAACTTTCTAAATCTAACTCACCTAGCACTCTACTCCCTCTTGTGATCATGCAAATGTTATTGAGGAAAATGCTAGGTTGAAGGTTGAGCTTGCCAAGGCCACTAGTGCCAAGACCTCTATTCCTAAAGAAAAGGTTGTTGCTCAAATTTTTGAGCAAAAGCCACACAAAGGGAAGGAGGGTCTTGGTTATGTGGCCAAGGCAAAGAAGAAGAAGAGCAACACCAATGCCAAGCCCGCACAAGCCAAGACTCCATTGCGGTGGTAATGCCACTAGGGGCAAGACCACTCGTAGTGACTTTGCGGGGCATAACCCCAACTACATTCTTTATGTTGATTATTATGGGGATGTTTATGCAAAATATGTTGGTCCTTATGATGGTTACATTGCTTATTCTATTTGGGTTCCTAAGACCCTTGTTGCTAACAAAAGAGGACCCATTGAGAAATGGGTACCTAAAACCAAGCAATGATTTCTTGTAGGACTATGCTTCCGGTGGGTCTAAATGGGTGGTTGATAGTGGATGCACTAGTCATATGACCGGAAGCAAGAGATCATGACGGAGTTGGGACCAAATATAAATCAAGCATCCGTCTCCTATGGTGATAAATCAAAAGCGGAGGTAACGGGTCTCGGCAAGGTGGTAGTTGCAAAGGATATCACCCTTGTAAATGTCATGCTTGTCGAGTCCCTCGGTTACAATCTTATGTCCGTTCGTGCACTTAATAAGATGAATTTTGATGTCCATTTTACTATTGATATGGTGGTACTCTTGAGGAGCAAGACTCTAAAGGTCATGTTCGTTGGGTATGTTGAAAATGAGTTGTTCGTGGTGGACTTTTCGGGGTCTACCAACACTCAAGCAATATGCCTATTCGGAAAGGCCGACGTGGGATGGTTGTGGCATCGCCGCTTGTCCCATGTCAACATGAGAACTTTGCAAAGTCTTCACAAGGGTGGCCACATTCTTGGACTAAAAGACAATGTTTCTTTTTCTAGAGATCGTCTTTGTAGGGCTTGTGTTGAAGGAAAGATGCATGATTCTCCCCATCCAAGCAAGACCATCATTTCATCAAAGAGGATATTGGAACTTCTTCATGTTGATCTCTTTGGTGCCGTGCCTCAACCTAGTCTTGGTGGGAAGAAATATTGTTTGGTGATTGTTGATGACTATTCAAGATTTACTTGGGTTTATTTCTTCAAGACGAAGGATGAGACCCAACAAGCCGTCATCGACTTTTCCAATGAAGTTCAACGCCAATACAATGTCCCTATTTGGTCATTAGGAGTGATAATGGCTCCGAGTTCAAGAACTACACCTTAAATGAGTTTCTTAGTGAAGAGGGGATTCGTCATCAATATTCCGCTGCATATACCCCTCAACAAAATGGTGTAGCCGAAAGGAAGAACCGGACTCTCATGGATATGGCAAGGTCTATGTTGGCGGAGTTTAAGTCTCCGCTATTCTTATGGGCCGAGGCTATCTCCACGGCGTGTCATTCATCTAACCGGCTATTCTTTCGAGTTGGCAAGAAGTTTACATCTTATGAGATGCTCACCGGCAACAAGCCCAATGTCTCCTACTACCGAGTATTTGGTTGTAAGTGTTTCTATAAGAACAAAAGTGTTCGTTTGTCTAAATTTGAATCTAAAGCTTTAGAGGGTGTTTTTGTTGGGTACGGTGCCGAATCTCACACCTATAGAGTCTATGACAAAACCGTTGGGAAAGTCATAGAATCTTGTGATGTGAGGTTCGATGAGAATGACGGCTCCCAAGTGGCGCAATTTCATGTTTGTGATGTAGATAATGAAGAGCCTCAAGATGCTATAAGAAGAATGGGCATTGGTTTCCATCGTCCCGTTGAGATTCATTACGAGTCTCCTCAAGCAAGTCCAAGCTCCATTCAAGTGGAGGCCTCTTCATCACAAGTTGAAACGGCGCCTATCATGGAAGCAAATGATGCACCACCCAAGAACAAGTTCAAGACCCTCCTCATGTTGACCAAGTTGCTATGCAAGAACCAAGTTCTCCTATTGTTGATGCTAGCCAAGGTCATGACCAAGATCAACCCTCTCCTTCATTGTTGAAGATGTGCTTCAAGATGATCAAGGTCAACATTCCGGTCAAGACGGGGACTCAAATGATCAAGATGATCAAGAGATACCTCCAAGATGCAATAGAGATATCGAAGCCCGTCGTAAAGCAAGAGTTGTAAAGACTTTGAATAAAGAGTCACCGTCTAGAAAACATCCTTGGTGACCACAAGAAGGGTGTTACCACAAGAAGGCAATTGGCAAACTTTAGTGAACATCAAGCTCATATTTCCATGGTGGAACCAAAGAAAGTGTTTGAAGCTCTTGAAGATCCGGATTGGTTAGAAGCTATGCATGATGAACTCAATAACTTCAAGCGCAACAAAGTGTGGAATCTAGTTGAGAAGCCAAAAGATTGCCGCAATGTTATAGGCACAAAGTGGATTTCAAGAACAAGCAAGATGAGCATGGAATGGTTGTGAAACAAGGCAAGATTGGTTGCACAAGGGTACTCTCAAGTTGAAGGCATTGATTTTGGAGAGACTTATGCACCCGTGGCTCGCCTTGAGTCCATCCGTATCCTTCTTGCATATGCATCACATCATAACTTTAAATTGCAACAAATGGATGTGAAAAGTGCCTTTCTTAATGGTCCTTTAAAGGAGTTGGTATATGTTAAGCAACCACCGGGTTTCGAGGACCCTAAATTCCCTAACCATGTCTACAAGCTTGATAAGGCGCTCTATGGTCTCAAACAAGCACCTCGTGCTTGGTATGAGCACCTAAGAGAGCTATTGCTAGACCGTGGATTTGAATTGGGGCAAATCGATCCCACTCTCTTTACCAAGAGGGTAAAGGGGAGCTTTTCATATGCCAACTTTATGTTGATGATATTATATTTGGCTCATCTAACAAAGCTTTCAATGATGAATTTTCAAAGCTTATGACCGATAGGTTCGAGATGTCTATGATGGGCGAATTGAAGTTCTTTCTCGGTTTTGAGATCAAGCAATTGAATGAAGGGACTTTCATCTCTCAAACCAAATATACCCAAGACATGCTCAAGAGGTTCAATATGCACAATGCTAAGGGAAGCGGTTTCCCATGGACACCAAATGCCATCTTGAACTTAACCCGACGGTATCGATGTTTGCAAAAACTTTATCGCTCTATGATTGGTTCTTTGCTTTATCTTTGTGCATCTAGACCCGATATTGTGTTGAGTGTAGGGGTGTGTGCAAGGTATCAAGCCGCTCCTAAAGAAAGCCACATGGTGGCGGTCAATAGAATCCTTCGATATTTGGTTGATACCCCAAGGTTTGGTTTGTGGTACCCAAAGGGCACTAATTTCTCTCTTGCCGGGTACACGGATTCGGATTGGGCCGGTTGCAAGGATGATAGGAAATCAACTTCCGGGGCATGCCAATTTCTTGGTAGGTCCTTGGTGAGTTGGTCTTCTAAGAAGCAAAATTGTATATCTCTATCTCCGCCGAAGCCGAGTATGTGGCGGCCGCTAGTGCATGCACTCAATTGTTATGGATGAGGCAAACTTTAAAGGAATACGGTGTCAATTGTGACAAAGTGCCTCTTTTATGTGACAATGAAAGTGCTATCAAGATTGGCCACAATCCGGTGCAACACTCAAGAACGAAGCATATTGAGATTCGTCATCATTTTATTCGGGATCATATTGCTCGTGGTGATATTGAGCTTGGCTATATTCCAACCAAAGATCAACTTGCCGACATTTCACGAAGCCACTTGATGAAGCAAGATTCACCTTCTTGAGGCATGAGCTAAATATCGTGGATTCTAGGAGCTTGACTTGACCATCTTGCATACACACCTATGTTTTGACTATCTATTTGGTTTAGGTGTAGGCATGGACATAGGGGGAGTGCGGTCCTAATCATTGGACTATCCCTCCCCCCATTATGCCGACATTAAGAAATCATTTGCTTATCTTATTCGTTTCTATGAATTGTGAGCTTCAATGATGAGTAGTGGCCGTGAACCCAAGATATATCTTCGCGGTGTCACACCACACACTCATATATGGTGGCCTAGGCCACCGCCCTCTTCTCCTTGAAGAGTTGGTTCTTCCGTGAGTTTTGATGCATATTCGTTTTTAGCTCGTTTGAATCATCCAATGTTGCTTATTTGGAGTTTTATCTTTCCATTGGATGTGTGAAGTTTTTCTCCATGTTTCGCATCTCCCCGGATTACTCAAAGGTTGCTCATTGGATATTCTTGAAGACGGATTTCTAGCAGTGGTATTCTTGAAAGTGCAAGGTGTTCGGAAGCTCAAAGCTCGTCAAAGATCAGAAATGGAAGAGGTTCGGAGGCGTTTCTGCGCTCTGGCCGGCCTCCAACCCGGCCCAGGCCGGTCTCAGGGCCGGACCCCTCGGGTCGTGGACCGGCCTCCCCCCGGTTTTGGCCGGCCTCAGGGCCGGTTCTCTCGGGCTGTTGCCCGGCCGTCCGCCCGGCCTAGGCCGGTTCCCTCGGGTCCTTGCCCGGCCTCCCGCCCGGCCGAGGCCGGCTCCAGGGCCGGCGCGCCTCCGTCCCATATCTCGCGTGAGCCTTCTTCCCGAACAGTTTTCTTCGTCTTCCACATCGTGACCTCCCTCCATGGCCGGCTCCTCCCCCACCTTGAGCTCCTCCACCCTCCCCACTCCATTTGAGCCCCTCCCCACCCCTTCCTCTCCACAGATCTGAAGGGGATTCCCCGATCTTCCACCCCATCCATATAGTTTCTCCATTGGTGGCTGTTTTGGGGAGATCTCCTCCGTTGTTGGTGGTTCTTGAAGATCCTCTCAAGGTTGAAGATGGACCAGTGGGATGATGAGTGGGAAGAGGCGGTTCCTCAGTCTAGCAGGGCTGGCAAGAGCAAGACCTTCGATGGGCTGGATGACATTGTTGATGATTTCAATGCCGAATCTTCCTCCATGCCCAAGACCAAGAAACTCAAGAAAGTTGCTGCATCCAAGAAAGCTGCCAAGCCAAGGGAGTTCCACAGCCTCGTGAGAATCCAGAGGAACCGGTACGTGCGTCTTGGGCCAAGGTGAAACCTAGTGAATTCAAGAGAGATCGGTTATCTTTCAACCCTTATGTCTTTGGTCAGCCCACATGCCTAGATGATAGTAGATTCTATTGCAAGATGCACCAGCAAATCTTTCATCAACGTATTGAAATAAAAAAGAATGCTCATGTTCCTGTGGATTATTTCAACCTTGCCCAAGCTAGAGATACTTGGCCTGATGTGATGGATATGATGGATTTTCATCAAATCTCTAAGATCATGACTGTTAGCACTCCATATTCTCCTGCTTTGCTTCAGCAATTTTATGCTACTGTTGTTTTCACCACTGAGCATGGTAAGAGGTCTTTGACATGGATGAGTGCAGATACTGTGTGTTCAACAACTTTGGCCGAGTTTGGGGCACTGTTTGGTCTTGAGGAATTGCCCGTTGCACCTTGCTATGTTCGTCTCCATCTCTCTAAGCTCATTCCAGCTGAGACGGGGATTCGCCATTGTTATCCTCCTCAGGGCGGCCTTCGTGGGAAGATTCCCCACACAGTTCATATGTATCCGTACTGGAGGATTGTTCACAAAATCTTGAGAAACCATCTTGCCATCAAGTTTGGGAGAAGGGTTTGGTTCGTGACCGGATGGTTAATTGTCTTCATCACATCTATGATCTTTATCTCAGGAGGAAGCAAATTGATGTGCTTGATTATCTTTGGAATGAGATGCAAGTTGTGGTTGTCAAAGGAAGGTTCCCTGTTATGGTCCGCTTCTGCAGACTCTATTCAACACCAAGTTGCCTGATGATGTGGTTCGTCAGTATGAGTTGTTTGAGCCTGAGATGGTTGGTCTTCGTTCTATGCCTGAGGGTGATCCTGTTTGGCCGCCTCCTAGTGATGCTCCTGAGGGAGATTCTGATGAAGAAGATGATGAGGAAGAGAAGAAAGGTGGCTTAGTTCAAGCTCTCAAAAGAATGAATTGTTTCTTTGCGCTCAAACGCAAATCCGAGTACAAGGCTTATCACAAGCAGAAGGTCTACAACCGCAATCAACGTGCCATCATGACCCAGCTTAATCTTTCCTTTCCAGACAGCTCAGCTGAAGTCTCACAGAACACCTACATGGCCCAGAACAAGTACACTTATTGGTTTGGTGATGATGCCTCCTCTCTTGCTCCATATTGGCAAGGCAATCCCGGTCAGTCTAGCTCCGGTGCTGCTGCTCATGTTGCTGAGGATGACGCGGATGATGATGAGGATGAAGATGAGTGATCATGGACCTTCACTTCACTTTCTCCCTTTTTGGTGTCTTGATGACAAAGGGGGAGAGAGATCTCCGGGGATTTGCATTGCATTGCATTGCATCCATTTGCGCTTTTATGTTTCCCGCTTTCCATTTGCATCGAACTTGTTTTAAGTTTTTAAGTGAACTCTATTTGTGGTGTACTATGGAACTTATGTCATGGTTATTGTAAGGATATTATGGACCTCCTTTATGTTATTGTAAGGACTTCCCCGGTTTATCTTCTATTATTTTGGAGTTCATTACAAGGTGATTGTATTCCAAGACTATATCTATTTGAAGCCTATGGTGAGAAATTTGCTCTACTATATGATGTCTATGGTGAGAATTATCGCATATCCTTTGCTCACATAGTCTATATTTTGTGCTTGCTTCATGTTTCTCGTTTGAGCATATATTCTTGTATACCTTGTTGGCCTATAAGTTTAAGGGGGAGCTTCCCTCAAAAACTTTGCCATGCTTAAATGAGATATCTTTTTGCAAATCCTTTTGTTGTCATCAAACATCAAAAAGGGGGAGATTGAAAGGACATAGTCCGTTAATCTTGTTTTGATGTTTGATCACAACACTTGGAAGTATTTAACATATCGCTAAGTGTCCACGGGAATTATGAATGTCTAAATCAAAAGGATGCTAGTGTATCTCTCTCTATGCAAAAAGGAAGAAATACATCATGTCGGATTTTAGAAGGTGAAGGGAGAAGCGCACTACAGGGAAGCGCACTGCAGGGAGGCCGGCCCCCAGGCCGGCCCAGGCCGGTCTCCAGGCTGGTTGCCTCGGGCAGCCCCCGGCCCTCAGGCCGGCCCTGGCCGGTCGCCAGGCCGGTCGCCTCGGGTTGCCTGCCGGCTCTCAGGCCGGCCCTGGCCGGTCGCCTCGGGTTGCAGGACGGCCCTGGCCGGCTCCAAGGCCGGTTTGGTCGCTAGCCCGGCCAGCCCTCAGCCAGCCCAGATCGGCCCTCAGGCCGGCCCAGGCTGGTTCCCAGGCCGGCTGCCTCGGCTCCCCTGCCGGCCCTCAGGCCAGCCCAGGCCGGCCCTGCTTCCTGCGCGACGACTCTTACCCTTCAACGGCCATATTTTGAAGGGGACTATAAATACCTCTTCACCAACCTTTGGACAACTAGCTTGAACACATTGAAGAACACCATTGATTGCAAGCTCAAGATTTGATAGATCTCCCAATCCCTCCACCCAAACTCGTTGATACTTGGAGGATTGAAGGAGAAGCCCCAGATCTACATCTTCACCAAGCCGTTCTTCATTTCCCCCTCATTCACTTGAGGCCCTTTGCTAGGATTTCCATTGGGAAAACCTAGCCTCTTATTGTACTCACTTGATTGTCTTTGTGACAGATTATAGCTGTTTGGAAGCCCCCAATCCTCTTGTGGGTTGTGCCCCGGATCGTTGTTGTAAGGGCTCCGGATTCCGCCTTGAAGGATTCCGATAGTGGAAGGTGAACCAAACCTTTGTGATGCGGTTCATCGGATAAGAAGGTGCGTCCGTCTTTGTGGCGGTTGAGTTTTGACCTTCGTGGTAGCTCACACCTCTCCAACGAGACGTACTCCCCTAAAAAGGAGGAACTCGGGATTACATCCTTGTCTCCGCGTGCTTTCACTTCGGTTACTTCTATCCTTGTTTTTAGTCCTTACTTCGTGTATCTTGTTTAGTTGCTAGCTTGTCATATAAGTAAATTCACCGTAGTTGCATATCTAGAGAATTTACCTTTTTGTGTCAAGCCTAATTTGAAAAAGTATTAAAATTGGAGTAGCACCTATTCACCCCCCCCCCTCTAGGTGTCATACGATCCTTTCACCTTGGCCTCATGCTAGTTTAGACACTTCCTGCCCACGTACATGGAGGCGGTTTTGCACTAGGTCGAGTCGATGCGAGAAAGAATGAGGAAGAAAGGCGAGGACGATGAGGCTAGCCGCCTGGTGGCCGTACTTTATGCACGGCCTGCGGGGGTGGTGGTGCTGTCGTTAATGCCTAGCATGTGGATGGCGCAGCACCGTCGCGTCGATTGGTGTCGGCGATTAATGTGTTGCATGGGAAACACGCAACGCCGTTGTGTCATATCGCCCCCGACGAAGGATGCGGGGAACTCGACGTTTGGAGAGACGTGCCGCCGCTTCAACTGCACGGTCGTCGTGATAGACGACACGTCGCTTCGGGTTGTTGTCGCTTCCCATGATTTTTAACCCTGCCCTCGTCGGCGTCGATGCCGGCCAACTCCAGTAACCGCCCACACTTCGCTCCAATTCTCTCCGAGCAACCTCTGACACCTCACTCGCGATGTCGCTGCCGGAGAAGGAGGTCGTGTTGGCCGAACCGGAGCAGGAGGAGGAGGACGTGGTGCTACCCGAACCGGAGCAGGAGGAGGATGCCGCGGATGAGGATGACATGACGGAGGACGACGAGCCTTGAACTCAACCACCCGCGCGCCCGGCTTGGTCACCGTGGGAACCTTGCTCCCCGTGGCCGTCCTGTGTGGCTTGTGCACCTGTACCAGTTGTTCCCGAGGCATGGCTGGCACCTGCACCGGTGGCTGCACCACCACCGGACTGGCAACCCGGAACTCTAGACGCCGCGCCGGAGAACGACGGGCCGGGAACTCCCACCCAAGACCGACTCGGATGACGACGAGTAGTAGTAATAGTTTCTATTTTTAATTTTATATAAATTATATGCAAATGTGATTGAATTTGAATCTGATATCATGTATGAACGAGTATATGTGTCTATGACGCTCGGAGCCTCCTGTCGGAGAGTATGGTCGAGCAATGTCCGGTACTCCCGAACATGCACCCAAGTTTGGAGGCGCTCTCGGAGGTGTCGGACAGAAATCGGCTCGGCCGAACAGAAGGGGTGCCATGCGGGCAATTTTTACGTCCATACTCCAATAGGCTTTTGGGGGCCATTCGGGTGCCGGTGAAGATGCTCTAATAGGATTACGTACATAAGCATGTACATTGCAAATATGACCATGATTCATGATAAATAAATCCAGTTCCACCACCTCATGTGCCACGCTTGCAAAGAGATCCACCATAATAGTTGATTCCTTTCAAAAAAGAATGCTGCATAAACACGCGTGACATCCAACCGGCATTAGTGAACGCACCAAAAGAATCGTCCGTGGAGCCTCGCCGGCTGACAGGTGGGTTACTAAACAAGCGTGCTCCACTCCGAACAAGCACGGCTCCCTATTCCTAGAGACCTTAGTATTTTTAGGAGATTTTTTTCGCATTATTGCATATGAATTAAGCCATCGCAGAATGTTCCATGAGCAGTTCGAAAGCTCCGTGAAATTGTTTTTGTAACCAAAACGATCCTAGTATTTTGATTTATTAAACTATGTACTTCTCCGTTCTAAACATAAGTGTACTTCTAGATTTGTCCCAAGTCAAACTTTTTAAAGTTTCACCAAATTTAAGAAAACATAAGCAATATTCACAATATCAAATTAATAACACTAGATGAATCTTGGAATATAGTTTAGTAATATACTAACATAATGTCATAAATATGTTCCAATTTTTCAAAAAGTTGTTCAAACTTAATTTTTTGAATTAGAACAAAACTAGAAGTACATTTATTACCGTTCATAACAAAACTCAAGTGTTTCTCATGTCTTCTCGATACACTGGTTGGCCGTTCAACGGCCCAAATTTTTCCCACACACTTGCGCACTTGAGTCCATAAAAAAATAAGATACTTGCACACTTGTCTAACAATATAAAGTTATCGACATATTTGCTAACACACACACGTAAAAAAAAGGACGGTGGCAGCACGGTCTAGGCCTTGCAAAGCTTCTCCACCTCAGCCCCGAACCGCTCCATTGCCGGCCGCGGCAGCACGATCGGCACCAGCACCACCACCGCATCTTGCCCGTCTTGGTCCTTGACAGTGACAAAGAAGCTCATGCCGAAGATAGTGTCGGCAAGCCCGCCGTAGACCAGCTCGCCCCACCCGAAGTCCACACGGTCGAACCCGGCGTGCCCAGCACGGCAGCACGGCCTTCCGTGCAGCACCAGCACGTCGACGGTGGAACGCACGTATTCGGCTGTCACCGCCGCCTTAGCCAGCTGCACCAGTGCCACCGTGTCGCCGATCGAGCCGTCGCGCAGCGCTGCGGTGTTGGCCATCGTCGTCGTGGTCACGGTCGCGTTGCCGTAGTACCCCGCGGGCAGGCTCAGTTCGGGGAAGCCCCTGAAGTTGGCGATGAAGACAGCTCCAGCTGCACAAAAAGGGTAGTTAGCTAGTTCAGCAATGCATCGCACTACGTCACGGTAAGGATTTAAGGGCACTTTGAAGTGCCCCGAAAAGTCAAATAAGTGCCCTAGAAACTTATTAAGGCACATTTTTAACTGCCCAATATAGTGGTGATTGGAAAAGTATTTAGGGCATTTTGAAAAAATGTCCCAAAAGGTTACACCTTTTAGGGCACTTCTCCAAATTGCCCCGATAAGATTTTAGGGCATTCTGAAAAACTACCCCGAAAACTTTTCAGGTAAAGGAGTGTAGTATCAGACTGATGTAAAGCAGGATGATTGCTATTATTGGCTGATCTCTGAAACACTAATGAATAACAGTAGTAACCGTAAACCCCACAAGTAACACCATAACTCGATGCCAGCCGATGGCATTGACTGCAACTAGGTTATTAGGTAACGAGAAAAATAGAGGAAAAAGGGTAATTACACTTACAATAATTGTTGCATGCGTGGTGACTGCACGCACTTGGCTCGACACCCTCGGCAGCAAGTGAAAATTGACGCCCTCGGCATGACCCCGACCTCCCGCATCTACCTGAAGAATATAGGTAGAATTGAGAAGGCTCAGTTTTTCTAAGCAAAGAATGATGCTTATACTGCTGTAATGCTGATGGAAACTGCTATCTTCAGAAACTTCTTGAGAAGCAACGAGTGATGCTTATACTGTTAATGGAGATTTATGAATAAAATAGATTTAAGTTATTAATTAATGAAAAATATCTAAGCAAGGCAACACAAAATATAATGTGCTAAATTTCAAGTTCAACAACATTGCACTACAGCAGTTTAGTGTTAAATATCATATCAAATGAACAAAACAATATTATCCATGTAATTTACAAGAGTACAGATGATCACAATTAGAAAAGTACTTTTTGTTGTGTGCTGGTGCTAGGTCTAGCAGGCATCATTCCTCCACATCCATTATGCTGCTCCCCGACTGCATATACCAAGTGCAGTTAAACTGTATGTTCAAAAGGTAGCCTGCACTAACCCACAAAGCCACTAACGTAGAGGTCCTAGATTAACAACTACGATGAATAAGTTACAGTAGGTATACTGAGTAATAGAGTTTGTATGATGAAATATCCGTGGTTGCGGGCAATACATACATTACATCCTCAATGCACTCCATGATACTAGAATAACTGAAAGTAGCTGATACTGAATTTGAAAATAACAGAATATTCGAACTTGCATTAGCACTTGCGGTTCGGTGATAATAATATGAGCTCCAGATAGTTTGGTTAGTCCGAAGTAAACTTGGTAATCATTTGGTATCAAGTAGAGCATTCCAAGGTTCAGTTGTTTATGGTATTAGTGACATACGAGCAATAAATTAGTCAATTTAAGCATGAGGGAACATAATTCTTAATTTAATTCCACGTGATAATAATAATAGTAACACATGGGACATCAGTACATCCTAAAAGTGTCCAACTGTTTTTAACCAGACATAGTTACTAAAAATGAGGAACTGGGGAACAGTACATGATAGTGTGCTTAGTTATCTTTATAGAATCTATAACTGAACCACGCCCACGAATATAAACTCTGCACTGAGTTGTAGCTTTGACTCTTTTCAGCGAGTTTCCTCGTGGCCCCAATAAACAGCCAACGAAGTTGAACTAGGAACAACAAAAAGAGTGAATCATTCATGGAATGACAAAGAAAATTAAAAAAAAGTTACAGAAATCGCTAGAAATCCATGCTTACATTAGGATACTTGTCCACGTGAAGGAACATCTAGCCTCACGAGTTACAGAAATCGCTAGAAATCCATGCTTACATTAGGATACTCCCATATGCTGAATAAAAAGAAAGGCTATATTTTTTTCAAGATTAATAGCACTTGCCAACACAGAAAGAAGGAATATAAAGATTCCTCGAGAAAAAACAGTTGCAAAGACTAATCTGAATTAAGCACTGGGAGGCAACATTCGCCTTCTTGCCAATTTCATGCTTAAACTGAAATTTTGGTGCCATTCCCTACTTCTAATTGCTAATGAATCAGAACAGTACCAAGCCTAGAGCATTTACTTAACCACAGGTACTGAGATCATGATTATTAGTACTGCTCCGTAGCAAAAAGAATAATAAACTTCATAAACAGGAATGCACATTGAATTTGGCCGAGGCTTAAAAACTTTCCCTAATCACAGTTATCATACTTAGGATTCTAATGCAATCAGAGGTGGCTCTGATACCAATGTTACATCTAATTCCTCTTGCGGGAGGACAAGAACTTAAACTGATTGCAAAAGGAACACCTAATGGTATCTGAGAGAGGGATTAGGGGATGCACTTACCGGAAATTGAGGTAGACACATCAGCCTGCTTGTTGCAGGCTTGAGGCAGGGATGGTGAAGATGATGCCGAGGCGTCGTGGTCGTGGAGGAAGCCATGACGCCGGCAGCACAACCTCTCCTGGTGGCTGCGGTGGAGATCGGTCTTCCAGCCCCTTAGCACAACTTTAGGATCGGGTAGTTGGGTGGATAGGCACACTTCTGTTAAAAACGGCATACTGCGCCTTCCCTTATATTTATACAGGTGCTGGGGCTGGGGACCGAGTCCAAAGCGTTGGTTTTTAGAGGCCTCCGATCAAGGCTCCTACGTGAACAGGTTTGGGGTCAAACCCCCCTGTTTTTCCTCAGGTTGTTACCTGAGATCAATTCCAACATTCTCCCCCTTGATCGTAAGGATAACAACATCATAAGCCCACTCCTAATAGAAATAACATACCAAAGTAAGGTGTCACAGTGACCTATCAAATGACACTAGACCTCAGTACTTATAGTATATCATTGTATCTTGAAATGGAAAACATATTACTTTATGGGAGTTGGATTATTTGACGGTCCTTATTCCAGAATCAAAAGACTTTCTAGCAACCCATGCCGGCAACATGATCTTAAAATTGGGTGGTAAGTCTTTAGTGACGGATCCGCAAACATATAAAACTTATTTATATGCTTAACATCATAAGCTTGATTCTGGATTCTATCTTTCACAACACTAAACATATTGTCAATGATTTTGGCAACACCATTTGACTTGTTGTTACTCGCATAGAAAACTGCGTGTTCATATTGCAGTAGGTGGTTTAAAAATGCCATCTACCACCATAATTTCGGGAATAAAACTTCTTGACATACAACCTGCTCTTTAGCCTCTTAACATGGCACATGATAAATTGCATCATTACTGATGCCAATCAAATCATTCTGGAGCTTTTCCACGATAAAGCTCCATATGCGAGAGTGTGGATGTAACTTAACGTGGAAACTTTAATAAATATCCACACATCTCGCAGAAACAATGTCTGAATAACCCACGATAATGAGATATCCAGACTTCTTATTAGTGAGCATGCAAACTTTATTGCCTTTCATATTTGCAAGACTTTTGGCGGCCTTTTGAGTGGTCCACTTATGGACTTTCTTGAATATTTGCCAATTATCCCGAACAAAAATAGGGCACGTTCATACTTGAATACTTACATTGCTTCTGATAGCCGAAGCATAAGGAACCGACATTATCTGATCAGCTCATAATGGTTCCTTGGACACTAAAGTGTCCATCTTTATTGCCCTTAACTTTATTAGCAGGTGCGACAGAGTACTGGTGCATAATATTTTCCTTCGTACTCTATCGACGTATGTCATCATAATAGAACTTATACTCCTTTTGGACCTGTATCTTGGAAAAATCAGTACAAACAAAGTACTAAGCATCACCAAGATCCTTTGTCTTAACTAGAAGATAGAAATTTCTTGGCTAACCAAAAATATTCCATCTTTATTCTTGGCTAACCAAAAATATTCCATCTTTATAAGGTAGTAAACTTACTCCCCCTCATCTTATGGTATGAATGTCATAACGCTTATCTTATTTCATAATTGAAATTATTTAGGCAACATACCTTATGTTAACTTCAACTGTATGACAAAACTTTACGGTTGAGTCATACATACATTCTTAACTTAGTCAACACAACAACATGTTATAATAATAACATGAGCGTCATAACAACTCAGTGAGGAAACTATGTTGAGTCCTATACATCATTAGAGACAGAAGCCCTCTAAGATGATTATTAACACACATTATCAATCACAAGGAAATTGTTGATTATCAACACTAAGTGTTGCATTAGGTATTTATTCTCAACTTACCTGATGCATATGAACAAATATCTAATGGAGTTATCCTTAAGATTCATGTCCATACGCTTCAGGTCCCTGATGATCTTTTTATTTACAAGATGGAAAACACATCTAAAATCTTGATAACAATCACTTTAGTTCAAAACCACAACACCGTTGGGCAGAAGATGGAAAAGAACTTCATAAGCTGCGACACATGATCATAAAACGACGTTGGTCAGAAATATAACCATGAGCCACATGATACTGACAAACTTGCCACTTGACTGAAGTGTGTGACAAATGATTATAAACGACGTTGGTCAGAAATATAATCATGAGCCACATCAACATTACATTAGCAAGCTTGTCACTTTAACATTCATCTGTGCTTCATAATACTCATAAGGGAATAAATCCACATTAACTCGATAAAACAAGCCAAAACATTCTTCATTATAATCATTCATTCTCCAAAATAAGACTTCTCGTTGGTTCCATCCTACTTGGAGAATTATTACATTCATTTTTCTCATATTTAATGAGACATTCCATTATCATTCATTCTCCAAAATAAGACTTCTCGTTGGTTCCATCCTACTTGGAGAATTAATATATTCAACTTTTCTCATATTTAATGAGACATTCCATTCTCCCCCTCGAAATGTGGTAAATATGACCACAAATTCGACGAGGTCTCATTATTCACTTTCATCTTAGGAGTGCCATGGCACATATCAATACACAATTCATTCATCGAGGACATAAATATTCTCAACACATGGTAAGACAACATCAAAGGGTTTCATTACAAAGAACAAAAGGTTTATATAAATAAACAAAATGTCTTCTAATGATTTATTCTTTATTGTCCTCCTAGCAAAACCCCTTAAACCCCGTTTTAAACGGGTAACACATCCATAAAATATTCCTCAATAGAGGCCAAATAATTTTGGCATATACTGAGTCGGGAATTGCTTTCTTTATCTCAGAGGAGATGATATGCTTCATTATAAGGAGTGAAATATGGTTCGATTTCTTCCACTCAACTTCCTTTTGGTCATACTTTTCATTCTCCTCGGCATAATTCAAATAAATGAACCCTATGTCTTGGTCCATTGCTAAAACAAGGACACCATCTTTATGAGCATCAATAAGAAACATCAACTTGTTCTAATCCGTATCACCGTTAGGCTGAAAACGGAGAAGAGCGCTATTCTTCAAAAAATGGGACATGACAATAATCAACGTTGGTCAGAATACTGTCATATACCATACAACTTTTGCTCATAAATGAAAACTCAAATCAAAACTTCCCATTTTGACTATTGAAACTTAAATCACATAATGATCAGCAAACTCATTTGCTAAATTAATAGCCAACACTAAAACACCAATACATGATGCATTCCAAATGTGTTATGACACATGGATTAATTTATCACTGATCATCTTCCATCAAACTTTGACACCATAATTTCAATAACGTCAATAAAGCATGTTAAAGCATATCATTAAAACTTTCAGTGATATGATAACAAAAGTATCATTCATTTTAAACATTCTCATCATGACATCTCACTGAGTAAACAACAAATTGACATCCTCAATGGAAATGAATTATAAACATTCTCCAAATAAAATTTGGATATTACATCACGATCTCACTGAATAATAAACTTTTAATAGTCAATAAATGACAACTTATTACCATTATATCATAATAAAATTCTCTAAACGTCATTGTTCAGAGAATCATCATGCTGAGCCTCCATCACCTTCTGTCAGTGCATGCCAAAAGGCATTAATGCATCTGACATAATACTTTAGCATTATGGCTCATCATTATTAGGCTGCATAGTGCGCTGCGGAAAAACGAACCACACAGCCATTAAATCTTTCCTTAAGGTGGCCTCAGCCCATTACTAGAGATGATCACATCACTAATAAATGCCATAAACATGCATGGCATCAACTTAAACTTAATCTCAATAAAATCTTTGAACAAAATATCGATAAACTTTAGAGAGATACTCATAATTGTGCTCAAAAGAATATCATCTCATAAACACTACTCAACATCAAAATGCTATAAAAGAAATGGCATCAACATTAATCTTATAACACTACATCCACCTTAAAATTCAGACATTTTCCTATGTAAAACAGTGCATACAACCTTATTTGAAAAAAAAACTCAATAAATGCACTGAAAACTAGAAAATGTTGAATACTTCATTTTACAAATTGGCCATATCATTCTCAAATTAAATATCAATTAACATTAAATCTCAACATTCATTGATATTTAAAATGATTCTCAACTTTAAACCATATTTTAGGCAATTGTTTCCTTTTAAATCAGTGCATAATATTAACATTAAATATATTGCTTAAAAGCAAACAAAAACAATAAAATGCACTGAAATAAAACAGAAAATAATAAGAACATTTCGGCCTAAATGGCCCACTGCAGCAGTGCAGCCTATAAGAAACATTCCGCCCGAGCGGGCGTTAGACAAGAATGGCCGCAGGCTGAGTCAACCTCGGCTGTGGCCCGTAGACGCAATTCGCCCATTAGACTCCCTGGTCCATTTGCATCCCGTGTTGATCTGAGCCGTTGGATCGAATCGGACGGACCCAGTCCTCTGCGGTCTGAACAAAACCAGCTCGGCTGGTCATAACCTAACCCTAATCCCATTTTCTTCTCTCCCCCCGATTCTCCCGCACCTAGGCGATAGAGCGGCCGCGGCGGCCATTAAACTTGCCCGCCCACGGCGGCGCTGCGCTCCGCTCGCCGGAAGAGCGTGCTCCGGACTAAGTCCAGCACGCTCCTTCGTCGATCGTGGTGTGTGCGTCGCGAGTCGTGGCGGTGTGGTGAGGAAATGGTGCTCGTCGGTCGATACGACGGCCTTTCAAGGTGGTGCACCCAGGCGAACGATGGCCATTTCGGGCGACGATGGACGCAAGGCGCGGCGGCCTGGCATCAAATTCGTCCATTCCGTGCAAGCGCGTTCTTCCACGCATCCTCTCCGAAAGGAGATGAATGGTGTCGCGGGGCCATCGCCCTCGTGCAGCGGTGGTGCTGCACGGACCCGAAGGTGAGGCGACGGTCTGCCATCTGTACGGTGAGAACTTCCGAACCCTGGACCTTCGATTTATGTGATTTGCATTCTGGGGTTCGTCAACATTTGGGGAATTTCCTGCTAGGGTTTGACTGTCGGGTAAATGGGGATTTTCTTTTGTGATCAAATTCGTGCTCCCTTCTTGCCAATTTCATGCTTAAACTGAAATTTTGGTGCCATTCCCCTACTTCTAATTGCTAATGAATCAGAACAGTACCAAGCCTAGAGCATTTACTTAACCACAGGTACCGAGAACATGATTATTAGTACTGCTCCGTAGCAAAAAGAATAATAAACTTCATAAACAAGAATGCACATTGAATTTGGCCGAGGCTTAAAAACTTTCCCTAATCACAGTTATCATACTTAGGATTCTAATGCAATCAGAGGTGGCTCTGATACCAATGTTATATCTAATTCCTCTTGCGGGAGGACAGGAACTTAAACTGATTGCAAAAGGAACACCTAATGGTATCTGAGAGAGGGATTAGGGGATGCACTTACGGGAAATTGAGGTAGACACATCAGCCTGCTTGTTGCAGGCTTGACGCAGGGATGGTGAAGATGGTGCAGAGGCGTCGTGGTCGTGGAGGAAGCCATGACGCCGGCAGCACAACCTCTCCTGGTGGCTGCGGTGGAGATCGGTCTTCCAGCCCCTTAGCACAACTTTAGGATCGGGTAGTTGGGTGGATAGGCACACTTCTGTTAAAAACGTCATACTGTGCCTTCCCTTATATTTTTACAGGTGCTGGGGCTAGGGACCGAGTCCAAAGCGTTGGTTTTTAGAGGCCTCCGATCAAGTCTCCTACGTGAACAGGTTTGGGGTCAAACCCCCCTATTTTTCCTCAGGTTGTTACCTGAGACCAATTCCAACAGTCCTCTTCTTGCGGCGGCGAGCGATGCTTGGTTGCCTCCGGCTCCACCATTCTGATCCGCCCGACCTCGACTTGGTCGCTTGCACTTCGCGGCTTGCTGGACTCGCCGGCGACGGCATGACCGTTCCACTTGGGCCTGGGCAAGTACATGCTGCTCTCTGTCTGAGGCCACGAGCAGAGCTCGCCGGTCGGAGCATCGCCGCCAAGCAGAGACGTCGCCTGGAAGCCCAACTGGGCCTCCTTCTTTTCCGGTTGCCACCTGTGTCGAATGGGAGCCATGGATCATCGGGACTCGCGCCGACCTGGCCATGGGACGGGCCGGGCTTCGGGCCTAAAAATACCCACGGGCAAAACCCCAGGCCCAGACCCATCCGACCTTCGGGCCTATATTTCAGGCCCAGGCCCTCCAGTGAGTGCAAAATCCCATCGGGCTTTCGGGCGTCGGGCCGGGCTTCTTCCTTAAAACGTCAATATGCAAAGCCCAGGCCCAGCCCCATGTGACATTCGGACTGAAATCTCAGGCCCAGTCCCGCCCATGGAAAAGCCCATGGCGGCCCAGGCCCTGGAATTTCGGGCCGGTCAGGCTTTAACAATAATGTCCGTCCGTCCAAAGTGTTCCTTCCCCATCCAGTGAACAGTATAGCTACATGCCGGGCTTCTTTCTTAAAACGTCAATATGCAAAGCCCAGGCCTAGGCCCATGCGACATTCGGACTGAAATCTCAGGCCCAGGCCCGCCCATGGAAAAGCCCACGGCGGCCCAGGCCCTGGAATTTTGGGCCGGTCAGGCTTTAACAATCCTGTCCGTCCGTCCAAAGCGTTCCTTCCCCATCCAATAAACAGTATAGCTACAGAACCGATTCCTTTCCGTCCAATCACGATCCTTCCCCATCCAGTGAACAATACGCTGCCCAGATGAACAGTACTCGCACAGTGTCAGTAAACAATACTATCACGGTGAACAGTTCCGGTCATCGATGAACAGTGCCGGTGACCCTGACGAACAGTACCATTGACTCCGATGAACAGTCCGGTACCACCGTGTTGAACAGTGCCTCCCGATGAACAATGCTGGTCACCGTGATGAACAGTGCCGTCTTAAAAAATTATGATTCCCTCTTCATTTCATTATAACACATACGTGAAATATATGCGCGTCGACGAGTAGGTTCCATTCCCGTGATCGGTTTCGAGTTTGGTCGACTCTAACTCCTTAATTTTGGATCCAGATTCGCAAAAACATTTGACGAATTTTGTCAAATTTGTCGCACTCAGTCATCCGTTTGAATTTTCCTTTCACGAGAAGATGGATATCACCCTTCCAAACAACTTTCATGTTTTAACATTTTTATTTTGACGGACATTTACGTATTTCTCACTAATCTTCAAATTCAACTAAAAAAGTTCATCTAAATCCATCGACTCATCCATGGTTACTATCCCCTATAGTGAAGAAAAACGTAGCTATTCCAGATGAATACTGTTCCACCCGGTAAACAAGCCGGTCACACCGGTGAATACAACTGTGCAATGACCGATGTATCATTCGGTGAACAGCCGGTCAACCTTTTTTAGCTTTTTTTTCTTATTTTCTTTTTACACATAGACTTTTCTTTTTGCAGTAGTTTTCAGCGTATATTTTCTGGCTAAAAATTTTCCGAGCGTATTTACATAGGACTACCTTCTAAACGAGTTTAGACTTTTTGACGGTATTTTTTTTAAAACTTTTTTACAATTTTTAAACCTTTTTCGGACTTTCCGATTGTGATTTTTGGTGTTTTGTTGTCTAAAAAATACAAACCGAATTTACACACATATACCTCTCGAACAAGCTTAGATTTTTTGACCTACATAAGTTTAGACTTTCTGACGGTATTTTTTTTCGCTTTTTCCCAATTTTTAAACCTTTTCTTTCGCTTTTTTCATTTTTTAAACTTTTTTTGGACTTTTCGATATAATTTTTTGGCCTTTTTTTTGTGAAATTACCAACCACATTTACATACATGCGTATACCTCTCGAAAAAGTTTCAACTTTTCGACCTAGATGAGTTTAAATTTTTTGATGGTATTTTTCTTTAGCTTTTTTTATAGTATTTTAAACCTTTTTGTGGACTTTTCGATAGTAACTTTTGGCATTTCTTTTCGTGTACAACTTACCGACCACATTTACATACATACATATACCTCCCGAACAATTTAGACTTTTCGACTGTGTTTCTTACAAAAAAATTTAATATTTTCTCCTCTTTTTCTCATTCCTTCTTTTTAGTCTATAGAATGATAATTTGCGACACAAATTTCCGTTTCGAGCACAAATTTTCGTCCGACATTCATCCACTGTACATCCGGCTATTTTTAGATTCATCCTAATTTATCTTTAAAATATTATAGTTGGTGATCAAAAAATTATACAATGATTTAATAAACCCACGGTACCTGTCAATACAAATTGAACTCACACGTCTAACTACAAACACTTCTCTTAATACATACAATTTTTCGCTTCAGCACATCCATTTTACTTTTTGAACAAAAAAGACTAACTAATTAACACTATTAAAAACATAAAATACGCTCGTGTACACACACGTCGCGCCATCTTGCCTATAGTTTAATTTATCGCCGCCCAGCTCGCAGATCGATCGCTGCTGAGATCCCGACGCTTCCGCTAATTGTACATCTCCGCATCCATCCAAGCATGAATTAATCTGGTCGGCGGGACAATATCAAGATTCTGCTAGTACTCGAGGACGTTTTTGCTGGTTGCTGCTGGTCTCTCTCACGATCGGACCAAGCCAGGGAACAGCCAGCAAACGGAAGGCTTCACATGCGTGGATCAAGCAGTTACTCACACCACTGTCATAATTCTGGCACGGGAATCGAGGAAGCTAACTATAGTAGGAAGTTTACTTTTCAATATACAAGTGTATCACTCAGATTGAGGAAGGAGACCAAGAGAAATTAATCTCACGCACTGGTGCAGTGCTGCAACTCGATCTAGCTGCACCAGGAAGACAGGAAAAGGAACCCACCCAGCAAACACTGAATAAATTGGGCAATCGCGCTGCAAATTCTTCGTTTTCGCGGAAGAAGAAATCAAGTCGCTACGCATCTCTCTCCATGGAGGAGAAGGAATTGATACACAGTACACAAGTACCTCCATCATTGCTGCCCAATTGATCAAGTAAATAACGGGATAAATTAATGCTGCTGGTGTGTATTGAGTATGCAAGATTCGAAGGCAACGATTCCCAGATTTGGATCGGAATTTGTTTTATTTTTATTTTTGATCGACCTTACTATACGACAGTCTACTGCGGAACTTTGTACCTCCAGTTATTATTTTTGATCCGCTGGAATCTACTATGGTCAACAGATTATGCAGAAATTATGCATAGTCTGGAAAAGGACTTTTGGAGTTATCTCTTATTGGACATCACTCGCTTTTAGAGAAAATTGGATTGGATTACACTCGGAGGGAAAATTATTAAACTCTTTGTCAAATGGATTATTACGGTTAATTGCTACGTTTTGATGTTGTCGCCGGAAATATTTGGATCGGGTCGGCATACTTCATCGGATTTTCTGGCATAACAACGACGAGAAGGCATCAATCGTGTTTATGTTGAAATTGGCATCACTTATATTTGGAGGAAAATTGGAAATACTCCATGGAAAAAGAAATCAATATTACTCAACGGTATGTCCATTGTTATTGTCCGCACTAAATATTTGTTTATGATTACTTCTCCATATAGTTTGGATTTTACTTGTACGTCATAATTTGATGGAACACAATAGCAACTTATTTATATGCAAAAAATTCCAAGCAGAAATAGATATGTCTACTTAGGCATTATTGCTAAATATGATATACTTGGAATTTGGAAATTATGCAATCAAACTCCCTTGTGGAGGAAAAAAAATATTATTGTTTTTATATTAATTTACGATGAGAAGAAATTGTTTATACTTCTCTATCGGAATTTGTTGATTAATTATGCTATTTGGAAAAGGAAGAGTGGAAATATTGCTCAACGGAAATTAGGTTAGTGCATTATGAAATTTAACACAATGGTCTCATTATATCTTGACAATCCATTGGAAATTGGTGAATAAATTGTTTATTTTGTGAAAAGAACTCCATATGGAGGAACACTTGTAATAGGAACACATGCTCGGAATTTATTATTGATGGTATTTACGACTTGGTCATACTCTATAAACAGAATTACGCTCGTTAATTCTGGAATTATAAACTTTAAGTGGGAGGACTATCAGTTATGGATTTTTCTTCAATGTGACATTTGTTTTACACTCCCACTAGAGGATCAATTATTTTATCCCATTTACGACTTCATCACATATCAAGGAACATAATTAGTGGATTGTTAATTCTAGAATTCTATACTTAAGTGGGAGGATTATGATACTTCATCAGCTTATATTAACGGTGTTTGTTTTTTGGACACTCCTATTTGAGGTGAATATATTTATTCTATTTCATGATTGCACTTGATATGGTTATTTATATGTTTTACAATACAAGTCGGGAGGTATTTGTTGTGTTAACATCTCATACTGAAGTGGAAAATCAGTTTTTCAAAGGATTTAAAGGTTTGAAAACTGATTGGTGGGGGAAGTACACTTCGGGAACTGAAACTAATATAATGAGCATCCATGGTTTAATGGAGGAATACAACTATTGGTTATTCCCTTCATTATGTGGAAAAGAATTACATACTACTATTTGTTCAGTAAGTCATTTCTTATCACAGTCACTATTTATATTTCGTGAACGGGAAGGAAGTATTTTATTTATATTTTGGTAGTATAGAATTGGAATGATTGTTTACTACATAGCACACCAAGATTTTATTTCTAATGTTTATATTCTAGTGGATCAAATGGTATTTCGTTTTTTATCTGGAAAAGGGAAAATTGGTGGAAAGTAGGAATATGATA
Organism: Poa pratensis; assembly: GCA_947311845.1. Taxonomy (NCBI): domain Eukaryota; kingdom Viridiplantae; phylum Streptophyta; class Magnoliopsida; order Poales; family Poaceae; genus Poa; species Poa pratensis. Next base: position 19,437,506 of record CAMZMU010000118.1, read on the forward strand.
TTTTCTAATGAAGGGTGTGTTTACTAATAGTAACACCAGAATTTTATCTGTGCTAAACTCAAAGGAAAACACAAGTTAACTCCTAACACTAACGTGCTTAGGAAAAGTGGGAGGAATTAACATGGACAATTATATATCTTGGCTACTATATATTGTCTATTCTTTGGGGAAATCACTCTATGTTATAGAGGAACATGTAAACTTGTATGGAATAGTTAAAGTTGTTACTATTATAAACTATGGGTGGAAGTATTGCGGGAAGGAATAATGAAAAGGAATAAAAGTTTGGGAACTTGTTGTTTTACCCAATAACCGCAAGCCTATAGGTTGTAAACATATTTATTTATAAGGAAGTTTTATTCTCTACACAAAGGAAATTTTTATACTTTGTAGAAACTCTGGAATTTAGAGGAAGCTGTTGTTGTTCAATTATTTACACAAAGAAAATATTTATGCTTTGTGGAAACTCTAGAACTTAGAGGAAGGTGTTGTTGTTTTATTCTTTACACAAAGGAAATAATTATACTTTGTGAAAACTCTAAAATTTAGAGGAGGTGGGAATAAAGACATGGTTTGCTAACTGATTAGATTCATTCATGTTCATGGAACAAGCTTCACATCAATGGTATATCAGGTCATATGGTTTTATTAATGATAGAAGACGATCATTTAAAGAGGTTAGTATGAATTGTTTTTTTATATTTTACTATATGTGCTAACTATGTTCTTATTGATTTTAAAATATCACATTGATGGAAGTGAAAGCTTGGTTTGGTTCTAACTTTCTTATGAAAGGAATGTTCAAATCTTTCTGCGTTTTGAGAGTGGAATCACATAGTGAATGTTTTGATATATTTTTCTATGGAAAATTGCATACCTGTCATGTACCTTTTGATTAAGGGAATGGTACTCTGCGAGGAATTTTATTTGAACTCGTGAGGAAAAAGGAAGAATAATTGTCATACCACAGTTATCGTGGGACATTATTCGTGCGACCTGAACTTAGCCATGCCACTGTAATTGTTGCTATTTTTATTAGCACAGAAAATGATTTGTTGGAATTTTTAGCAAACGGAATATTAATTTCATAAAGATTGTTGGAATCACATAAAAAATTTGCTGGCGCAAGGAAACGTGGATTATTCATTCTTTGATGATTTCAACCTTCAGCTGGGTGTATATATTGACACTATTTTTGGAAATAGGATCTTGGTGAAAGGTAATCTATTTTTATGTTATGTGCTAATATTTACATTTGTAGGTATTTATTGTTTACAATGGAAACATGGATATTCTTTGTTTACGGAATATGAATACTTTGATGCATGTCAAGCATTGAAGGAAGGTATATGGCTAAGGAAATTTCTTCGTGAACCTAAGATCATGGAAAGGTGCATCATAACCTGTTACTTTGTGATAATATGACTCCAAAAGTCACAAAGTTTATATGCAGCGTGTGTGCATTGAAGGAAGGAATTAACCACTCACCATGTTAATTGCATGGGAATTCACTTAGCTGAAATAAAATGTTTACAGTCAAATGGGAGATGTAGGAAATTGTGTCTTGCAACATTTTATATATCTACTACATTGTCCACAATTAAACTTCAGTGTGGAAGAGTCACGGAAATAACAGGGAATTATTGATGTGAAGTACTTAAGGAAATATATTTAAGGAAGCCGGTACGTCTATACTGGAACACAGTGTATATGAATATGTTGGAATTATACCCGGGAACAGTATAGAGTGGAATGACAGGTTGTCCGTAGGATTGGCTCTATGGATTGTTAAAGTTTGTGAGTTTGATTGTGTATTCAAACTCGGCGCATGACTCACACATGTGTGCTGAGACCTAATTGTTTAACAGTAATAGGCTCGGTAACTGGCTGTTAGGTATTGTGGTTGTTCTAACATGTCATGAGTCCTATCTGGAAACATATTGATTTATCTGAAATTTGGAGTCAATATAAAGGTCCCACCCTCTAGGCTCAATATGCATTGTAAGCGGCACCACCGATAAGGCAGAGGAATAGAGGGTACGTAGGCCGGAATTGCTCCAACCCTAATTTTCTACAAAACACCGCTAAAGACGAAGGTCGTCGTTGAGGTTGCCCGCCAGCGTCGTCGTCATCACTCCACCGAGAGCGACTCCGACTTCGTTGAAGAGACGACCACCTAAGAAGACCTCATGACAGTGGCCTCACGAAGCCCACGCCGGCCTATGTCAAACAGATGACTCTTCACGTAGAAGACTGACAACTCCGATTCCGAAGATGAGCTCTGAAGAGGAGATTGTTAGGTGGTTTTTGGGTTATAAGTCAACAAATAAGATAGAAGTAAGTCTAACCAAACACTCAACTAGATACTTGGTTCTTCTAAATTAATCGTAGGTGCAAGTGTCGGTGGCAGCGTTTTCTTATCAAAGTACTTCCAAATACTCCTTTTGGAGCACATAACGTTTTAAACGGCCTCTCAAAGATATTTTTCTGTTCTTCTGACCCCTCAAGGCGAACTTGACAACATAGAAAACTTGGGCGTTTTCGCCATAAATTTGGTCTATGGAGTATCACCCTAATCGGCTTGTAGGCAGGTCGTAAGCATAAGAGTTGTAGGTCCATGCGTCTATATAAAAAGATGGAGGCATGGGAAGACCAAAGAATGACCGCAGTTGGTCCATGTGTTGGAAACTCTATCCACCACCAAGTCCCAGATGGTGCAGCACCTACGCGTCTAGTGTCAATGACATGATCTATTACTGCACCAATCCTGATTTATACATAGTAAAAGTTTTAAATTTGCACTACTCCTACTACAGTCTTCCCGTATCCCAACGCCATGTATTCTCGAGTGATTTTCACGTCCTCTTGGACGAGTGGGGGAGCAACCTAGAAAGGGACACAAGAAAAAGAGCAAGCCGACATCCGGTGAGAAATCATGAATTGCACACCCGGACTCATGAATTACACAAGAGTAGAAACAAAAGGTGCACGCCGCATGCGGGACCTGACCATAATACAAAGTATTTCAAATTGATATTTCACACGTTATCGGGATACACCATCACCTACATCAAGATTTTTTTTAGAATTTTTTGAAACTCAAAAATACGATTTCAATTTTTGTTAGATGGCAGGAGCACTGGTGTCCAAGAGCACAAGACACTTTCCAAGAATGATGCTCATAAGTTATGTGGACATTTACAAGTGCGTCAATTTGGCTCCCGGTCTCCACGGAGCTCGATATTTTGAAAAAAAAATGATTTTTATACGTTTCAAAAAACTATATATTCATATGATTTACATATCTGAAAATTTCGTGGAAAATATTGAAAATTTGGGCCTACACAAAAATAACAAATATGTGGCTCTAAAAAAGAGAGAAAACATGTTTTTGATCCCACATTTGTCTTTTTTATATAAATCACAGAAAATATTATATTTGATGAAACTTGGTTCGAACATAGTAGACGTGTATATGTACTCGTACGGATTTTTTCTGTTTTATTTTTGAGATTTCAAAATGTGATTTTGAAATTTTAAAATAAAGGGCTCTAGTGATATCAGGTTCCGATAGGAATTTTTGGACATTTACACTATTCTTAGAGATGAAAATAAAAATCAGAACTTGCGAGCTATACGAGTAACTCGTGACTCGGATTGAATTCGGTTCCTAATGAACGGAGCCGGGTTTTCAATATGAGATCGTTTGAATTTGATGTTTAATAAATGGAGCCGGGTTTCAAATCTGAAATCGTTTGCTGGCCAAGCTTAACTTGTCTAGTTAACGAGTTGCTCATCTGTTTTGGTCAGCATAAGTGACTCAAAATCTGTCGCAGCTAGACACGTGGTTATATATTTTTCAGTGATTGTGTAATGTAGATTCCTGTCTACTTTTGTGCCTCAAATCTCTGTTCTGCAGTACAATTGTGACAGTTTTGATACCAAGCTCAAAGGAGTTAAGGAGGCGACCTCGTCCAGCCGGAATCATTTTTCCCCTTTTCTCAAAAAAAGAAAAGGTATCATCTTTCCCCTCGTTGATTCCGATTCGAATTCCCACCGAGCCCGGCTGCCCTTCCGTAGTCCTGTTTGTGCTTCCAAAAGGAGAGGAACCATGGGCAAGCGAGCGGAAAAGCTAGAGCACAAGTTAACCTCCAGCCCTCGATTCGTCGACTTGCTCCGGTCAGGCGCCGTACGTGGTGGTCAGGAATCATGGGGATGCTGGCGCTGAAGCGTCTCCTGAGTAGGCAGCAGCGGGAAAGGCGGCGCCGCCGCAGACTCCATGCCCGTGGTGAGCCTCCTCCCACCCCTCCCTCGTAGAGATTGTCTCCTATTCCAAATTTTATATTCGAACAATTCAACAGTATTGTGCATAAAGGTCGTACCTGTAGGGCTCTTTGATTCTCAGTATTTGACATCAAAGAGAAAACAAAGGAATTGTAACAATACGTTTGAGTGGATGGAAATTTTTCTCCAAAACTTAGTGCAATGCAATCCTTCAGAAAAGTTTCTAAGGATTTCAATCCTACGAATCAACGACGTATGTACAATTGTACATAGGAAAACTTCGTATGGATCAAAATCCTTCAAAGTACCTATAGAATTCCTTTGAATCAAAGGAGCCCTTACATTTACATTCAAGACACTTTTTTTTTCAAGCAACGCCTGGCGTCGGACTTTATTACATTTCGATAACTAAATTACACAAACCATGAACAAAAGATCTTAGCAGCAACCAAGTTCTTAGAGTGCAAACCAGAAGTAAAAGGATACCCTGCATCAACAGGGCTCACCGCCTAATCGCTAGTGCTCATGATCGATCTACTGAACAGGGAAAACAAAAGCAAGAAAAGTAAACATCCATTGAGCCAAAAACCTCTATTCCCAGCATCCTTTTTGTCCCTTGGCTTCCATTTTTCATTCATCTTCGAGTTCTTCAGTCACCACATTGCAAATCAGAGGAGGCGTCATCAGCATCACCACCCCAGATGTGTCTGCAGTATCAGACGCGCCCCTCATTGCCTGACCTGACGAAACTGCATCATTATTAATATTTTTTTGTGTTTTTGCGTCTTGAGCACGCACCCTAATGTGTGTCATTTTGTATTAGAAGTTGAGATGACTCAAAGCATATAAAAACAAAAACCAAAGCAACAGAACCCACCCTCTACGAAACAGAACCAGTATCATGGGTAGTTGACGGAGAGCCTTGGTAACGCTAGTAACCATGGTTTAGCCTCGCACAAGATCAGTTCCACTAGCTCGGCACAGTCCAACGTGGCCATCTTGAAGATACAGTCGTTTCGGACTCGCCAAATGCGCCACATGGTGATCAGGATCAAGGAGGGTGCACCCTTACCCCTGTCTGCCGTGGCACGGCTTGCCGCACTTTCGAACCAGGGGACGAGCCCCACAACCCCAAGCAAATTGCTGAAACCCCTACAATTCCAACATTTATACTGTATATCCAAGACACTTTCTATTATATAACTTTGTGTTAAATTAACTTCATTTGTCTAATCTGTTGCTAAATTTTAACCTCAAGTTATGTGCCCGCCTTATATTATCCTTAGAGTAACCATACATGATGGACGTGTTGCAGATGGATCAATTACTCCTATTTCCAAAAGAGACGACTCACTCGTCTGCGGAAAAGATGCCAACTCTATTCTTTGTGGTAAACGATTGAGAAATTCAAGACTAGACCTCCCAGAGGTATGTTACGGTACATTGCAAGTAAATTTTCAGTGGCTGCTCTAATAGCAATTGGTATGACGACCTATGTTGGAAGCTAAGTAAAATTCATGAACAGGACACAAGTACTGAGTTTACTAGTTCTCTGTTGTGATCGTCAGTCAATGTGAACTTAGTTACACTGATACCATAATACGAGAGTTTATTAACATTAAAATGCACCTTCGATCCGTTGTACTGCAAATTTCACTTGGTCGGTTGGTCCTTATACTGTGAAAGTGCACATCTGGGTTCTCAAACATTTTAAGTGGTTCAAGCCATGTCACCAAGGTTATCTGTTTTCTTCTATCTTCTCTTTGCCTCACCCCAAGAATGCGGCAACAACAGGCCCACACCCCGCAGACTTTCCGGTAACGTCTTTGTGCCTGTGGAGCAGTCTTCCCTTATCTTCCATTCTGCATCAGGAGGCATGACATAATCTTCCAGCTCAAAAGAATCTCTTGCCTCTACTAATCCCGCGGTGGCCAACAAATCCATGACCTCTTGATGTTGCATGGTTTCCGTTAGCCATCTTCTGCAAGTAGATCTCCAGTTCCTGCTGGCCAACAGGAGTACATTGATTTTGTTCATGACATACCTAATATTAGATCAGGGTATGTGCATTTCAATGTAGTTCTTCCACTCAAATTTTCTTCCCATGAATCATCATCTCTGTTATCACCTAGAATTAAAGATGCCTTGCAGATACAAATCTCAAATCTGCTCATTAAGACGATTCTGTAGCTCTATGTTTCACTTTAGCTAACTGTTGGGCTGAGCGTGTATGTGGCCCATAGGCCCACAATAGTGTATATATGTACTGTACCTAGCTAAGTGAATCAAGCTTCGAGAGTTTTCCTCAGTTTACCAGACCACCACATGGTATCAGAGCACAGGCGGGAGGCGATGTTGGAATTTGGCGGTCGCCGGCGGTGAACAGCGGCGTGCGGCGGAGCTCAGGTGTCTGGGAGGCAGGCAGACAGCAATCTCGTGGCAGGGGGTAGCTGGCCCAGTTTGAATCTGTCCCGAGGTGCTGTGGAGGCGCGGAGGCGGCCGCCGGCAGCGCGCGCGAGGACGACGACCTGCAGGTCTGCGGTGCTGGGCTGCGGTGGTGAAGGGCACAGCCAGGTGAGGTCTCCTACAGGTGTGGTTGCTCGTTGCTTGTGAAAGAACTGAAGAAGCAAGAGAGAGAGCAGAGGAGTGCACAGGTGGAGAGGTGTGGTTGTGAACATGTAGCTGCAGCCTTGCTGTTAATTGATTGCTGCTAGAAGAAGAGAAACAGAGGGTGTTGTCAGGTCGGATTGACTGCTGACGTTTGAGAAAGAAACAGGTCAAGGTGAAACAATGGGAGAAAATCAAGGCGTAGACAAGGTGCTCGAGAAATTGGTAGATTTACTTACAGCCAAGACAAGTGGGGCTTCATCCTCAAGCCAAGCAATTGTTCCACACACAGAGCCAATTCAGAAGTTGGAGCTGATGCCAAATGATGTCAGATTGGAAGGAATCAAGAATTATTTGAGTTGGTCCAGGAGGGCGCTGTTGATACTAAAAACAAAGGGATTGGAGAGCTTTGTTCAGAAGGAGCCAGCAGAGCCTTTGGACAAGTCAAGCACTGAGTGGAAATTCTGGAGTGCAACTAACTCACTGATTGTAGCATGGTTACTAAACTCTATGCCCCCTTCCATTGCTGCAACCGTGGAAACTATGTCAAGCCCATATGAGATATGGAAAACCTTGTCAAGATTGTATTCCGGAGAAGGAAATGTGATGCTTATGGTGGAAACACAAGAGAGGATAGATGACCAAAAACAGGGGGAGAAATCTGTGATGGAGCACGTTGCGGAGTTGCAGCGATTGTGGGCTGACTTGGATCATTATGATCCTATAGAGCTGCCACACTCAGATTGTTTGGCTCCGGTAAGGAAGTGGATAGAAAGGCGAAGGGTAATACAATTCCTCAAGGGATTGAACTCAGAGTTTGAAGGGAGGAGAGCTAATCTATTCCATCAGCCTAACCTTCCTACTCTGGAGGAAGCTATTGCAGCAATGGCACAAGAGGAGGTCAGGATGAAGGTTATGAAGAGTAATGCCACACCTCCAACCCGTCCAGCCTTTACAGTGACAAAAAATATTGAAACCAGAGAGTGTTTTAACTGTGGTGAGGAGGGACATCTGAGTCGCAATTGTCATGCCCCTCGCAAGCCAAATCGTGGAAGAGGAAGAGGAAATGACCCAGGTGGACGAAGAGGAAGAGGAAGAGGGCGAGCATACATGCTGGCTCATAGAGCAAATGTGGCAGTCCAAGAAGACGAATCATTTGACAAAGCTGAATTCTCACCAAAGGAGTTAGAAGAGTTCAGGATGTGGAAGAAAAAGATGGAGAACACTAGTGATAAAGGCCAAGGAGACACCACCTTTGGCGATTTAGCTCACTTTGTTTATGCTAATGAAGGTAACTATGCTCATATCTCTGCATCCTTGCAAGTGTCAAAACCAGATTGGATTCTTGATTCGGGTGCCTCGAAACATGTAGCGGGCACGTCAAAGGAGTTTGATTCATATACTCAATACCCACCCACACGTAAGAAACCATCCAAACAGCTGATGGCACCTCACAGCCCATTAAAGGCGTTGGCACAATACAATGCACACCATCTATTAAACTTTCATCGGTTCTGCATGTTCCTGCTTTTCCAGTCAATCTTGTGTCAATGAGTGCTTTGGTTGATGATTTGGATTGTCGGGTAATAGTTGACCGGTATATATGTTTAATTCAGGAGAGGCGAACAGGGAGGAGTCTTGGGACTGGAACAAGGCGTAATGGGCTATGGTACATGGACCGTGAGGTGCCAAACAAGGCAGTGTCTACGGTGTTAGTAGCAACAATGGGAGAGAAGGAAGCCATGGTGATGCTTCAACATTGTAGAATGGGACATATATCTTTTGATAAAATGAGCAAGATGTTCTCAGATGTAATGTGTGGGGTGGATAAGAACAAGCTTGTGTGTGATGCTTGTGAGTTTGCGAAACACACGAGGACATCTTATGTGAGTAGGGGGCTCAGGAGTATATCTCCTTTTGTGCTTGTTCATTCAGATGTGTGGACATGTCCTGTTATCTCTGTTAGTGGAATGAAGTACTTTGTTACATTTATTGATTGCTACTCCCGCATGACATGGGTGTACCTTATGAGGCACAAGGATGAGGTATTTAAATGTTTCCAGGATTTCTATGCTTATGTGAAAAACCAGTTCAACACACAGGTTCAAATGATTAGGACAGACAATGGGACGGAGTATATGAACAAGGAATTTGGTGCATTCTTGTCAGCACAAGGCATATTGCATCAAACTTCTTGTCCGGATACACCTCCTCAAAATGGAGTGGCGGAAAGGAAAAATCGTCATATTTTGGAGGTGGCGAGGTCATTAATGTACACAATGAATGTGCCCAAATTTTTGTGAAGCCGTAATGACAGCTACATATCTCATGAATCGCATGCCATCAAGAGTAATTGGGATGAAGACTCCATGCGAAATGTTGCTAGGTGAGAACAATTTTGTTGTTCCACCAAAGGTGTTTGGATGCACATGCTTTGTTAGGGATCATAGACCCTCGGTGGGAAAGTTAGATCCACGCGCGGTGAAGTGCATATTCATAGGTTACCCATATGGACAAAAGGGCTACAAGTGTTGGAGTCCTACTGAGCGACGAACATTTGTGAGTATGGACGTGACATTTAGGGAGTCTGAGCCGTTCTATGGAGAGAAGACCGATCTCAGCTCATTATTTGACTTCGACTCTCCTAGCATGAGCGAGGCTAGTCGAGAGGGGGAGAGTGAAGTGTTGAGGACAAAGGAAAACAAACCATTAAGTGTTGTTGTTGATTTGGTCCCATGTTCTATGAGTGAAGAAAAGTGGAGAAAGCCGAATGAGGAAGAGAATCTAAGAGTGTATACAAGGAGGAGACAATTGCAACATGAACAACATACCACACCAACTAGTGAGATACATGCGCAGGGGGAGCAGCTAGCTCCAACAAGAGTTGAAATTGTTGACTTGTCTGATGGTGAGGCATGTGCTAAACCAACTCCAACTAATGCATCTGATTCCATTAACTTGCCTATTGCCTTGAGGAAGGTGACACGAGTTGGAGCTGGAAAACCTCCTGATAGGTATGGTTTTCACTCGTTGCATGATATATCTAATTATGTATCATATAAATCTTTATCTACGAAATACAAGGCCTTTGTTGCATCTTTACAATCTGTGATAATCCCAAAACTGGAAAGCAGCAAGGAGGGATCCTAAATGGAATGAGGCTATGATGGAGGAGCTGCACGCTCTTGAAAAGAACAGAACTTGGGAAATTGTAGATCTTCCAGTGGGAAAGAAAGCTGTTAGTTGTAAATGGATCTACACCGTGAAACAAAATCCAGAAGGTAAAATTGAAAGGTACAAAGCCAGACTAGTTGCTAGAGGTTATAGTCAAACATATGGTATTGATTATGATGAGACATTTGCACCGGTAGCAAAAATGAACACGGTCAGGATCCTGATCTCTTGTGCAACTAACTTCGTGTGGCCTCTACATCAATTAGATGTTAAGAATGCTTTCTTGCATGGTGACTTGCACGAAGAGGTATACATGGAGATTCCACCTGGATTCTCCACTCCTAGAACAACAGGAAAAGTGTGCAAATTGAGAAAGTCTTTATATGGCTTGAAACAATCTCCACGAGCATGGTTTGATAGGTTCAAGCATGCCATATGCAATATGGGGTACAAGCAATGCAATGGTGATCACACTGTATTCTATCGACACTCAGATTGTCGAATTACAATCCTTGCAGTGTATGTTGATGATATTATAATTACAGGAGATGATGATGTGGAGATACTGCGACTGAAGAAAAACCTAAGCAAGGAATTTGAGGTGAAAGATCTTGGCCAACTTAGATACTTTCTCGGTATTGAAGTTGCAAGGTCTCCGAAAGGGATCGTTCTGTCTCAAAGAAAATATGTTCTCGACTTACTAAGTGACACAGGTATGCTTGGGTGTCGGACTGCATCAACTCCCATTGATCAAAATCATAAACTTTGTGCACAAGGAGGAGAGCCGGTAGACAAGGAGAACTACCAGAGACTTGTTGGGCGACTCCTATACTTATGCCATACAAGACCTGACATCACCTATGCAGTGAGTGTGGTAAGTAGATACATGCATGATCCTAGGAGTGAACATCTTGATGCAGTATATCATATCTTGCGATACTTTAAAGGCAGTCCTGGGAAGGGTCTATGGTTCAAAAGGAATGGTCATTTAAATGTGGATGGTTATAGTGATGCTGATTGGGCTAGTTGCCTTGATGACAGAAGATCAACTTCAGGTTATTGTGTTTTTGTTGGAGGAAACCTAGTGTCATGGCGAAGCAAGAAGCAATCTGTTGTTTTTAGATCAACAGCTGAAGCAGAGTATAGAGCTATGTCACTAGGTCTTAGTGAGATATTATGGGCAAGAAATCTTCTGGCGGAATTGAAAGTCCTAAGGAAAGGTCCTCTCAAGTTATGGTGTGATAACAAGTCAGCTATCAGCATAGCCCATAACCCAGTCCAACACGACCGAACCAAGCATGTGGAGATAGATCTTTTTTCATTAAAGAAAGGATTGATGAAGGCACAATACAGCTAAGTCACGTGAACTCAGGGGGTCAAATCGCAGACTGTCTAACTAAAGGCTTAGGACCAAAAGAATGTAATTCAGCTTGTAACAAGATGGGAATGATAGATATCTATCATCCATCATCTTGAGGGGGAGTGTTGGGCTGAGCGTGTATGTGGCCCATAGGCCCACAATAGTGTATATATGTACTGTACCTAGCTAAGTGAATCAAGCTTCGAGAGTTTTCCTCAGTTTACCAGACCACCACACTAACTAAATCTTGCCACAAATTATTCTAAAGTTAAGTAAGATGTCCTACATACCTTGTGCCCTGATCTCCTTTTATACTTTGGAGGTATGCAAATGCAACTAAAGGTTTTTTTTTTCTCGCTCCCTGCCGTGTGTGTTGTGTGTATAGAAGAATGATCCACTTCTATATTCTTTTCTCGACCAGAAGAGGGACCTGTGCCGTTTTCAAGACAAAAGGCGCCAGCCCGCGTTGACAGGGTTCGCACCCACTTCTCTAGTTTAATATGACCAAGCTGCCACACTAGGAAACAGTTTTCAATGCACCATCAACTTCTTCTATGCAAACATGCACAAAGCACCTGTGGTAGAATGTTATTCCATGTGATGCTATGTTTTTTTCTGGTAGTAACCATTTGCTAACCATCTTTCCATGTTTCTGCAGGACATCTGGTGCAGTATACTCTCGCTGATGCCAATAGAAGATTTGGCCCGTTCTGCTTGTGTATCTCACGCATTCCTACGTTCATGGAGACACCATCCAAATCTCATCTTCACTAATGAAACGCTGTGCTTGATACGAAATGCATGTGGAAAGGGTGCTCTCCTTAGCAAAGTTGACCAGATTATAAAAAACCACTCAGATACCGGTGTGAAGATACTCGAGCTTGACATGTTTGGTTGTCGGGACCTCGATATTTGTGATCTCAATAGTTGGCTTGAGATTGCTATTACACCGGGGATCGAAAAACTCGACCTTTCTCTGCCTTTAAAATACAAAGAAGGAGGGTACAGCTTCCCATGCTCACTTTTATTTAGTCAGAGAGGAAGCTCACTTCGGTATCTTCGGCTCACCCACTGTGCCTTCCATCCTGCAGTTGGCCTTGGTTTCTTGAGAAACTTAACAACGTTGTATTTGGGCCGTGTGTGTATTACAGATGGAGAGTTAGGGTGCCTTCTTTCCAATTCTCTTGCTTTGCAGCGGCTGGAACTGTGGTATTGCAGTGAAATAATCTGCCTGAAGATACCACGCGTGCTGGAGAGGTTGAGCTGCCTGGCTGTAACTTCAGGCGGTGAGCTGCAAATGGTTGAGAGCAAAGCTCCGAACCTATCCACCTTTGATTTCTATGGTAACATAGTACAGCTCTCAGTCGGACAATCATTGGGAGTGAAGAAGCTAAATATGCAGTGTGCAGAGGGATCCAACTATCTCTGCTCCGCCATTACCAAGCTTCCATATGTTGCGCCAAATGTTGAAGATCTTACATTATCTTCATCTGGTGAGGTATAAGCTCAAACTCAATATTATTGAATACCTGCTACCTGTGTGACGACTTCTTTCAGTACTCATTCACGCAATGCCCTATGTTTAAATTAATATGCGGTATCTGTTTTGCAGACGGTTAATACGCCGATCACAGCTGCCCAATTCCTCCACCTCAAGCACTTGGTAATTTATTTTAATGGAGATGATTCCCCAGGATATGATTATTTGTCTTTGGTTTCTTTTCTGGATGCTTCTCCTGCTTTGGAGACTTTCATCTTGGGTGTAAGTCACTCTTCTTCTAGGCAAGCTATCTATGTATACTACCTGTGATGAACCAAATAAGAATGATCGGTTTTTATGCAGGTACAGCAGGATGACATGGATTTTGACTCTATCTTTGTGGATGCCTTACATATGAGGCAAATGCCAGAACGCAAGCACATGAGCCTAAAGAACGTGACTATCCTTGGCTTCTGCTCTGCAAAGAGCATGGTTGAGCTAGCATGCTATATCCTAGAGAATGCAACATCGTTGGAGTGTATCATCATGGACACCATATTTGACGAGGAAGACGGAGGCATTGTCGGTAGATGTTCCGTGACTTCTGTCGGCCAACCCCGTCACTGCTTCCCAACGACAAGTCAGGACTGCTCGGAAAAAAAAACGACAAGTCAGGTGATGTTGGAAGCTGATAGAGGTCTCATGGCCATTGAAAGATACATCGTGGGGAAAGTTCCCTCTACTGTTAAGCTAGATGTTCGGGGACCTTGTAGCCGGTGCCATATTTTAGAGCTGATGTAAAGCTTATATGCTAATTATAAAATACTCTCTCCATCCATAACGTTAAGCAGTTCAGTCTTGTCAATGACTGAACAGCCACTGCCTATTTTCATTTGTGTGTCTCCTCTACCACTACGGGAAACCGTCAAAATGCCGACGGCCGTCCTGTACGCCGACGGCCAAATGTCGGGGCCGTCGGCGTACAGCACGGGCTAGGGCAGACGACGAACAGGCCGTCGGCGTACGAAGCGCCGTCGGCGTAGAATTACGTCCCCGACGGCTGCTGTCGGCGTTCTAAATCCCGTCGGCGTACAAAGGGCGGCATAACGGAACCGTCCAGCGTTGTACCGTCGGCGTACACGCGATAAAAACACCGACGGCTGCCGTCGGCGTTTAGTAGTTTTTATTATTTATTTTCGTATATAATATTCATTTCTTTATTTCTCTATATAATATTTAATGTAGTTGTAATTTATATATATATTAGACCTACAATTGCCCTCCCAATTTCAGTATCCCACCCCCGTAAAATAACGGTTTGAGTTTTCCGGAACCCAACCCTACAACATATACATGTAAAACAAATAAAAACATTTCCTGACTATCTAGAGAGAAAGTAAAGCCGGTGATGTCGGTCACACCTAGGAGTAGATTCTTGCACATTTACAATACACAATACACTTTTATACATATGGTATGTCACAAGCTAGGTTTGGGTGGGGTTCCGACGCTCCGGGGCCCCGCTTCGGTGAAACCCTGAATCCGCTGGAAAAACCCTAACGTTTCCGTCTACCCCCATAGACGTGCGTCGAAACGGGGTAGCCCAGTGGACTTTTTTGCTTGGTTGTGTTATGTTAGGCCATAGGAACATGAGAAACCAAAGTCTACCCCAAATCGACACACGATTCCATCCGGTTCGCCCGAAAGGGGAGTTTTCACCTCTAAGTGCAGAAACTCACTAGAGAGAAAGTGAAGCCGGTGATGTCGGTCACACCTAGGAGTAGATTCTTGCACATTTACAACACACAACACACTTGTATACATATGGTATGTCACAAGCTAGGTTTGGGTGGGGTTCCGACGCTCCGGGGCCCCGCTTCGGTGAAACCCTGAATCCGCTGGAAAAACCCTAACGTTTCCGTCTACCCCCATAGACGTGCGTCGAAACGGGGTAGCCCAGTGGACTTTTTTGCTTGGTTGTGTTATGTTAGGCCATAGGAACATGAGAAACCAAAGTCTACCCCAAATCGACACACGATTCCATCCGTTCGCCCGAAAGGGGAGATATGCGGGGCCCATCAGACTAGGGTTTCGCTGGAAAAGGATAGCGGAGCGCAGGAATAATTTGCGCGTGGGCCTACCACATAATACAATATATTATAATAAAGGTCTAAAAAATTATAATATTATTGTATAGTACAACTTAAATAAATTAGGGAATATGGACTAAATTAGGGAATATATTGACTAAAAAAAAGGATACGCCGACGGCATTGCCGTCGGCGTAGTCTTATCCACTTACCAAAACGCGCGACCCGCGCGCGTGGTCGTCCCCAACCCACCCACCCACACACACACACACACACACACACACACACACAGCACGCTCGCCGCCGCCGCCCTCGTCCCCCTGCTCGATCTCCGGCCACCGGCGGCGCCGCCCTCGTCCTCTCCTCTCCTCCAGCCCAACGTCGACCGCACCCACACCCCAGCCTCTCCTCTCCTCCACCCGCGCCGCATCCGGTCCGGTCGAGCACCACCGCGCACCCCCGCGTCGAGCAGCGCCGCCCCGGTCGAGCAGCATCTCCCACCGCGCACCCCACGTCGAGCAGCGCCGCCCTGGTCGAGCAGCGCCGTCGCCCCGTCGGCCCAGCCATCCCGCATTGCCGCCGCTCCCCTCCCCTCTCCGGTACACCCTATTCCTCCTCATCCCCTCCCTTCCCCTCCTCTCTCCTTGTCCTCACCACGGATTTGAGCTCACCACGGATCACCTCGACCCATCTCCCCCGATTCCGGCGATCCAAGTCGAATCCGTTCGATTCGAGGTAGCTCGAGACGGATTTGTGGTGCGGGGATTTGTGGTACCATGGATTTGTTTTCCGCATTTACTAGCAACCATGAATATAAGATTGTGTTAGTGATTGTGTCGGTGTTTAGTGCTAAAAATTATAGGATTTTAGGAGTAGGATTTTAGGGATTTTAGGAGTAGAAACCACTGGAAATTATAGGATTTTAGGAGTAGGATTTTAGGGATTTTAGGAGTAGAAATTATCCACTGTAAATGTAGTATTGTCCACTGTAAATTAGATTTTGTTCATCAAAATCCATGTTATAATAATTGTTCATTTAGTACAAAAGAATGTTGTATTTAGGGAAGTGTTGGATGGGTCTTATTATCTTAATGCGGGATGGTTTGGTGTTAGGTTTACTAAATTGTGAACATTTTCAAAGAAATAACCAGTATTGCTCCCATAATAATGATTAATAACGCAACACATGCAAAATAATGTAGCAAATAAAATGTTGTTGACAATTATTTTTCATATATTCATTTCATATATGACTAACCCTGTATCAAATGCTTTTACTTAACTAAGTATCATGTCGGAGCCGGAGCGAAAGTTTCGTGGTGTTCACCGGAGACCCACGAAGATCCCGACTTGGGCAGCTCAGATCACAGTGGATCACAGGAAGATCCAGCTTGGTACTTTCAGGTGCCCGTGGCAGGCGGCCCGCGCCTACGACTGCGCGGCGGTCCAGCACTTTGGGGCGAGAGCGATCCTCAACTTTGAGGATGAGCGGAGCGTGGCGCACATGTTAGCGCCAGATGGCATGAGGATCGCGACGAAGGCCGAGGAGAGGGAGCACCGGCAGGCAGAGAGGCTGCTCAGGGCGCGCCACCAGCGCGAGGAGGATGACCCCTTGGTCAAGGATCTCCTCCTTGATCCCCAGGTGATGGCGGTCCAGTACCAGGTCTTCAGCGAGAGCCGGCAGCAGCGCGGGCAGGGCGAGGCCGGCCCCTCCGGCACGCAGCAGCAGGGCGAGGACTCTAGCAGCAGCCTGTCCTCTTGTTGGGGCCGCTTGGACGACGTCACTGACACCGGCGCGAGTCGAGTTTAGGATGTCTATCATCCTACCTGTCGTACTACTAGACTTATCTTGCTACCTGTTGTACTGCTAGACTTATCATACATGCTACCTATGTATTATTGTGCTACTTGTCTATATGTGTTATGTTTAGCTAATATGGTTACATCGTTCTATGGTTTATTCTGTTTTATGTTTAATTATTAGGTAAAATGGAGGGATATTTGCTTATATATTTCGATTGTTTGTACTTTTTAGATGACGTAGCTTCCCGCCAGCCAGCACCGTCGGTCCCGCGCGTCGTCGCGGCTTCTCCAGCTGAGGAGGGGCCGCCTCGGTGCCCTTTGTTTTGTCGCTCTCTTCCGGAGCACGTCCTCGACCTTCTCCGGCCACCGATCACGCTTCGAGGGTATAAATCTTTCGCCTCTCTTGCTGCATAGGTTTATTTTGGTCTAGATCACCAAGTCAGTCGCGTAACCCGAGTCAGATCCCATCCGGAAGGGTTACAAATTTATAAATATGCAGGATTGTCCATCTTTGCATATTTATAACCGTAACACTTCCGGGTTGTCCTGTTGGACAGTCCGAGTACGTGTAGATCGGGTCGTGTTCCACGTTCTACCCCTTCCTGAGACGGAATTTCGGCAGCACCTCCCTGTTGTTCTTCGGATGCACACCCTCTCGGCTTGACAAGCTCGAGACGTGTATTCTGAAGAACAGCGGGGAGGTGCTGCCGAAATTCCGTCTCGGGTCGGGGTAGAACATGGGACACGACTCGATCTACACGTACTCGGGCGGGATAGGCCCCTACCTATTAGAAGTGTATGTGAACCCTTGCATGTTGTAAAAGATAAAATTTGGCCGTAATAAAATGGTGACATTGCATGCAAGAAAATAAAAATATGATGCATTTAATTTCATGTTATTATTATTTGGCTCACAGTAAAGCAGCAGAGGATGGCAGATAATGGGTGGATGTACAGTGGCCGAACTAGTTTGGTTGACAAAACAGATGAGTGGGTATGGAAGACGCATTTGTTAGTGAAGGAGTTAGCGCGTAAGGGTTCAGAGTCAGGCGCTCGTGGACAGTGCCCTTGCCCTCGTTGCAAGTTTCGTACACGTCAGGGAAAGGATGATATGATTAAACACCTCTTCTCTCGTGGGTATATGCCGAACTTCGTGACGACAGTCAACTTTGATGAGTACGAGCGCGAGAGTGGCAGGGTGATGCGGCAGCGGATCAATGGCAATGAAGATGATGGGATTAGAAACTGGCTAGATGATCTCCGTGCTGGCGACATGCCAGATTCGCCACCATCACAGGAGGAACCGGAGGAACCTCCAGAACCGGAGGAACCGCGTGAACCGGAGGAACCGCGTCAACCAGAGGACCCAGAGCCAACCGCGAAGGCCTTCTTTGCTATGATGGCCTCGTCTCAGAGGCCTCTGTACGAGGGTGCAAATGTTTCTCAGCTCGATGCCATCTCGCAAGCACTAGCCAACAAGCTCCAGTATGGCAGCACCCGTTCATGCTTTGAAGCGCATCTGCAAACAACTGGTAACCTGTTGCCTGAAGGGCATTGTCTGCCTCAAAGCATGTACGAAACGAAGAAAATCCTGCGAGATCTCAGCATGGATTATCAGAAGATAGATTGTTGTCCAAAAGGATGCCTTTTGTTTTGGAAACAGTTTGCCAATGACAAGTACTGTATCTTGTGTAAGGCCTCTAGGTATCATGTGGTAAAAGGAGCCGATGGTACGAAGACGCAGTCAGATGTCGCCGTTAAGATTCTTCGTTACCTCCCATTCATACAAAGAATCAAGCGGCTTTACATGAACAAAGAGTCTGCCACACAGATGCAATGGCACAAAACGGGGAAGAGATACAAGGATGAGCACGACCGGGAATTGATGGGACATCCATCTGATGGTACGGCATGGAAGAACTTTGATGCGAACCACCCCGATGAGGCAGCAGATGCTCGAAACGTGAGAATCGCGATAGCAACCGATGGATTCAATCCATATGGTTTGTCGACTACCTCGTACAGCTGCTGGCCCGTGTTTGTTATTCCGCTCAATCTCCCTCCTGGAGCCCTAATGCAAAAGAAGACCATATTCCTCTCGCTGATCATTCCAGGTCCTGAATATCCGGGGAAGAATTTAAGTATGTACATGCAGCCAATTGTGGATGATCTGAACCACTCTTGGCACCACGGGACGTTGACATATGATCGTGCATCGAAGACAAACTTCTTGATGAAAGTTTGGTATCACAATTCCATGCATGACATGCCCGGGTACGCCCTATTCTGCGGATGGTGTACAGCTGGTAAGTGGCCATGCCCAGTGTGCAGGAACCGACTTGAGTTCATGTGGCTAACGGCGGGACGGAAGTATTCCGCGTTTGACACACATCGAAAGTTCCTCAAAAGAGGGCATCCGTTTAGAGAAGACAAAAAGAACTTCAAGAAGGTGCAGCTGTTGACGCCGAGCTAAGTGCTCTCGTGCCTGCCCAGGGAAAAGGCCCACGATATGTGGGATATGGTGTGGCGCACAACTGGACTCACGTGGCAGGCTTGACGCAACTCGAATATTACAAGGACCTCGAACTTCCCCATAGCATCTTGTTGTGCATCTTGCGAATGAGGTACTCTTGGGTGGACCGGTGCAGTTTCGTTGGCAGTTTTGTATTGAGAGAGAGTTTAAGTATATTCGAACCAAATGTGGAAACAAAAATAAGATTGAGTCATCCATAGCCGAGGCAACTATCCTTCAGGAGATGGTAGACGCCAGGCTAACGTACTACCCCGATGATGTTCCCACTATGCATAACCAGGCCTCTCGGTACAATGTCGACGAGCCCAAGCGAGACCCCAAGCTCGTCCTCTTCCAGTGTCCCGGTGGCAAGAGCGGTGGCCCAACAAGGTATAACTTGACCAATGATGAGCTGGAGTGCATAATGCTCTATGTGCTTATGAACATGAAGGAAGTGACCCACGACGAGCAGGGAGAAGAGGGCAGTTTCCTTAGGTAAAATGGGGAACAAATTACTTTGCAACTACTATCATGATTTCGTTCTAATACGTATTTTCTCCTTTTAGTCAATTCACGGATGAAATGTGGTCGGGAACATCAGATGGACCCAATGAAGCCGCGTTGGACACTCTTTTGAAAGAGCCTGCCCCCGGAAAGAAAAAATCACGGTTTGGTTCAGGGAAAAGGTAATTTCAAACCTGTCCCTTCTACCTTGCAATTCGTGTCTTATCCCTCTTACTAATGCACAAAACAATTTGTACTTGTAGGGAGCTGATGCCAACGTTGTGATGTCAGATGAGTTGAGATGTGTCTCCCAAGGTTGTAACAGTAGAGTCGAGAAGTATGAGAAGTATGATGTGAATGGGTACCGCTTCCATACAGAGCATCACCAGAACAGTCGGCCTAATGGAAAGACTATAAATACCGGGGTCTTCACCAAAGGAGCCGGTAATTATGATTACTACGGAAGGTTACAGAACGTATATGAGCTGACGTTCAATAACACAAACATAGAACTCAAGCTTGTTGTGTTCAAATGCCACTGGTTCGACCCTGAGCATGGAACCAAAAGTACCCCTTCCATTGGGTTAGTTGAAGTTAAACCTTCAACCACCTACAATGGATCCGATGTCTTTGTTGTGGCTCACCAAGCCTTTCAACTTTATTATTTGCCCTACCCATGCAAGAAAGAGGGACTCATTGGTTGGGAAGTCGTGTTCCATGTATCGCCACGTGGTAAGCTACCCATGCCCTCCGAAGACGATTACAACAACATTGACCCTAAAACATACGAAGGGATTTTCTATCAAGAGGAACAAACCTTTGGGGACTTTGGCATACAAGGTCTTGAGGACCGCGAGGACAATGCACAAACAGGTGGTGACGTAGTGGTGAATCTAAAGGATATAGATATGCTCAACAAGTTACAAAGTGATAGTGATGACGATGATGAGCCTCCAGCGTGCGAGGAGGTTCCAATATACAACACTCGTGATAGTGATATTGATAGTGATGTTGATAGTGATGATGACAACCCAGGACTTAACTATGAGAGTGATGATTAGGGGTGAGGGTCTTTTATATCCTTATGCGTACTATTTACTTTTCAACATGCTTAGTCTTTCAACATGCTTCTTCTTAATTGCATTACGTACGTCTTTATTCTTATTTACTACATTTTTCAACATGCTTAAAAGTTTATCCTTTCTCAATGCAGGTGATTGACCAAGATGAGCCAAGGCAAGGAATCATCGGCCTCGGGCTCTCGGGAGGTGTAGGATGTGTTCGGGTGTAGCGTGTGTGAATTCGAACTTGTTTGGAGTTTGTATGAATGCTTGGATGAATTCGAATCATGTTTGTGTCATTTGGATATGTATGAGATGTTTTATTTGATGTTTCTGTGATGTTTTATAATTTGTGCAATTTTAATTGTATTTAAAATGCGCCAGAAACCAGCAGCAAATAATTTCAGAAACTGAAAATATGGTCAAATATACGCCGACGGCAGTATGCTGCGGGGACGCACAGGATGGCGCCACGTCGACGATGGAGGACCATATGGTCATCCCTACGCCGACGCGTAAGACTCCTCCCAGAAGCACCAGAGCAGCACACGTGGCAGAATAGGCCGACGGCACTGCCGTCGGCGTAAGACTCCTCCCAGAAGTACCAGAGCAGCACACGTAGCAGCATAGGCCGACGGCACTGCCGTCGGCGTATAGGTGGAGCAGACGGAGACGTTCGACGGCCGTTTTGTGGGTCCCACAACGTCTTCGCCGACGGCGGCGGATACGCTGACGGCTATTTACATACGCCGACAACGTCCTACGCCGACGCCATTACGCCGACGGCCGCCGTCGGCGTAATACTACACCGACGGCGATCGTGGCTACGCCGACGGCGGACCGTCGGCGTTTTGACGGTTTCCCGTAGTGTACCTTTGTGCTCTGGGTTTGAAGTTTCGCTTTCTGGAATCTTCACTACGTATGCTTCTCGAATCAGTAGCAAATTTTCTACTTCATTACGTTTCACCAAGGAAACAAATACACTGTCTTAAAGAGTTGACGTTCAGATTTTTTCAGTTGCCTTTGCATCTTTTTCTCCGATGAGCTAGGCTTTAGACTGGCTGCGTCTCTCTGCTGCCATATCTCTTGGAATTCTGTTCTGAGGTAATAACACTGAACATACCATAAATTTGCACGGCGCTTGCAAATTGGTACAACAACTTGAAAATTGGGTTGAAGCGGTCCACTAACTTGTATGTGGATGTAAAATTGGTCCAAATCGTTGAAGTGTATCATATTGGACACCATATTTGATGAGGAAGACGAAGGCATTGCTGGTAGATGTTCCGTAAGGCCAACTCCAACGGGCCACCCCAAATCGGACACCCAATATGTCCGCTTTGATCCATTTGGGGTGGTCCGCAGACCAATGTGTCCGCTTTGATCCGTTTGGGGTGGTCCACATATCGAATTCTGCATCGTGTCCGATTTGGGGTGGGCGGCAAACCCAACGGCACACCCCCAAAAAAAGGAAATTTAAATAACAAAAACAGAAACATTTTAAAAATAATTTACATATATTTGAGGCCACCACATTGTTCACAAAATGTCCCTGAAAAAGAAAAATAGCCCTATTGCTACTGGGCTGTGGGGGAGGTGCTGCCGCCATCGCTGCCGCCGTCGGTGGCTTCACCGCGCGCG
Source organism: Poa pratensis (assembly GCA_947311845.1). Classification (NCBI taxonomy): domain Eukaryota; kingdom Viridiplantae; phylum Streptophyta; class Magnoliopsida; order Poales; family Poaceae; genus Poa; species Poa pratensis. The sequence goes on from CAMZMU010000118.1 coordinate 19,460,022, forward strand.
CCGCGCGCCTAGTTGGAGCCGTCCTCAATCTTGACGACATGCGGCCAGTTGGCCGCGGGTGGCGCTGAAGGCCAAGTTGGGCCAGTTCTGCGTCGTCTCGCGCTCTGGCCACGGCGACCACGGCTCCGGAGATGGCGGTGGAGGGGCCAGAGTCTCCATTGAGGAGGCGTGGAGGGAGGCGGCCAGATCTGGCCACTAGCCGAGCTCCTCGAAATCGAAGGCCTCTACGGCCGCGCGGAGCGTGGCCTCGTGCACGAACTCCACCTCGGCGGCGGTGGGAGCAACCAGACACTAGTACAGAATAGCTCATTGGCAACGTGTGACATATGCCCGTTGGCAACGGGTGGGCACACGTTGCCACTGTCACGCTGCTGCTATTTGTACTGGCAACGTGTGCTAAGGGCACGTTGCCAGAGCACTAACTAGTGGCAACGTGCTTATTGCACAAACGTTGCAAATTTTCCCGTTTAGCGGCAACGTGATATCTGCGCACACGTTGCTATACTATTTCTGAAAATTAACACCAACTATGTACTGATAATTGCCCAGTAGCAACAAAATAATCAGTATTAATAAGCAGTAAAACACAATTCTGACACAATAATCAACCAAATTAGATAGATAACACGTACATAACTTATTCCAAGTCTCCAATTACATAAATAGCATATGAGACTCGATCTCGCTAATAGATAGCACATAACTTATTCCTAGTCTTCAAACTAACTAGCTAATCACTGAGTGTCTCGATCACATCAGGCTGAGGCATGAAGTCATTATCATCTCTAGGGTCATGATCCTCAGACTCGGAACTAGAAGAGTCTTGGGGGGGCCTATACATGAAGTAGATCTCGGCGTCACCATGGTCGAGAAAGAAGGTGCACCTCTCAGCAGGTTGCATGTCGTAGGAAGTTACAAGTTGTGTCCAATGGGCGTCATTGAAATATGTCTTCCCTAACTCGTTGGTGAACAAAACTCTGAAGTTTCGAGTGGGCACCGTCATCTGGACCAGGTTGACCTGAAATGTCCTATGGTCACTAATGAGAACGCCAACATGCTCCAAAAAGTCACGTCTAGCCCTACACGGGATGATCTGAGAAAAAGAACAAATGGACATTAATTAGTGTTATTATAAGGGCATCAGTCTAACCAACAAAATAATAGAATATTCACCAACAAACATGCCTCATATGAAGAGTGCACATCATGAACTTACAAGTGTCGGAACTAAAGGACCAAGAGAAATGTATAAGCAATGTTTATTATACATGTCAGTAGGTCTTTTAGACCAACACTTGAAATGATTATGCACAAGATGTTTCGCAGCGATGACTCTGATTCAGAGGACAATAGCGTGACTCTGAGTTTCAGGAGGACAGAACCTTCAGAAGGAATGTCAAGAAGGGGCCGAGTTCAGACAGGGCATAGACCGACGGTGCGACACCGTCGGTCTTTGGCCTGCTTGAACTCGGCCCATTTTTGGCATTCCTTCTGAATATTCGGTCCTCCTTAGACTCAGAGTCATACTTACTATCCTATGAATCAAAGTCATCGGTGTAATACAAGCCTCATATATCATTGCCAAAACAAGGCAAAAAGAGTGCCTACAGGACCATGTACTAATACAAGCACTCAAATTGTATATAGTACAAGGTACAGTAGATACTATTTTTTCCTTTAACATGATATCGTTTAAATCATCGGCCTCTAACATCTACAACAACATGGATACAAAGACGAATAAAAAGATGCCTCATATGAAGAATGCACATCATGAACTTCCAAGTGTCGGAACTAAAGGACCAAGAGAAATGTATAAGCAATGTTTGTTATACATGTCAGTAGGTCTTTTGGACCAATACTTGAAATGATTATGCACAAGAGTCTAATCATTGGCACATTTCATACAAATTCTAAACATCGAATAAGAGACGACACAAACAATAAATGTTTCACAACGATGACTCTGATTCAGAGAACAATAGCGTGAGACTCTGAGTCTCAGGAGGATAGAACCTTCAGAAGGAATATCAAGAAGGGGCCGAGTTCAGGCAGGGCAAAGAACGACGGTGCGACATCGTCGTTCTTTGGCCTGCCTGAACTGGCCCCTTTTTGGCATTCCTTCTGAATATTCGGTCCTCCTTAGACTCAGAGTCATCCTTACTATCCTGTGAATCAAAGTCATCGGTGTAATACAAGCCTCATATATCATTGCCAAAACAAGGCAAAAAGAGTACCTGCAAGACCAGGTACTAATACAAGCACTCAAATTGTATATAGTACAAGGTATTGTAGATACTCTTTTTTCCTTTAACATGACATGGTTTAAATCATCGGCCTCTAGGATGGATAAATCATTGGCCAAACTATAATGTGAAGAAATTAAAATAGAATATATATGTTGGATAAAAACATACCATTCTGGTGTGAACCTCTTCTGGGAGAACTATGCCAAATTTCTTGTTCATACACTCGGGGTAGCCACACACTCGCACGTATGTGAAACATTATTTTCTACAACATAGAGTACAATTAGTCCAATCTTAACTCCAATCTCACTAAATCATCTAGTGCATTTAAATAAAAGAACAACTGCGATAAAAATGGTAACTAAGGTAACAGTGAATCCAAGTGCATAATGAAACCAATCCTCCTTATCAATGGCATATCTTCTAATCTTTCTAATCTTCAACCGGTTTGCGTCCATCTTCATTTTGTGATCATAGAGAACATCGGCAACATACAACTCCAATACCATTTTCCCTTGTTCAAGGTTCTTCAATTTTTTTTTCAATTCCTGATTTTCCTTTTCAACAATATCTAACCTCTCAACAACAATTTGCAAATCGGTCGGCACATCCGGTTCACATATGGAATCCTAAAAAAAATTATATGTCAGCTTTAATTGGGATATTACACAAAATGAAATTACTAGCTAGTTTTCCAAAACAATATACCACGTCTGAACACTCTATATCAAGCCAGCCGACGGAATTCAAAACCATCTTCAATGGGCACTATATATTAAACAATGCAAACTAAATTAATTTCATAGTAAACAAATAACACATTATTGCAAACTCAAATCATTTTTGTCCTAAAACAGATGTTCTAAATCCTAACAAATAAACAACCGTCCGCCGACCGCGGCACCTTCGTGGTCGGGGAGAGACAGAGAACGACGGAGGCGAACCTTGGGCGCGTGGCCGCCCGCGCGCGCGGTGCGGGGAGTTGGCGAGGAAGGCGAAGCCGCGCCGCGTGGATCTCGACGAGGCCGGAGCGGGGAAGACGACGGGGAGGGGCGGCGCGGGTGAATACGATGGGTAGGGGTGGCGCGTGGAATGGACGACGGCGGCAGCGTGGTGTGGAGATGCGCGCGGGGAGGTATAAAACCGAACTGTGTAGATCTAAATCTCGCGACGGGCGGCCACGGTACTAATAGTCGATCTAGTAGTGGCAACGTGTGCTTACTAAGGACACGTTGCCAACGGTGACATAGTAACAACGTGTCGCTAGTATGGGCACGCATACCAATAGGATAAGGTCATGTCACTGTCACAAAATGGCAACGTGTGACTTCGGTACGCGTTGCTAGTAAACTAATATTGGCAATATGTTCTGCTTACACACGTTGCCAAACCCGTGCTACGGGCAGCGTGTCCTTAAGGCACACATTGCTACTAACTTTAACATGTTTCCGCGGCCACCCAAATATTACTGCCAACGGGTGGCAGTGGGAACACGTTGCTAGTATAAGGATTGCGGCAACGCGCTTATTTTTGTACGCGTTGCTAAGTTCTACTGGCAACGTGTTTATCCCAGTACACGTCGCAAACCTTGTGTTGCCACTAGGCTATTTCCTACTAGTGGGAGCCGGCATGGCCACGGGTAGCGCTGCGGTATCGTCATCGTCGTCCATGGCATCGTCATCCGTGTCGTCGAAGAGGCCGTCGAGGTCCTCATCCTCCAACTCCTCCGGCTCCGGTTCGTCGGCGTGCGGCGGCCCAGCCGCGGAATACGAGCGGCGGCGCTCGTCGTGCTCCACCTCGAACCAGCGATACCAAAGATCGCTGCTGCAGCCGTACCCCGGATCCGCCCGCAGATCGGGCGAGAGGTACGTACGGCGGCGGCGAATCTTGTGGCGGTGCACTAGCCCTGCCGCCGGAACGGTGGCACCGGCATGCGACGCCGGTTGAGATGCCACCCGTGGGGGAGGTGGACGTCGCCCCAAGGCAACGACTCGGCCTCACGCCAGAAGAGGCGCGCCACCTCCACCGACACGTTGACCCTCTCCGGCAGCGGCGTGGAGGAGGGCGGCGACCGGAGGAGGAAAACGCCTCGGCGTCGTGGCGGTCGCCCCGCCGGAACCACGCCGGAGTCCTCATGGTGCGCGGTGGGCTAGGGTTTTGGCTCGAAGGAGCTAGGGTTTGGAGCGAGTGGGGAGTGGAATGGAGTGAGCAGATGGGGACGTGGCGGCGGTCCCATTAAAAAGGACCAGGTTTTGGGAGCTGAAGCGGCCAGTACCGCTGCCATGTGGGGCTGAGGCGGACACATGGGAGGACATCGGACCGTCCGCGTGCGCGCAAAGCTAGCCCAGATTTGGGTCCAATTTGCGCCGACGCGGACAGGAAAAGATGTCCTCGCCGTTTTGGGGTGCGCCGTTGGGTCGTGCCCCTTGTACGCTCGGACAGATTCGGACGGTCCGCCCAAATTTGGGGTGGACCGTTGGAGTTTGCCTAACTTCTGCCCGCAAACCCCATCACTGCTTCCCAACGACAAGTCAGGTGATGTTTGAAGCTGATAGAGGTCTCATGGCCATTGAAAGATACATCGGGGAAAGTTCCCACTACTGTTAAGCTAGATGTTCGGGGACCCTGTAACCGGTGCCATCTTTTAGAGCTGATGTAAATTTTAATGTTTAATTATGAAATACTCTATCCGATGCATACTATAAGGGCACCGTTCATTTGGAGGAAACGTGGAGGAAACATACAGGGTTAGGAAATATTCCAGAGTTTCTACAGTTCACGCGTTTGATACATGGTATTGGTGCTAGAGAAAAGTAAAGCAAAATTTCCTTGGTGTCTCTCTTTCAAGGTAGAATGTAGAGGAAAAGAAAAATTCACTCGGAACTCATTGTTTGAATCATGTGCACAAGGAACGAGGATAGTTTTACACCGGACACTCTTTCCTATTCCCATCCCTTTCCTATTCCTTTGATTTTCTTTTCCTTTGAATCAAAGAGGCACCAAGACATTTAGTCTTTTCATGTGTTATTTTTTATTTAACAAACTTTCTAGTACGAAAAAATGTCAACGCAAATTAAAACACATAGAAAGTAGTATGTCTATGTGCATCTTTAATTTAGAATACCATCCATAAATCATCTCTTACAATGTATTGTCATCTTTTATTGGTAACAATCATCTGAAGCTTGAAAATACCAATTGTGATGGTGGAAGCATATAATTACGAATTTTGACTTATTAAAAGTCATGGGACAACGCATTGTTATCTTTTTATGTTTCCAATTCCATATTATCAAGATGGACGATTGAGGACACGTGACTTTTTTTGAACTAGGACAGGTGACTTGATGTGGCTTTTAACTTCGGGGCCAACATTCGGAAACTACTTTTGGCTCCCGAGCTCCGGTGCTTCCTCCGGTTTAAAAAATTCAAAAATCATATTTTTGAGTTTCAAAAAATTCAAAAAAAAATTGGGTGTAGACAATAGTATATCCCATGAGTCTGTAAAATATTTTTTTTAGAAATAAAGGGCTTGCCCCAGTTCCATTTCAACGAAACGAAACTTACAGTCATCCATCTTACAACTTTCGGGGGATAAAACGACCGAGATGTCGCCCCAAAGATGCAGAAGCTAAAAACAAACACCAGACAAACTAAGATCTACTAATCTTTTTGCTTGATGTGGAAAGAAAACTAGACCTATTTACAATCCCAAATGCAGACTTAACCGCTGCATCCAGGGTTTTGGCCAGCACTCCATAACACCCACCTAACGGCAGATGTTTCTAGACCACTCGTATGAACAGAACCCTGAATGGCACTGTTCTTTGAACAGTGGCGTGAACAGTGCGCGATGGATGAGAGAATTGTATAACTACATCTCCTTTATATATATAGTAGTAGTATAATAATCCAAACCTCACTCACTCACTCACTCACTCACCAAATGGATACATGAATCCATCAATTTGAAAGACTTCATCCATTCCCGTGTAATGGCTTGAGGTAAATCAAGCAGGCATGGGCATACTTTTTACATGAACAATGTTGATCTTGTTGTATATCTATTAGTTTTGAATACAACATCGCATCTTATTTCTTCCTCCTCTCTCTTACTTCTTCCCCTTCCAACACTAGTTAGCTTGCACGTGCAACGCACGATATTTGATTATATTCAAAGACAAACATGCATATCCATGTGCAAGCCCATTTTTTTCCACAACTTCTAAACAAAACTACTCACTCATCATTTTACATCAAATATAGTCAATTTTCTGTTTTAAAATCTTTAATAAAATGTGGGGACTGGAAAATACTGCACAAGATAGTATTATAGTGACAATGCATAGTGATATGCTCGATGATGTTTGCTAGAGTACCAAATCGATCAATGGATACAAAATATTAGTAATTCTGCTATGCAGATCCCTATTTCTATTCCTCGCAGAATATTAGCAATGGCTATAGCGGAGTATTAGTAATTCCTATTCCTAACAGATCGCACCTAGAGTACCAGATCGATGCATCGATGCTTGCCGGATGGCCCGGATCGAAACCGCTGCATGTTTTCCTGCTGTGCACCTCCGCCTAGCTTCCCTGCTTGTAGCGCCGCAGCTGACCGGTTGTCCCCGCGCCGCCGTCGCTGGCCGGCTGTCCCGCCGCCGCACTGCTACTGGCTGGAAGCTGCCACTGCTGTCGCTCGGCTGGAAGCTGTCGTCGTCGCAGCCACTCGCCTGCTTCCTTCTCCCGTTCCTGCCTCGACGCTCCACCACGCCTTGCCCGGCCGGCCGCCACCGCCGTCGCGCCTTGCCCGGCCGGCCGCCGCCGTGCCCTTGCTCCAATGCTCCGGCCGGACGCCGACGCTGCCGTGCCCTTGCTGCATGACGACGTATGGAGGTTGTAGCGGCGTGTGCCCTGCTTGGATGAGGCGGCCTTGTGTGGAGGTTGTAGCGGCATAGTCAAAGATCGTGGCGGCGGGGCAGATGGAAGGGACGAAGGGGTGAGATGAGGAGATTGTACTGAATACGTTTTTCGGAACGCGTATTGACGGACGGGAAAAGGTGAAGTGCGATCCGGCAATGTTAATTGCTAACTGCACCCGGAGAGGCGGAGAATCGACAGGGACGACGCTGACGGTGGGACTGGTCTAGTGTTGTTAGTGGGTCTATGTACGCTGGGTGGGGTGGATGTAGCCTAACTGCAGTTTGCTTATTTATTAGTAGTGGAGATGATCTCTTCACGGCCACACTCTCTTCCTTAATTCCGGCGCCACACCTCACATCCACTACGCCGGTCAATGTTGGCGAGCAGTAATCACGAAGAAACCACAGTTTTGAGATCGATTTTAATTTGCAAAAAATCTCGTCTGCCCGAGATTTAGCAAATGGAACGGGAAATAGGCTAAAAATTGCCACACTCTGCTGCACATGTCATCACCAACGAACAAAAAGGGCACCAGATCAAATCCGACGTGGACACCGGGTCCACATGTCATCCGCACACGGCCACACATCCTCTCCACGTAGCCTGCTCTCGCGGTCACTGGGCCACCTCAAACCCGACCCCACAAGTCATAGACTTCACACCACCAAGAAACCGGTCACGCTTTCCAGTCGAGAAATCTTCCGGAATTAATCTTCTCTTCCTTGCTTGTTCCGGCGTCTTATCTCCTTCCTCCCCCACCCCGACCCCCGCGCAGCCTGGTGCCTTCTTCCCCTCCAATCCCCAAATTTCGCCTAATCCAATCTTATCGCCAAATCATTCGCGCCTACTAGCATGCTGCCAGCGCGCGGTGGCGCAGTAGCCCCACTCGCCGTCGCCTTACGCGGGAAGGATCTTGTTCCGGCCGTAAATATCCAGCCTTTATCGGAGCTTTCCCTGGTCGCTGTCTCCCGGGGATTCGCTTGATCTCCGTTTGGTTCTGGAGGTTCTGCGGAGAGAGAGATTGGAAGGATTTTAAGGAGGAGTTCGGGAGAGTCTCCGTGGCGGATACGTGCGGTGTGGGAGTCCGTTCAGGAAGGTGATTGCTTCCGGTCGCCATGGCGCCGGCCACGCACTTCACGCCTTCGCAGGCGCACGCCGCGGCAGCCGCGGCCTCCCACCACCCTCCCACGGCGGCGGCGGCCGCTGCCACGGCCACGGCGACCGCGCGGCTGCACGCGTCGGCGCCCGCGCCGGCCGCGGCGGCGGCGCTCTGCCCGCCCTTCCTCGCCGCGGGGTCCCACTCCTCCGCGGCGTGCCCGCCCGTCCAGAACCCGATATTCAGTGGCCCTGCCGCGCAGTGGGTGGTGCAGCCCCAGCGCGCCGCCTCGTCCTCGCTCGGCCCGGACTTCCGCCGTGCGCGCTCCACCAAGAACATCTCCAAGCGCAACAACCGCGGTCCGGGCGCCCAGGACCGCGGCGGGCGCGCGTCCTCGGCAGCTGCCGGCCGCTGTGTTGACAAGCTGCTCCGCGTGGCCCCGGAGGACCGCCGCGCTCTCGGCGCGTCGCTGTCGTCTTTCCGGGGTGAACTGGTTGGTCCTGATGATTACTGCCATGTCCTTCGGGAGCTCGGCGACAGGGACAAGTCCGCACCCCGTGCGCTCGAGGTGTTCCACGCTGCACTGCCCCTGTTGGCAATGGCTCTGTCGATAAGGGCAAGCTGTTGACCGCCGCCATTGGTGCACTCGGCAAGATGGGACGACCTGACCTTGCAAGAAGAGCTTTTGATACTGGCATTGCAGGGGGTTATGGCAAAACGGTGTTTGCATACTCAGCGCTCATCTCGGCATATGCGAGGAGCGGTCTTGCAAACGAGGCAATGGGGTGCTTGAGTCGATGAAGAGTGCAGGTTTGCGGCCTACCACAGTTACATACAATGCGGTGATTGATGCATGCGGGAAAGGGGGTGTTGACCTCAGGTTCACGCTCGGATATTTCCGCCAGATGCTACGGGATGGGCTCTGTCCAGACCGGAAGACGTTCAATTCACTTCTTTCTGCTTGTAGCCGCGCGGGGCATTTGGAGGATGCCGTGCTGTCTTTGATGAAATGATCCATCTTGGCATTGGGCGTGACATTTACACATACAACACATTTGTCGATGCAATATGCAAGTGTGGCAACATAGAGCTTGCTATGCAGGTTCTGTTGGACATGGAAGCGAAAAAGTCAAGCCAAATGTTGTTACATACAGTACATTGATTGATGGATACTCAAAGCTGGAGAAGTATGACGAGGCACTCAAGTTGTATGAGAAGATGAAGTCTTTGGGAATTAAGTTGGACCGAGTTTGCTACAACACCGTGCTGGCGATTTATGTGAAGACCGGAAAGTATGGAGAAATTGCTATTGTGTGTGACGAGATGGAGGACTCAGGGATTGAGAAGGATACCGTCACTTACAATTCTTTGATTAATGGATATGGAAAGCAGGGACGCTTGGACATTGTCTCTTTCCTCGTTCAAGATATGAGGAGACGGGGGGTAGCTCCTAGTGTACTCACATACTCAACTTTGATAGATATCTATTCGAAGGCAGGAATGCATGTAGATGCATTTAATGTGTACTTAGATTTTAAGGAATCTGGCCTAAAACCCGATGTTGTTCTGTTCAGCTCCTTCATTGACACATTGGCCAAAAATGGCATGGTAGAGTGGGCATTATCATTGCTTAATGATATGACTGAGATGGGTATCAAGCCAAATGTGGTGACATACAACACGATAATTGATGCATATGGCAAGTCTAAGGTTCTGGCTGAGGAGGATCCTGAAGTTGGGGATATGGGAGTTGTTGGGGTTTATAACGGCCAGATCATTAGGGCTGCTAATCCAGTTACAAGAGGACGTTCTGCCATTGATGTCCGGATGAGGAGGTCCCAGGAATTGTATTTCATTCTAGAATTGTTTCAGAAGATGGTCCAGCAAGGTGTAAGGCCAAATGTGGTTACGTTTTCTGCCATCTTGAATGCTTGCAGGTACATCTTAATTTATTTTGTTAAAGTCCTTCAGTGCTAGTTTCATTCCGATTCTTAGTTCTGTGATTATATGTTGATTAGCCATTTTCTGGCCAGAACCAATAAAACTTGGCATAGTAGTTGAAAGCTAGAAAAATTGGTGCTGCATTATACTACTCCCTCCATTTCTAAGTTTTAGATATTTCAATGTGGAAAACATACGGAGTGAAATGAGTGAATATATACACTAAAACGTGCCTAGATACATGCGAATCTGAAAAAAGCTAAAACATCTTATATTTAGGAATGGAGGGAGTAGAAATTAGTTTTTTTGCATACTAGTTTGAAATTTGCTAACTTCAGTTGGGATTTATACTTGCACGAGTTGAAGTTTAGCCTTTGCATCACATGTTTTGTGTAAATTTGGAAATTATATTTAATTTACTACCTGTCATTTTTCTTTGGCTATAGAAAAGACTGTAAGCTGAATATGTTGGTATGTCCTTGCTCAAAATTAAACAAATTACACATGAGAGCTGACACTCCAAATTTAGCTAGGAAATCATGTTGGTACATAAATCTGACTAACATAGTATACATTGCATCCTCTCAGTTTTCTTCACATCCAGAAAAGATTGTAAGCTGAAGATGTCCCTATGACCTTATATTTATTATGCTCAAATAGAAAGGAAATACATATGAGAGCTGGCATTGCAAATTTAGCTGTGAAATCATATTGTTGTATGAATCTGAATCAGCAGACTACACATTGTATTTCTCTCCACCCTGCAAATCTGGTATATGTTGTCTAACTGTAACACTTCACTTTGATCTTGTTATTGCAGTCGATGTAATAACTTCGAAGATGCAGCCCTATTACTGGAACAACTTCGCCTGCTGATAACTTTGTCTACGGTGTTGCGCATGGGCTACTTATGGGTCATCAAGAAATTTGGTCGCAAGCACAATCCCTTTTTAGTCAGTTGGGGCGCATGGATTCATCAACATCTTCTGCCTTTTACAATGCTCTTACTGACGTGCTATGGCATTTTGGCCAGGTAGGATCTGCTTCTGCTCCAAGTGTACATCTTGATTTAAGTATTATATATTGTTAGAAGGATTAAATCCTTCATTCAATGCTTAGTGATAATTTTATTCTAATTGACTGATTTGATTTTAGAAGATGAAATAGTATCATAACACTACTCGTTTATTTAATTAAAATTTGAAGGACTTGTAGTATTTATAACTTCCATTCTCCCGAGTGACATAGACTCTCATTCAAAAGTTTCATGTAAACATTTCTGACGCAGTCTATTGACACTTATGATTTGTTGGAACTTGTTTTCCAATTAGTGCTCGTTAAACTGCCCTGAATTACTACTTCCTTGGATAGCTTGGTATGTTTTCATTTGAATTGTATCAAAACTTCTTCATATGTAGGGTAGCAAGTATCTATATAAAATGTTCCTGGTCAACTGCATATATAGTGTTAATCCATCCTGACATATGGGTGTTCCTTAACATTTTCCGAGGCAAGTAGTTAAGCGCATATATAGGGGTAATCCATCCTGACATATGGGTGTTCGTTACCATTTTCAGAGGCAAGGAGCTCAGCTAGTTGTGCTCGAAGGGGTAAATCGGCGTGTTTGGGAGAACACATGGAGTGAATTTTGCTTGGACCTGCACCTTATGTCATGCGGAGCAGCTCAAGCAATGGTTCATGCCTGGCTTCTGAATGTGCGCTCTATTGTCTTTGCAGGACGAGCTATGCCTGAGTTTCTAAGGTATCTGATGCTACAACATACCTTTTGTGTTTGTTACATTTACAGTAGTCCTGTGTTTGTGCAAACGTAAAGGATGTGAACTATACTGTCTATTTTTATCGGTGAACTGATCCCATGTTTCTTCTGTATATCTGTACAGCATTCTGACAGGATGGGGAAAGCACAGCAAGATAGCGGCGCAAGCACTCTCCGTCACGTCATCGAGGCCCTTCTCAACTCGATCGGGGCACCATTTCAGGTCGAGCGATTCAACATCGGGAGGTTCGTGTCGCCCAGCGCCGTGGTGTCCGCCTGGCTGAAAGATCCGGCACCATCAACATACTCCTCCTCAGCGACGAGCGCGCGCAGCATGCGGGCCCGTCCAGTTTGGTCCCGAGACTGCAGGCGCTGCAGTTGTAGTAGCCCCTAGAGCACGGCATGCCCGCCCGGTAGTATCCTGCCTGTAAGCGCCGCCCCCACCTCTCTCCAGCTTGTCTTCTGCCTCTCAGAAGATTGTAGTGTACTATAGGCTGAGCGAAATAGGACCCTGTTTTGTTGTTCTTAAAATGTCCCAGAATCGGCAGTGTGCCTTTCAAGTTCCAACTCCTTTCATCAAGGGCGAAACGAAGTTTATTCAGGATTCCCCCAATCGACGCCCCATCTTCCTGGACCTTGAGCGCCTGTCGCCTTGTCCAGGTATCACTGCTCTGGAGAGGATGCTCTTCTGCCATTGTCAGCAGTTCCATGATGCTGCTGGGTTAAGAATAAGGTGTCTTGAGTTCCTGTTTTTGGAATCGTTTGATGAAAGCTGGGGCAAGTCAAGTGCCCATGGATGGATGATGCTGACAGCTCCACTGGTTTGGCTCGTGATGCCTTTACAAGATGCCACCTGCTTTGTGCGAGATGCAAATGGCATCTCCCCATCCATGAATGATGAACAAGCAGCCTGTGGTGGCTGTGTGGGCAAGCTAAGTGGATGGCTGATGAGGCGCCGAAGAAAAGGCGTGGCGGAGAAGAACGCGATGTGTTCCCTGCTGATTCATTGATTCAGTTGTCATGGTTCCTTTTCTGCACAACTGGACCGGGAGAAGGGACATGTCAAAATTGGCTGTTCAAAATTGTATATTCGTGACCTATTTTCATTTTCACTTAATTGGTGCTTCGCTTACCGCTGTATCGGTATTTGATTTTGTTCACGCTCAATCTCGCCGACTCGGCCCGAGCCATTCAACTTGCATATCTGCTTTTTAGGAGCAATAATTTAGATACTTTTGATTCATCGAAGCGACGTCTTACACGAGGGGCGGAGTCAAAGGAAGAGAGGCGAAAGCGACAATCATACCCAGGAAAAAGAAATAACCAATGAATTTTAATCTCTTTTCTTTCAAGAAAGAATGGATGATAATTTCGAGCCGCAAATCCAGAGGGGGTTGCAACTTGCAAGAGCCTCTCATGGGATGGTACGCACTGCATAAAAGGGAGGAAGGATTGCGTGTGGGGGCACGACCAGCAAGATCCATGGGTTGCTTCACGCCTATGCAAAGCCGAGGATTTATCCAGCAATTTGGGAGTGAGAGGAGGGCAATATGGGCAAAAAGGGAAGCCAGGATTCACTACTTTTTCTGGACAATTTCTACTTGCAACTGTAGCAATTTGTGTCTTGCAACATTTTATTTGTACACTACATTCTCCGAAATTAAACTTCATGTGGAAGTATCATGTAAATAACAGGGAACTAATGATGTGGAATTGTACTTAAGGAAATATACTTAAGGAAGCCAGTACGTCTATACTGAAATACAGTGTATGTGAATATGCTGGAATTATACCCGAGACAGTATAGAGTGGAAAGCTAGGTTGTTCATATGTTGGCTATATGAATTGATTAAAGCCTGTGTATTTGAATTATTCAAATTCGGCACGTGACTCACACACGTGTGCTCGTGGGACTAATTGCAGATTGAAACTCCTAGATGGTTACTGATGATCGTGGTTGGTTTGGTTAACCTGGAGTTTCTGGAATAAATATCTGTGGAATTACGGTTTAAATAAAACCAGAATTAGCACTATATATAAAGGTCCCTAACCCCTAGCATCAAATTGATCATTGTGAGCGGCACCACGGAAAAGGGTCGAGGAATAGGGGTTAGACGGTATTCGTGCTAAACCTAACCTTTGGTATCAGAGCCAGGTTCGTCGCCGCAGGACAACTCTGCCGTCGTGATCGCCCGCCGTCTTCCGCTGCGCATCTCTCTTTCCCGTCCCGTCGCATTGATACTCTGCTGTGCTGCATGTGCGGACGGTTGTTCGCCGTTTCCGTCGGAGATTGGAACTGATGGGGAGGAGATCACGTGGTTGGGACGTAACCACGGAACGCCGGCATGTCCCCACCTTGTCAAACTACTCGCCGACTTCTAATCCGCTGCGTACTTCTCCTTGTCGGATGGATTGGTCACGTACGCGTGTGCTAATCACGGTCAATCGTCGAGCTTCTCCACGCCTGCAGGGATGCTGCGCTGGGATCGATCGCCTGCAAACTCTGCCGCGGCAACGTCAAATTTCTCGATGCACCGGATCTGTTGGATGCGGGGAAGCTTGCTGCATCCATCAGGAGATGCAATCGATCCTTATTAATTACTCCCTGACGCCAAAGCGTGGAAAGATCGAGGGGCACATGGGATCATGGCTCGTAACTTCTCACATGCCAAGGAAGCTACCAGGACTTGTGACAGTGCATGTATGGATATTTAGCAAGCAAAGGTGGTGATCATCTGATTACACGGATCAATCAGGAAGCAATGCCTTACTCCATCCTTGCCCAATTCGTTTTTGCGTGCATACACGGAAACCAAACTGATATGGGAAAATACTACTAGTACTTCAATTCAAGTCAAGCTACTGGTGCACTCTGACCAAGAATTTTTCACGGAACTTGCTGGGCTAGTCGATTCTCAGCACACGGAATTAATCTGGGCGTTCTTCCACACCAAAGTCACCCACCTATTTTCGGGTTTGGTCTACAGATCGGTAACACTTTTATCTCGCATCTAATATTGTTTACTCTGAGTTACTTGAACCTGTAGTCTGGTGGTTCAAATTATACGGTTTGGAAAGGAAATTCATGTAGTTGGCTGAGAATACTGATTATGCCATTGATATGTTTAGACCGGAAAGGAAAACCATGTAATTTAGACTAAGGAAACTAGACTAGTCCACATGGTTATATCAATATTTGATTCTTTATCTGTTATATATGAGAGTTCACAGATTACATGGAATATTTTGTGTAACCTGGAAGAGTACATATATATACTTTGTAAATGTGGACTTCTTTTATTGGACACCACTCGCCTTTAGAGGAAGTTGGAATTCACTCCGAGGAAATTTATTAAACTCATTGTTAGAAGGATTAATTATTATTTTTGCTAAAATGTTTTCTATTTGCTACGGGATTTACATTATCACCGGAATATATTGGACTCATTGGATTACTTCGGTATCGATCGGAATATTTAATAATTCATCGGAATTCTCTGGCGCAACGATGATGACGTGACATGCATGAAGCATATTTATAATGGAAGTGACATTACTTATTATTTTGGAGGAATATGGGAAATACTCCAATGGAAGAAGAAAATCATATTTATTCACGGTATGTCCAATAAAATTACTTACATTAATCTTGGATTATGCCTACTTGTCCACATAGTTTATCTTTATCTCTACGTCATAATTTGACGGAATACAATATAAGTGTGTTGACAAGTGAACAATTCCAAAGGAAAATACACGGGTGCACTTAGGCAAAATTGGTAAATTTTATATACTTTGGAATTGGAAATTGTGTAATCAAACTCTGTTTATGGAGAAAATTATTATTGTTCTTATATTTCATTTACGATGAGATGGAATTATTTATACTTCTCTGTCGGAATTTTTTGATTATTTATGCTGTTTGGAAAAGGAAGAGTGGAATTATTGCTCAACTGAAAGGTTAGTGCATTATGGAATTTAACACAAATGTCTCATGTTCTATTGATATTTTCGTTGGAAGTTGGTTGCAAAGATAACTCCATACGGAGGAACACTTGTAATATGAACACATGCTCGGAATTTATTGATGACATTTACGACTTGGTCATATATCAAGGAACAAAATTATTGGATCTTTATTTCTGGAATTCTAAACTTAAGTGGGAGGATTATGATACTTCATCAGCATATATTTACGGTATTTTTGGACACTCCTACTTGAGGTGAATATATATTTATTCTGTTTCATGATTACACTTGGTATTGTCAGTTATATCTTTTACAATACAAGTCGGAAGGTTTTTGTTGTATTAATATCACACACTGAAGTGGAAAATCAGTTCATCAAAGGAATTGAAAGTTTGAAAACTAATTGGTGGGGGAAGTACACTTCAGGAATTATAATAAAACTAATGTGATAAGCATGGAATTATTCACCGTTGTCTTATGTCATATACTCCATGGTTGAATGGAGGAATACAACTCTCGGTTATTCCACTGGATTATGAAAGCATTACATACTACTATTTGTTGAGTAAGTCATAATTTATCACAGTCACTGTTTATATTTTGTGAACTGGAAAGAAGTATTCTATTTATAATTTGGTAGTATGGAATTGGAATCATTGTTTACTACATAGCACACCAAGATTTTTTTTTAATGTACATATTCGAGTGGATCAAATGGTATTTTGTTTTTTGATCTGGGAATAGAAAAATTGGTGGAAAGTAGGAATTTGGTATTTTTTGATGAAGGGTGTATTTACCGTCACACCGGAATATCATATGAATAAACTCAAAGTAAACTCCCAACACTAACATGTTTACGAAAAGTGGGAGGAATTAACATGGACCATCATATCTTGGCTATTAATGTTTGTTTTTTGAGGAAGTCACTATGTGTTTTAGAGGAAAAGGTACTTAATCTTGTAACTAGTGTAAACTATGGGTGGAATTAAATATTGCGGGAAGAATAAACTCAATGAAGAGAAATAAAAGTTTGGGAACTTGTTATTTACCAAACAACCGCAAGCCCATATGTTTTTAAATGGATTTATTTACAAGGAAATTTAATGCAACATGCTTAGTGGAATTTAAAATTCTAAGCTTGTTGTTTATTTCTTTACACAAAGGAACTATGTATACTTTGTGGAAACTCTGAAATTTAGAGGAATTTGTTGTTGTTTAATTCTTTACACAAAGGAAATATTTATACTTTGTGGAAACTCTGGAATTTAGAGGAAGGTGTTGTTGTTTTATTCTTTACACAAAGGAAATAATTATACTTTGTGGAAACTCTAAAATTTAGAGGAGGTGGGAATAAAGACATGGTTTGCTAACTGATTAGATTCATTCATGTTCATGGAACAAGCTTCACATCAATGGTATATCAGGTCATATGGTTTTATTAATGATGGAAGATGATCATATAAAGAGGTTAGTATGAATTGTTTTTTGATTTTACTATATGTGCTAACTATGTTCTTATTGATTTTAAAATATCACATTGATGGAAGTGAAAGCTTGGTTTGTTCTAACTTTCTTATGAAAGGAATGTTCAAAGCTTTCTACGTTTTGGGAGTGGAATTACATAGTGAAAGTTTTGATATATTTTTCTATGGAAAAGTGCAAACCTGTCTTGTACCTTTTGATTAAGGGAATAATACTCTGCGAGGAATTATATTTGAACTCGTGAGGAACAAGGAAGAATAATTGTCATACCACATTTATCGTGGGACATTATTCGTGCGATCTGAACTTAGCCATGCCACTGTAATTGTTGCTATTTTGATTAGCACGGAAAGCGATTTGCTGGAACTATTAGCAAATGGAAATATGAATCTTATAAGGACTGATGTAATCAAATAAAAAAACTTGTTGCGCAATGCAAAGGAAACATGGATTAATCATTTTTTGATGATCTCAACCTTCAGCTACGTGGATATATTGACGCTATTTACTGGAAATGGGATCTCGCTGAAAGGTAATTTATTTTTATGTTTTGTATTAATATTTACTTTTGTAGATCTTTGTGGTGTACAAAGGAAACATGATTTAGATACTCGTTATTTACGAAATATGAATACTTCGATGCATCTCAAGCATTGAAGGAAGGTCTATGGTTAAGGAAATTTCTTCGTAAACTTAAGGTCGCGGAAAGGCGCATCATAACCTGTTACTTTGTGATAATATGAGTGCTAAAGTCACAAAGTTTATATGCAACATGGATACACTGAAGGAAGGAATTACTTTCTAACCATGCTAATTGTGTGGGAATTCACTTGTTGACATAAAATGTTTTCAGTCAAGTGGGAGATGTAGCAATTTGTGTCTTGCAACATTTTATTTGTACACTACATTCTCCGGAATTAAACTTCATGTGGAAGTATCATGTAAATAACAGGGAACTAATGATGTGGAATTGTACTTAAGGAAATATACTTAAGGAAGCCAGTACGTCTATACTGAAATACAGTGTATGTGAATATGCTGGAATTATACCCGAGACAGTATAGAGTGGAAAGCCAGGTTGTTCATATGTTGGCTATATGAATTGATTAAAGCCTGCGTATTTGAATTATTCAAATTCGGCACGTGACTCACACACGTGTGCTCGTGGGACTAATTGCAGATTGAAACTCCTAGATGGTTACTGATGATCGTGGTTGGTTTGGTTAACCTGGAGTTTCTGGAATATATATCTGTGGAATTACGGTTTAAATAAAACCGGAATTAGCACTATATATAAAGGTCCCTAACCCCTAGCCTCAAATTGATCATTGTGAGCGGCACCACGGAAAAGGGTCGAGGAATAGGGGTTAGACCGTATTCGTGCTAAACCTAACAGCAACTGTTACTACTAGTACTCCTACTGTTGTTGGTGGTTTGTTATCTGGATTCTGGATAGAGAAAAGTGATATGGTGATTGTTGGGTGTGAACGTAGATGATGGCTGACTGTTAAATTTAATGGTAACACACTAGTAAATACCCCATTTGGACTTGGATGATCTACTTTTTTTCTTCTGAATCACATGTATCTAGACGCGTTCTCATGTGTTTGTTCAGTTCAGTTTGTATGTATTCCACATTGAAAATATTCAAACATTTTATAATTTGATGGAGGGAGTTCTGCGGCGACGCAGTAAGATTGTCACTATCAAAGCTAACGCCACATAATATAACACCCTACAAAAAAATATAAGATGATTGTATAATCAACTCTTACCATGACGAACCCCCCCCCCCCCGAATTATGTTCCTAAATTGCATGTGAAGTAGAAACAATATCACAAGGAACAGTGATTGCTTTGCAAAAAGCAATACAAAAATTATGGAGTTTGTGGCCAGATGATCAATTGGACTTTGACAATAAATCCACGAAATCTTAGACTAATAGCATACGACTACATGGAAATGTCTAAGTATCAGCAATTCCACAAAGACTTTGGTGTATTCATTGCATATATATAAGATACACAAATTGTTATCCCAGAAATAAAATACACAAATTATTGTTTGAGAAGAGGAAAGTTCCACTTAAGACAAACCACTACGTGATAAACTAATTTATGTAAAATTTTATAAATAAGAAAATATTTGACTTTTCACATTTTCCTATTATTGTCAAACTAGAGAAATAACAACTTGTCCTCATGTGTCATAGGTTTCACAATCATACCACAATTGGAAAATGTCGTTATCAAAGAGCTTGACAAATAACACAATGATCAAGAATATAACATCAAACATTGCATACAGATGTCTCTAATTCATAGATAATGAGCTAATGGAAGTTCATTACACTAACATAAGCTCCAAGCATTTTTTGTATGGCTTCTATATATCCAATAATAATATGCTAATTTGTGTAATATTTATATTGGTTTTGGATTGTGACCAAATTTGTAAATGGCTACACTAAACCTCATCTTTTCCTGAAAACAAATCTTGTCAATGATAAGAAAGGAGAAAAAAATGTATGACACCGTAGTCGATCCATATGAAGTATCGAAAACATTTGGGATCTTCACGAAAAGCGATCCACAAGCATACATTAACCTCAACAAATCAGCCACAAAAAGGGAGCATCAAAACTACTGTAAAAAGAGAACCACAAATACAAACACACCACAAAACACCAAATAAGCAGTTAGAAGCCAAACCCTAACCCAATTGTGGCAACACCAAGTAGGAAAGGCATTGATAAAGTGGACCAACCGGTTTGCCATTTTTCTTCTCTCTCTATAAGAAGATGACGCCACAGGTTGGCATTGGCAGCAAGGTAGATGGATAGGGACAAGGACCCCTCTCCTCCCTGTGTGTGTGGATGGATGGATGGATCATCACAACACCAAAAAGAAAGATATGAATAAAAAAAGCATTAGATGAGTAAATAAACATTTTGGGAAAATTCCAAGGCCCCAAATAAAAACTAAGACCGGAGCTATCACCTTGCATAAGCCAGCAAGCAGCTTTGGTTTTTTATTGGCAAGCTGACCAATCGCAGAGGAGGACCCCTCAAGAACTCATCACCAAGTCACCAATTCCATTTCCCAATAGGAGCAGTATTTCTGTTGTAGTCTGTTTGATTATTTAATTCTCTCATTTGGGTGTGGGTGTGTGGGTTGTGTAGATAGATTCCGCCCCAGCTGCTACTTGTCCGAGTACACGCCAAGAACAGCTCCCGAGAAAAAGATCGCTATTGTTTCCTCGATTTGGTCCGGTTCTCTCCAAGAAATCTCAAGTTGATCCCTTTCCCGGGGGAGGAGGATTTGCTGCGAGTTGTTGCTCCATTTGAGCTCGAATCTGCCTCGGGAGCAGGCGAAAGGAGCGGCCTTTCGAGCTCCCAGGAGCCGCGGGCGGGTGAGGCGGCCTTGGAGCGCTCGGGAGGGTCGTGGTGATGCTGCTGATGCTGGTGTGATTTGCTTCGCGCTGCCGGCGATGGAGTCCAGCGGGGAGGAGCTGCTGAAGAAGATCCGGAAGCTGGAGGTGGGCCAGGCGCAGCTCAAGCAGGAGATGTCCAAGTTCGCGCTGCCGCCCACCGGCAGCGGAGCAGAGCGGCGGCGCTCGCAGTCGGTCTCGCCCTCCCGCGGCGCGCAGCCGCATCCGGCTCCGGCGCCGGCGCCTTCGAGGCGGCCCTCCTCCGGGGGGTTCGATGGAGGCCCGCGGGCGTGGGGCCGTGGCTCCGCGTCCTTCCCGCACTCGTCGCCGCTGCAGCGGGAAGGCCGCGTGGCGGCCGAAGGCGGAGCCACGGGCGCTGGGCTGGCGGAGAGGCAGTACCGCAGGGTGCTGCAGTCGTTGGGGCAGTCCGTCCACATTCTTGACCTCGATGGAAGGATAATATACTGGTGAGATTTCTACTACTAGTTCTTCAGCCTTTATTGATTTGTTTTGAGCGCGCCAGACTTGTGAAATGCTTGCGGAAATGCTGCCGTGATGGTGTCGATTGCACTGCTGTTATTATGCTGCAAACGAGTGACCATGCATCCAGCTTGAGAAACATGTCAATAGTTCTAAGTTCTCAAGTATTCTCAAGTATCTGTTTGATACCAGTCCTAGACTCTAAAGCAATTGCTTGGGTATCATTTTAGCCATGTATATGCGATGATGCAACTTACTGCTATTATAACTCTGGTATTTTGTCCCAGCTATATGGAACCCTACGCTGTGTAATAAGGCTGTAAAAGTTATGTATCATCCATGCTATGTCACAGTCTGTTTTGCTTTCAAGTCAAGTCTTTACCTGATCAGACAACTGTTATCATTTATAATAAAACACTAAGGCATCATGACACTCGTCCTCCATTGTTGTCCAAGTTGCTCAAGAGCTAAAGCTGAGCGTGTACCTGCTTCTTAACTTCGCTAAATTTACATCGTATAACACCTGTGTAGTCTGTAGTTTTGCATTGACTTTTTTCTTCTCTTCTTTATGCATGTTAAATGTTAATGCCTTCTTACCACCAAGACTTGTCATTTACTATAATGTAGGAATCGGTCTGCAGAGAATCTCTATGGTTATCCTGCTTCAGAAGTACTTGGTCAGGATGCCCTCATGCTGCTGGTTGATTCCCGTGACCTAAGTATGGTAAATGATATGTTCCGGCGTATTTCTTTGGGTGAGAGTTGGACTGGGAAATTTCCAGTTAAGAACAAGGCAGGTGATAGGTTTTTAGCTGTTGGCACCAACACTCCTTTTTATGACGAGGATGGCAGTTTGGTGGGCATTATATGCGTTTCAAGTGATTCACGTGCCTTGGAGGAGATACTAGGTGGACCTTCAACCTCTGCAAAGTCCCATTCCGAATCGTCTAGGCCGACCTGTTGTGATGGAAGTTGCAGTAACATCAGTCGTAAACCTAGTTTGTTGAACAGAAACCCTTTTGACTCTCAGAATCCCCTGCAGTCTACTATAGCCAACAAGATAACAAATCTGGTGAGTTCTCTTACTGTTTCTAGTAAGAAGCAGAAATAAATCTTCTATTGATTTGCAATGGAATATTGTCTCTCTAGTATGTCTTAATTATTTTATGCTAATACATTCCTTTTTTATATTTGGAATAACACAGGCTACCAAGGTTTCAAATAAAGTTCGGTCTCGGGTCAGGATGGATGAGAATGGCATGGTACGTGAAGGTGGCAGTGGTGAGAGTCAGTGTTCTGATCGTGATAACAAGGAAGAGCCGACATCTAGTGGACCATGTACACCAAGGGGGGATGCACCATGTGGTACATTCACTAGCGAAGAGAACTCCCTGGGAAAGCAACCAAAATGAATAGCGATGAATCAGATGGAAAAATAGGTCTTCACAAGATCTTGAGTTCAAAAGCAGAGGCATTGTTGACCAAGAAAGGGATATCGTGGCCTTGGAAAGGGCGGGAGAATGATGGACCTGATGGAAAGAATGAAGTAATCTGGCCATCTTTGCATGGTGAGCAAGAGAATGACCGGAATAATCAGAAAAATTCTGACAGGCAAGGTCCTGAATACAACCAACCTAATAAAAATGAAGCATCAGGTTCCTGGCCCTCCTTCAACAATAACAGCTCAAGTAGTGCAAGCAGCACTGGAAGTACTAATAGTAGTGCTCTTTACAAAGTAGACCATGAAGCAGACTGTCTGGATTATGAAATCCTATGGGAGGATCTTGTCATTGGAGAACAAGTAGGTCAAGGTAGTCGCTTCTACTTTGTTGGATTCTTATGTGTATAGTTCTTTGATCATATCGAAGTAGTAATGCACAGTTTCATAGTTTCTAATCTTATGTCGGCGGTTTTGGTAACTGACTACTTGGTTATTGCCAGCACTGGCTTTATACCTCAGAGTAGCTCCTTTGCCCTCATATTCATCTTATAGAATTTATACTGTTGCATAACCTTCATATGCCAAAATAGCTACTCCCTCCGTTCCAATTTAATTGACTTGCTATTCACAAAATGTAGATGTATCTAGACATGTTACATGTATACATACATCCACATGTGGTGCATAGCAAGTCAATTAAATTGGAACGGAGGGAGTAGATAATATCACAACATATCTAGTGGAGTTATAAGCTGTAAATTTTGCCTCAGTTTGGCAAGCTTTGGTTCTAACTTTATTACAAGTGGGGCCCTGTAGTTCAAGTTCTTAATGTGATCCTAAAGCCTTTGGGCTTTCACATGGTTAGCTTAAGTTCCCTTTAAAATTCTTGACTGAAATTCTAACCGTCAAGTCCTTGAGCTACTATTTGATTTGGTGTAATTTTGCCCTACTTCAAGCACCATATGCTTCACTAGGACCTGAACATTTAGAGAGTGTAGACCACCAAGAATGCATGCTCCTTAGACTTTTTCTTGCATTTATGTTCCAAACTCCAGTTCTAACTTCTAAACAGTCTATGCGAGTTTACTACTATATTGCGTTGGATTCCAAAATTTCTTAAGTTTTATCAACGAGCAATATTCTTTATTAGTTCTTATTGATTGTAATAGTTTTTAAAAAGTGCAAGCATGACAAAAGAACGTAAAAGCGCAATGGGGTGTACTGCTTTCTATTATATTGAGTGTCGTCTAATTGTGCTTCTTTTCAATTTGTGTCTGTGCAGGTTCTTGTGGGACAGTATATCATGCTTTGTGGTATGGCTCGGTATGTTCAGTTCTTCCTTTATCGCATGAGTTACTTATCTCTGTTTAATTTCGTTAATAGTTTTATCATTTGTGTGGCATGTTCTTGCAGGATGTGGGTGTGAAAGTTTTCTCGAGGCAGGAATATTCGGATGAAGTGATACAGTCCTTTCGACAAGAGGTAGTTTTCCATCTTCAGTGGCAACTTTTGTTAGCTAATTCATGAACTATATAAACAAGAAGCGGTATCGCTCTAAGCAGCGTAGTGGTTTTCAGTTTTTGTAGCCTTATTAGCGTCAAAACTGTGATGCTTTAATGATAGTTTGGGCCTTTCCAAAGAAACGTGAAGTTGGAAAAAAACTTGTGTTTTCACCATGCCCACCAAAATGTCCATTGCCATGTTTGCCAAGCATGTCAATAAATATAACAATATCATAATGACAGATTTGCACATATGTTTTTCAAGTTAATTCTGAAAAAACACAAGTAAAGTGTGCAATAACTTTATATTCTCATTACATCATTTTAAAATTTGGCTTTTAAATGAATTGCCATCAATCCTACGTGAAGGTGTCCCTCATGAAGAAACTACGCCATCCTAATATACTGCTCTTCATGGGTGCTGTTACATCTCCACACCGCCTCTGTATCGTAACAGAATATTTCCCACGGTATGTTCCCTATCTTTTACAACCCTATATGTTTGGAAGTAATTTTTCTGGTTGCTGCTCCCTGTTCCAAATGAACAGGAGAATGGGCAGAGCTGTTTGTATAAATCATGTTGTATGGCTTTGATTATTACAAATACAGTTGACTAAGGCGTGTCAAATTTCATCTTTGTACTGTAAGTTGAGTTCAAAAGATGGACAAGAGGGTGCTGTTTTTTTCCCACTGACTGATTCAAATCCTATCAACAAAAAATATAAATACACCCAAGGAAGCCACTCTATAATCATACAACCTAGGGCGTACTGTAGTCTTCTAAGGAGTACTAAAGGGTAAACAACACCTTCTTTCTCTAGATTTCACACACAAATATATAAAAACTTATATTAATTAATATAATTTGCATAACATTTTCACGGACAATTATAATAACATTTTAATGTTAAGTAAAAAAGAAGTCGAATGTCCATAACAATGTGTGATCTTAATCCTAAATAAAACAGAAGTTATCGGCCTTGGTTTAACTAAACTAGTCAATTAGTCATTGCCCCCTTTTCTCTAATAGCATGCGTACTTGATGACAGAGGCGCACCAAAAATAATGGTGCTATGCCGTTTAGTAGGATGTTCTACTGTATACAGATTGTATTATGGTTTTCCTACTTATGGGGTCGTTGCCCCTTTTGCATGTATAGCCTTTGAAATATGTTAATAAACTTTAAAAAAAACTACGAGAAGTGTGGTTCTTTGTTACCATGTTATCACATCAAGATATATCTTACAATATGCTTCACTAGCACATAAAATATGGCTTTGTTCCATTTTTAGTACATCATATCATGGTTTACAAAGCGTGAAGCGTCCTCAAAGCGATGGGGGGGCGCTTTGGCGCTTAAGCGACGCCTAAGCGGGCGCTTTGGCGCTTAAAGCGCCCAAAGCGGTCATTTTTCCAAAGCGGAGGGGGGGCGCTTTGACGCCTAAGCGTCGCCTAGGCGTCCTGAAGCGGACGCTTTGTAAACCATGCATCATATGACTACTACCCAGACTTCATGATTTTTGCCTACAGATAAAAGTTTGGCTCTGGGTCTCGTTTTCATCCTTATTGTTTCTCAAATGTAGAGGAAGTTTGTTTCGCTTACTTCAAAGAAGCACAACCAAATTGGATTGGAGGCGACGTGTTCACATGGCTTTAGATGTTGTAAGTGCATTTCTGTCTACTAGCATAAAAAAAAGAGGAAATAATTTCTCGGAGATCACAGATTCCTTTTAGTCAAAACAAATGCAGTTAAGAATAGGAAAAACAGATAATATTATTAGATTATTGTTTGTGGAGACGTTGATTACATGCAGAATGTAAGACATCTCTGATTTTGTATTTTTTGCAACTGACATGTGTAGAAGTTAAGTTCATGTTTTAAAAGTTAGAAGGCTGTGGTATCTTGTATTTTCAGTATCCCTCAGGTGGTTGGATCCTACCTTAAGCTTCAAATTGTTATTATACTATTGTGCACATGATGATACGGTGAATAGTTTTCAGCTAGCCAGTTGTGTTCCATTCCAAGCAAAAGACTTCCTGGTCTCCTAGATGATAAAAAGTTTCAGATGTTCTCTACATTTAATCCAACGTGATGCATTAGTTTTGTTTCGAAATGGGGGAGCCCACATGATGCATTAATCACGTTAGTTTTTGAAAAGTTTTATACTTCTGCAGGCAAGGGGCATGAATTACCTTCACCACTACAGCCCACCTATCATTCATCGAGATTTAAAATCGTCAAATCTGTTGGTTGATAAGAACTGGACTGTCAAGGTAACATTACACTTTATTTGCTCTCGAAACCTCATGAACATTCCTACTTGCCTCTCATTTCATCTCGTCCAATCAGGTTGCAGATTTTGGCCTTTCACGTCTCAAGCGCGAAACTTATCTGACAACAAAAACAGGAAAAGGAACAGTAAGTACAAGCAAGACTTTTTTTTTGGCTTTTGATGTCCATGCATGGGTTCTAGAAATTGATGGGATTGGCATAAATATTTACTTTATTTTCCTAACTCTATTGATGCTGCTTTCCGATGCAGCCGCAATGGATGGCTCCGGAGGTATTGCGCAATGAACCTTCAGATGAGAAGTAAGTATTGGAATATTTAATGAGCAAAATTTCCTATAGTCTTATCTGCAAAAGTATAGTGCTAATGACTTCAAGGTGCTACATATCCAGGTCTGATGTGTATAGCTATGGGGTGATCTTATGGGAACTTGTTACTCAGAAGATACCCTGGGAAAATCTCAATTCGATGCAGGTAGATTGTCATAGATCCTCTGGTTTATGCCATGCAATTGATTACTGATTCGGATGCTGTAAACTTGGAGTAATCTTTGTTTCAACAGCTTCACAAAAATTAACAATTAAAATAGCGGAGAAATATATTTTGTTTGGGTTGGCTACATCACATCTTTCAGTTTAGCACAGCCACAGAGCAGGTGACATATGTGTGCTGGTTGACATATGAATGCTCAGTTTATGGCTTCTAAGAGCATCTCCAACCATGGCCCCCAAAGCCTCCACAAATCGTCTTTTTTCGTCCGGACGCGGTTTATTTGGTCCGCCCTGTCCGGCACACCCCAAACTCACCCCATATGTGGGGGGAGTTTGTGGAGAATCCGCACGTCCGGGCGCATGTTGGACCACCTTTTTCCTTTCTTTTGTCCTTCAATTATTCTCCTCTCTCCTTCTCCACAATCATATGCAAGAGGACCACAATTTGGGGTGACATTTGTGGACCATGGTTGGAGGAGGCCACTTTTTAGGGGTGTCCGCGGACAGCTGGCCGGACAGTTTAGGGGCGGATTTGGGGGGTCCGACTGGAGATGCTCTAAGTGTGCCAGTTTAAGTACGATTGCAAATATCTGTTATGCGGGGGTATTCCCTGCCAGACATAGGGGTTAGCAGCATACATACACGTGTTCCCTTCATAGATGCGTCAGTTTGAATCCTGTTAGGATTGATTCCTATGGGATAGTCTGTGTTCTGTTTGATCTTTACTCTCCTTGCAAAAGCAGTTGGTCTGGTCATCTCTTTTATAAGGAGTAGTAGTGTGTACTAGGAATCCAAACTTTGATCAGTAAACTCTTGAGTTCCCTAATCCATTGGTATCTCTCCTACCCCTGTTACCTTCTCCGACTGCGCCGACCACCACAGCGCCCAAATCGGCCGTTTATCGGGCCGCAAGCACCTCCTGGACACGGGATGGCCTTGAGAAGCCAAAGGCTGTTCCGTATCACTGGTCACTTAGAAATGCCAAGTAGAGTTGCAAGAAGCATACTGTTTTCATAGTCTAGCAATGCCTCAAGAATAGTTTGACATTTTCTTGTAACAGCAGCATAGGTGCTCACTTCTGCAGCATACAACTTTATTACGCTAATCATTTTCTGGATCACTTGTTTTTATTTTCAGGGTTTTGTCAAATCCTGTACGATTTCTATTAATTCCTGAAACTCTTTCTTATGTAGGTCATTGGTGCAGTAGGTTTCATGAACCAAAGGTTGGAGATTCCTACTGAAACAGATCCTTTCTGGACATCACTCATCCTGAGTTGTTGGGAAACGTGAGTACAATTTTTCTTCTTTTCCCGCTCTTTTATAAAACCCTGTCTTTTGACACTTCACAAACATTATTCTTTTTACTGTTTTCTGATGTATCTCGTGTTCTTACTACCACTGTCCTTGCTGCAAGCAGTGATCCACAAAGCCGCCCATCGTTCCAAGAACTTCTAGAGAAGCTCCGAGAACTGCAAAGGAAATACAACGTCCAGACTCAGATGAAGCGAAACGCAAATGCTGCTGCTGCGAAGAACACCATCATCGAGGAGGAATGAAGGTTCTGGCTCTTGCTTAAGTGAGTGGGCATGTGAGTGAGGGAACATCCGCGGCGGTGCAGCGATGTGTTAACTTAAGAAGGACCCATACCCCGGTGTGGCTGATATCGGAACAGCTAATGCTGACGATGGTGCAGAGGAGGTGCCCTCTGAATTCAGGGCGCAAGCCTGAACTTCCTCCAACTGCAGCTTCTGGCAGCAAAGATTAGAGTAGTGAGTTGAGGCTGGCACTTTTGGGTTCACCGCTTCATGACGGTGGGTGATTAACATCGGACTGTATCGATCTGGCTTGAATTTGTAACTCGAAGATGCTGCTGCTGTGTAGATTGTTCAAGTTGGATCGTCAAGAATTTTGTAAGCTTCATGCTTGTTTTTCTCGTGCCCCTCAGAAGTGAGAAGTCCGTCGCAAATCAACCATTGCTGCTACTGTGCTGTTAAACCATCAATTGAGTGGTTTTTTTTTCTAATAACTTTTGGTTGTCTTAGTGCAGAAAGTATAAGGATTGTCTATTTATAAGTTGCTTTTTTTCTTTTATTTAAACTTTCAGTGACCTTAAGGCATTTAGCAAAATCCAACCATTCTCCTACAGCACCATTTAGGGCTCATTTGATTCATAGGATTGCCAAAGGAATTGTATAGGATTGGAATCCTATGAAATTTTTCCTTTGAAGCCGTTTGATTCATAGGATTATTCCCATAGTAAAAATTCCTATAGGAATCTTGTAGTACAAAGTTCATAGGAAAATAACATGAGGTCTAACCTCATGGAAAAATTTCTACACCACAATTAAACAAACTTCCTCTTTCCATAGGATTGGATTAGACATGCCATCCCAATACTATGAAATTTCTATTCCTACACTTGCCCTATCCTACGAATCAAAGGAGCCCTTAGTATATATAACCTATATGCTTGAACTGTAGCTGTGTTTTGCTAAAATCGTACACATTTATGACTGGTTTTAGGCTAAATGATGTGCAATTTCATGTCTAATTAGAACAAAAAATCAAGCGGCTAAGTTTTTTTTAGCGAGAAACATGAATTTCGTTTAGTAATGGTGTTATACTCTTCATCTATGACGGACATAATTTCTATGGGAACATTGCCTATCCAGCATGCAGTTGGCTGCTGGGATCGGCCTAAAACCGCCACCGACCATCGCTGGCCTAAGCTGTATAATTCATTGGTGTTTCGTTCGTCAAAAGCTCCAAGATTGCCCGCACAAGGTGTGTATATTGTCAAGATTCATGCGTTGACCACTATTTTAAAAGACCGATCTGATGAAAAGAGGTAGTGCAGTTCACATATAAGCTTCATGCGTTGACCACTATTTTAAAAAACGATTTGATGAAAAGGACTAGTGCAGTCCACATATACTATAACACATACCTGGACCGATCTTGAATTCCGGGAAGAAAATTTATAA
Source organism: Poa pratensis (assembly GCA_947311845.1). Classification (NCBI taxonomy): domain Eukaryota; kingdom Viridiplantae; phylum Streptophyta; class Magnoliopsida; order Poales; family Poaceae; genus Poa; species Poa pratensis. Next base: position 19,490,080 of record CAMZMU010000118.1, read on the forward strand.
ACAGCTTAAAGGTGCCTTGTGACCAGTGCAAGGCAAGGCGTATTCCTTCTTCGCGCGCAGCTAGTTCAGCTTCCAGTGGGCCGCAAAAAATTACCTGCCTACTCCAGCCGTCCCATCTGCAGCCACCAAGGAGCCATCCACGTTCAATCTTGAGGAATCATTTCTTCTTGTGTTTTTATAAGATGGTGGTCGTAGTTGGTATGGTCGTTTAATTTAAAACAATTTCAAAATCTTTAATCTGGCTGTACTTCTAGGTTTTTACCGTCTTTGGCCTCTTCCCCTTATTAATTTATTACATGTAGTTCTCCTGTATGGTTCGGAAATAAAATTCTTCAGTGCTGGTTTGCTTGGATGCTTGGCCACCTGATTTTTTTTAGAGAAAGCGTGTCTCCTTACTTATATCTTAACATTAGTATGAAGAGTTTCATGGATCAATTCCGGGATTACATCATGAAGGCTAATAAAAGCAGATTTCTCGCAAGAATAGTGATGATGAAACATGTTTGATATCTACCACAACCGCGCCAAAAGCTGACCGATCGAAAACTGAGCCAGTTAGGCACTTGACTAGGGATAGACAATTGGGTGCCAATATCACCTGTTGGGGCCTTCTCTATGAGAAAACTGGATTGCACGCGTCATTACCAAACACTCTGCGAGTTCTAGTGAGGTGACTTTGTTCAGGTGCTCGCTGAAGCGGAACAAGAACCTCCCTTGATGATCCAAGATCACCACACCTATGCGGCTATGCCCATATGTCGAGAAGTTGCAAAGATGGTAGGGTCGACAATTGTCAAAACAGTGCCGACTGGTGGTGGAGTCCATCAAAGAGGTGATAAAACTAACCCACACCGAGTAGCATAGGGCTGATTGACAACCACCATATCCACATAAGCCCGTCTTCTTGACAATGCGCTTCGGGTGTAATGTACCCTAATTTTTTCTTGCCCATTTCTTGCCTCCTACATATGCCAAATTATAATCGCGATAGCTATTGCATAAGCATCTGTGGAGCGCAAAAGAATGTCAAACAACCTTTGACGAGTAGATAAGTAGAAACATCAATATAGGTGGATGCCGTAAGTAGCCTTGATCGCCTCCCAAACCTCGCAGAAAAGAAATATGTGCTCAACTTTCTCCATCCAATTGCAAAAAATATAGGAAACGGATGCTGGTATGTGTCTCCGACTCAACTGAAAACCAGTCGGAAGACAATCATGGGCAAGCCTCCATAACACAATCTACATCTTTTGTGGCGCGTTAACTGCCCGGATATTTTTCCATCCTATACATTTTGGGTTTGTATTAGAGGGGAGCAAATGGGACCAATACATAAGATTTTAGCAAAAAAGAAAGAAATATAAAGTGGTTTTAGGTATAAAATATCTCACACTGGGGGGGGGGGGGGGGGGGGGGGGGGGGGGGGGGCGGTGGCCCCCTTGAAATACACATAGATCCTCCATTGTTCTACTCGAGATTACATTATCATGCTATTTTTTTCCAGATATATCAAGCTTGTTGACGTCTTTACTGCTGATGTTTGGTTTGATGTTTAAATTCAACATGCTATGGCGTTTGGTCCGCCAGAGCGACCTATATGTTAGGGAGATTCAAAAATTGGCAGGTTTTTGGACTCGTCTTCCTATTCATTATAGTCTGTTTGATCATGTTGTGTGTGACGACGCCACGATGTCGGTAGCACGATGCCGATGATGACGAGGAGGAGGCCGGGGACGTTGCACTGTCCATGAGGTCGGCCCAGGTACATCCCTGGCCGGTGCACTATACTGCCCGTCCTCCATAGATCAGCAGCGGCGGCAGCACAGCGGGAGAGAGAGAGATAGAGAGAGAGGAGAAAGCTCCAACCATGTGCACTTGAATGTCTGTAAGGCTGCACCCTGATCCTTCCATCTCCCCATCTCCTCTACCCTTTTGTGCTCCGCACTTAGATCTTTGTTTCTTCGCGCTCGCCCATGATGTGATGCGATGTAGTAGTGTGGTGCACTTCATATGCCATTACTATTACTACTCCCTCCATCCCGGTTTATAGGATGCAATTCCAAAACCACATTTTTGCAAGAATAAATAACAATTAAAATTAATTAAAAGCAGTTAGTGTTGGGTTTTGGCCTTTCCCAAAAATAATATTAGGTTTGGCATTTCCCTAACTAATGTTGACATTAAATATAAGAGTGCTATTGGGTGAAATATTGGGAAAATAAATTTTGCATGGTCAATCCCCATTCACCTAGGTTTCAGAGATTTGCCAAATGCACCATATAAACTGGGATGGAGGGAGTAGTTGAAATGGTGAATGCGGTTATTACAAGAGTTATGTGCAAACTACTCCCTCCGTCCAGGTTTACTAGGCCTCTAGTGAAAAAAATTCTGTCCAGTTTCATTAGACCCCAATTTAGATTTAACTATACTATTTAATAGCCACGGTGGCCATCAATTCTCCATGCATGCGCTGGAGGATTGGTAAACTAGATGATACCCGCGCGTTGCTGCGGAAACATCTGATACAATGTTAAAATAGATGTTCTAGAATAATCTGTAGAGCTGTTTCAAAAAACAAAAAATCTTACTATAGAAGAAAAATGAATAAACACGTGAATCTTGAAACCGAAAATATATATAGTCAACAGGGAACAAATAATATTAATTTATGAAAAGCTACACATTTATCTAAAATGTCGTATCCATTTGTAATTAGAGGCAAAATACGTTGTACACTTGTACTTACATAGAAAGAAAATGGGGGATTGTACATGTGGGTGAGGATAAGATTCTGGAATTCACACTTCTGATTCGTTCCTAACTAACCTACCACGTGCAATGGATGAAAAGCTTAGAGAACTGATTTTGGACGGTGAGTCCGTAAACTCCATCAGCACTAAAAATGAACCATAGAGAGGCATGCGACCTCCCTAAACTCTCAGCCGAGAGTTTATGCTTGATGAACAGATGATTAAAACTTAAAATTAGTATCATTCACAGAATATACGCTTTCATTGTTTCACCTACATTCAGTAAAGCTTTTCACTTCCTGTCTAACCCCTCTGCTTGCAAAGTGCACTGCAAAATATCAACAAACAAAACGCTCAGTAGTCAGTACTCTGAAAAACTATCACGAAACAATCTACTACTGACCGCATGTATTATTTGTCTTACTACACCAGAAATTGATCAACTACTAATCTTGATCGCAGAAGCTATTTTTCTCAATTTTTGAGGATTCTCTCTGATAGAGTGTCCTGCAAAGATAACTGCAGATAACAACCCTAAAAAGGACAAATCGCTATTATACAAACTAAACGGAAACATGTGACAAACCACTCGTGGGTAGAACTTGCAGGCAGCAGAGATGCAGATTGTGTGAAGGACCTGGAGCCGGCGGAGAAATTGGAGAATGCTTGCACGGCAAATGAATTCCAACATTGTCTGCATATATCAGACGTCCCCGGTAAATCCCATTAACCTTGCCATCAACTGTCGGAATATGGAAAAATCGAAAGATATGATCAGTGCGCCAGGAAAGGTGGAGAGATCGAGATGAGGGAGCGGATATTTGAGACCAGCGTGCAGTTAGATCTGAACAGTTGTGCCCATATAGATGAAGGATGGCAATGGATCGAGCTGAACCATTTTTATAAAGGGGAAGCCTGACTGCTCGTTACCAACACCAGTTTCTTCCACGTTTGATTCCCTGAACTGATTCGCTCTTTCAGTTTCTCATGCATTAATGGCCACATAACTGGTGGAGGAGGCAAACAGGCAGGAGAGGGAGCAACGAAGAAGATGATGGACATGAATGCGAGATCGGTTCTTCAGGTGAAGGATTGGTAGCGGATCAAGCCCATGGGCTATGTTCAGACATCTGGTTCAGCCCACAAAGAAATAAAGAAGGCCGACCAGTCAAACATGGATCGGATGGAACCGGGACGGAACGGGAATCGTCAAAGGTCAAACCGGGATGACCGAAACGGAAGTTTTTCTCTTAGGCAGTAAACTTGCTGATGTGGCATAGCTGCATGTTTAGAGAAATAAGTTAGTGGGGATGAACTATTTAGTTATATAGGATAGGATATAGGATTCTGTTGCATGCAAAGGACCCACTGTGGTGGACGTGAGTTAAGCCCGATTTTTACTACTCTCATTGGGTATAAAAACGCTAAATTTTTCTCTCGCCGTATCATTGATCATCTTGGTCGCGCTGCTGCTACTTAGAGGCCCAGTAAACCTTGACGGTGGGAGTACCATTGTGCCCTTGGAAGTCCTAGTAATAATTAAAATCGTACGAGAAGGCTGGTATTCAAACTTCCGACCTCGCCGCTGCAGCTGGTTCAGATGCATGCCAGTACGTAACTAGCACAACTACTCAACACTGGTGCTTTTGGTTGCTGATCTCGACCCACTCAACACTAATATACCGCATCTCAAGGTAGACCAATTTAATGTCACCGGCCGGGTTTCCTGTCATCTCGTTCCCACACACCTACGTTCGATTACGACATGGTCGTACCTTTTACCACCGGACCAGAGGGAGATCATATTATCATGGTCGGTGGGTGCACAAGGCTGCTGATGGTTGCTCAGAATTTTATCCGATGGGTTGGGTGGCGACAAGCTAGTAGAATTAAAGGTGTCTAGATTCTTGACACCTGCTATTTTTTTCTGGTTGATTTATATGGCGGCCTTATGTGATCGCTGATTGTAAGACTTTATTACTCTGAAACTATTAATAAAAAGATGTGTGAATCAATCGATGCATATGCTAGCAATGGCGGACCACCGTAGGGGCGAGCAGGGGCGGTCGCCTCGGGTCTCCCGGTGTGGAGCAAGGTACCTCTTCTGCTCTTCAAGTTTCCTGCCGCCCCTCTGTGACTCTATTCGCCATGTTCTGTTTCCATGTGCTGTGTCGAGAGGTAAACGAGTCAGGGGAGGAAGAAAGGGGTATTGGGATGTAGTCTAATGGGCTTAAGTGAGAGCAAATAGGCCCATTTCTGCCTGGATCAGTTGATCGATACCACCACAGCCCCTTGTTTCGATCCGGAAAAAATCCCCTCCCCGCACACGCTCGTGACAACAACTACCAATCCCTAGCTTCAATTGTTGTCATGCTTGTGTTGAAATTTGGATTTATAATTTTTTGTTCACATGTTGTAGGTTCTACTTGGAGTTTTGGGTCCGTCCCATTGAGACAAGCAGCGTTTTTGAAGATTTTCTTTATAATTTTCCATGTTCTTAGTAGTTGAATATTATCCATATTGAAAACTGAGTCGTTTGAGACTGTTTATTTTGTTGGATACACTTGCATTTATGCTTAAATTTTTTTTGTCCCAAATTGTTCGCCCCTGTAGGCTAGGGCATTGATCCCCATTTTGAAAAAAAAAACTTTTAATAAGTTAATAAAGCGGCCATATGCATCTTTTTGATGCACAGAGGGTATGTCCCCATTTCAAAAAGAAAATGAACTGAGGTGCTAGCGTGAGCTGTGGATGACTGGATGGTTCAGTATGCATTGAGCAGGATCCGTAATGCTGCAAGGCACTTGCTCACATTGGATGGGAAGAATCCCCGCCGTATCTTTGAGGCTGAGAACTTCCTAGGCTGGCATGGCAAAGTTAATTCACCATGGGTAACGCTACATCAGGTATATGTTTCTGCTGTTTTCTCCTTCTTGATCTAGAAACCTCAATGGTTTCTCTAGTTTCTCTTGTTGGTGACATAAATCATCTCGCAGTATTTTACTGAGCTCTTTAATGCTTCAAGAATTTCTTCCTCTAGAATGCATGGAAGCAAATAAAGTACACATTATTCGATGATGTTTGGCACCATGGTCCATGTATATGACCTCTTTTTTGTTGCAAAAATTAACAACCGGATAGATAGCATTGATCTGGTTTACTGATTGGCTGAAACAAAATGTGTGCTGGCATTGGGTTACATGCATGTCTGAATTTTGTGCACTCTCAAGATGTGTGTCATGTTCTTGCGGATATCTTCACTGGACATTCATGCACTGTACTTCCTATCTCATATTATTGAACACGATATCCAATGATTCTTCCTCATGCGTCAGTACTTAGAAAATGTACTTCCTATCTCTTCAGCTGCTCTCTCCTGTCGGTGACATAAATCATGTAACAACGGTTTACTGAGAGTTCTTCAATGCTTTAAAACTTTTTGTCTGAACTCTTGCATTTCTTTCTCTAAAATGTATGGAAACAAAAGAAGTACACATTATTCGATGAGGTTTGGCACCATGTAGATGACCTCTTCTTTGTTGCAAAGATTAACAACAGGATAGATAGCATTGATCTAGTTTACTGACTGGCTGAAACAAAATGCGTGCTGGAATTGGGTTACATGCATATGTCTGAATTTTGTGCACTCTCGAGATGTGTGTCGTGTTCTAGGGGATATCTTCTCTGGACTCTGGAATTTCATTCCCCTATCTCATATTATTGAACATTGATCCAATGATTCTAGATCTTCCTCATGCATCAGTAATTAGAAAATGTAGCTGAGGGAGTATATCAGATCATTAGCCTTTTGTCTTCTATCATTGTTTATGTTGTCTGAGTTCTGTTATGTCACTCCCGATGGGACTTTGCTGTGAAGTTGTGTTTGATCGATGTTTCTGTTAAAATTGTTTACTGATATTACGCTACAAACCACATTGCAGAGTTGGCAGGCAAACTGTCAACATTAGCCTTTTGTCTTCTATCATTGTTTATGTTGTCTGAGTTCTGTTATGTCACTCCCGATGGGACTTTGCTGTGAAGTTGTGTTTGATCGATGTTTCTGTTAAAATTGTTTACTGATATTACGCTACAAACCACATTGCAGAGTTGGCAGGCAAACTGTCAATGTCCCGTCCTTCATGGTGAGGGTTGAATCTTGGAGATCGGTTCTTCGGGCCAGGGTGCTTCACTGACACGGCGCGCCTGGTCGACACGCCCTCTGGCCTGCCTCAGCACCCACTGCCTGAGTACGAGCAGGCCCAGTTCTTCTCGCCACAGTTGGCAACGATTTGGTCGCTGGCCTGAACACTGATCTGTATACACCAACGGATGAGGGATGGCAGCTGCAAGATGTTCTGAGGCAGTTCCTCGGCGCGCGACGGGCGAGCCTTCCGTTCTAGCACAAGGCAAGCTCGTGCAGGAGGCACATTAAAGCGCACGTCAGGACTCAGGAGCAAGTTGCTCCTGAGTAACGCGATGCAGGCCCTGCGGGATGCCCGCCTATGTGGCCCGCCTTGCTGCACGACGTCACGACGGAGGTGTCGAACCTGCACGTGGACCCGAAGACAAGCTTCCTGGGTAAGCTGGTGGCCGGGCATGATCTCCCCGACGCTGCTTGGCTTCCCGACCAATGGCAGCCGCAACAAGAAGACGGCGACAGATCCTGCAGATACGCCAGCCCCGCCAAGACGCAGCGAGAGGTTGGCCGCGAAATCCAACTTGACGTCTGCTGCCAGAAGTGCCCAGGTTGGCCTCATTCGGAGCGAGGACCAGTTCAATGACGAGGTCAAGGAGAGGTAACTGAAGAAGATGTATGTACAAGCAGCCGCTCTCGACATCCAGTGTGCAAAGCATGGCTGCTCTTGCTGAACTTTCACGTTCGTGCTAACAGAGGAGGAACTGGCGGGAATGCTGCAGGAGGCGCTTGATGTGGCCTGAACAGAGCCGATGCTGCCAGTCGTCCGATCGCCATGGATTGCAAGCGCTCCAAGTTTCGAATTAACTGTAGCAGGCCGCGGGCGTGTCGCGTGGTTCCTCATCTCTCTCTTCATAGTTTCCGATTCTGCAGCGTGGCCATTACCTGTAACAGGCCGTGCTGCTTAGTCCCGGTGTGGTTGTCCGTCAGTCTGCGAGTCTGTGGCCGTCATCCTGGTCCTTGGCGGTTCTTTGCCAAGCCAGTTTTGTCCGGTGCACCTAGTCGTCATTTGTTTCCATGATTGCACAACTTAAGTTGTTATTATGTTGGAACCGAACCAACTCTCCTCTGCCTCCGGTGTCGCTCCTCTGGGGCGACACCGGGGGACTCCCAAACCCTAGCTGCCGCCGGCCTTCCCCTACTCCATCCCCCTAGTCGCCACCCGAGGAAGCTGCCGGGAAAGCCTGCGCGGCCGCCCGTGACGGTGGCGGCGGGGATTTCGCCGCTTCACTGCGTGGAGGGCTTGACTGTTGGGGCGGCGGCTTCGAGGTGAGGGCGGCGTCGGCCCTGGCGGCGAGGGGCGCTTGCTGGCGCTGTGAGACCGTCTCCCTCGGCCGCGCGGGCGGCGAAGGAGCGGTGGTTCGTGGTCACGGCGTGGAGGTGCCTCGTCAGCCTCCGGCGCCAGATCTGAAGACGGCGGTTGCGACCCACGCGGATCCCATCTTGCCTTGCCGGGGTGGCTGTCAGGGGCCCTGCCGGGAGAAATCTCCGGCCAGCTTGGTGGTCACGTCGTCGGCGACGTCTCGATGCCGCTCCCCTCCTTGGAGGCGACGATGAGGTATGGTCCTTGCCCGCTCTCTCCGGCCAGCTTGGTGGTCACGTCGTCGGCGACGTCTCGATGCCGCTCCCCTCCTTGGAGGCGACGATGAAGTATGGTCCTTGCCCGCTCTCCTCCCCTGCACCTGGGTGAAAACCCTAGTTCCTTACTGAACGGGCGACGGCGGCGCTCCGGCGGTGCTCCGGCGTCGTGCCCTCCTTGGAGGCGTCGTCTTGGGCTGCGGGGAGGTGGTGGCGATGCGTGGTGTTTGCGGTCTGCTTGTGGCGGCGTGCTCTTGTGGCGAGGTGTCGTCCAGTTCGGTCAAAGCTCCCTCCTTTGCTGCTAACCTGTGCAGGTGGTCTGCTCTTCCACGGGTCGGCGCCCTCGAGCCTGGGCGAGAGGGGAATGGGTTCCCCTCTGCGGCGGCAGCAGCCTGGAGATTTGGTTGAGAGACAGAGGCCAGGTTGAGCTCTGCCCTTTCTTGGCGGCCATTGCTTTCTTTGTGTCGTGTCTTCGGTGTGTGCCCATGTCCGATAGCCTGCGTCTTGTCGCGATGTCGGGACCGGCGGCGACGTCTGTGGGTAGTGCGCGGGCTGTGGCGTCCGTGCTTGGATCTGCTCTTCTGCAAATCGGTGTGTTTGTTCTTCGTGCTCTCGGTGAGCTGCTCTACCTTCTGACGGTACGACGTCCTTCGAGCCAGGACGAGAAGACAGGGGTCTTCTTCGAAGGTGGAGGCGAAGGGCAGTCGACGACGACAAGCAGGGGCGTGACGAAGGCGGGACTCTCCGGCGGCGTTCTTGTTCACGGTGTTCTCCCCTTGGTGCTGACCTTGTCGGCGGACGGTGGCCTCGATGATCAAGCTGTGCTTCCAATTTTATTCTATGTTTGCTTGTTCATTCGTTGCTTGTAAGCTGTTCTTGCAGCATGGTTGTAATGTGCCGTTGTAAACTCTGGGCTTTGTTAATTCAAAGGTGGGCTTACGCCTTTGTTCTAAAAAAATTATGTTGGAACCTCAGAGGCCTGAACGACAAAGCACGCCGCTCCGTCGTATGTGACATTGTAGTCTTTTCCGGGTGCCGAATTTTGTGTATCCAAGAGTCGAAGTTGTCTGATCTCTCCCATGCTCACCGCCGGCAATCACCGGCGGTAGGTTGTGTGGGTTTGCCCAAGGCGCACGGCCTGCACATTCTCCGATTCAAAAAAAACTAAGGCCTTGTTTGATTCACAGGATTTTGGTAGGAAAAGCGTAGGATTCTTATTCCTATAGGATTTTGTACTGTAGCATCGTTTGAATCAAAGGATTGCACTAAAGGAAATCTGAGGGAAATTTTCCTTTGCAACCAGATTCATAGGAAATACAAGGGAAACCAACAATGAAGTCTGACCTCATTTTTTCATTCCTTTGAGAGGAACGAGGCAACAGAAGCCACTTAAAGCTGCTGCTCCTACTTATTACATAGGCTAATCAAGTTGCTTAACAAATAGGTTAAGATTCCTCTACTTTTCCTTTCCTGTATATCAAACGACCACTAAAGAAAGTATTCCTACAATCTCCAATCCTTTGTTTTCCCGTTGCATTCCTTCACCGTTCCTATCCCTATTCCTATTCCTGCACTTTGTGATCCTTTGAATCAAACAAGGCCTAAGGGGATTTGGCAACTCAGTTTGGACAGCTAATTGATATTGTCGAAAGGGTGCCAGACGAACCTGAGTGAGGTGGACTATAGGAAACACTAGGAAGTTTAAGGTGAAAGATCTATATGAACAACTAGCAGCTGGTGAAGTTTAAGGGGTTGGAGGGGCTCCACACCCCCTCTGTACTTCCTTTGTGAAGAAATTACGGGAAACATCTCCCCGTGTCCACCATGATTAATTATATCCTTTACTATTTGTATTCCGTTGCGTATTACTCTTGTATCATATCACTTACGTTACTCTCATCTAGTTGCACATCTAGTCAACTTAGTAATATCTTGTGAACCATAATTCAAAGAAAAGAAAATTTGAATTTATACTCTAGTTGACCTGACCGCACTTTCACAAACCAAATTTGGAAGACTATTGTTGATATTTGAATTTACACTCTAAAAGTATATATAAATGTGCTTACCTAATCATACACGAGAAACTATTATTAATATATATATTTATAAAAGGTACACTTTAGAGGTCTCTACCATGATATTGAGAATATTAAAATAGAGTTGAACACACATGCGTAAACACACATAAAAATAAACCCCTTTAAGTTATGTAAATATGAATATAATTCATGGAGAAATTTTATAAAAAAATGTTTGAATTATCACGACTCAATTTTTATTGATAGACATTGGAATGGTATGATAAAGAATGATATAATTAATATTATCTAACATTCAAAAGTGGTTTACTATGACAACTAATTGATAGGAAACTATACGTGCTAAGATTATAATTTGATAAAAGTAATTCACAAATAAGTATAAAATTTTAGTGTAAATATATTAATTTTAATTTGCCCCGGGTCCAAAAATATGTTTGGACCGACCCTGGTAGAATAATGTTGTAGGCCAGAAGCAGGTAAAACATGACGTGAATGTCTGCTCGCTGCTCCGCGGTGCCGATGGTGGCCTAGCTGACCGGGTTGGTCATCGGCGCCGACTTGACGGTGGCGATTGCGTGGCGACGGTGGTGTGCCAGACGCGATCCAAGACCTTCTTGGCCGCCGGGCCCAGCTTCTCCCAAGCTCGGGTGCAAGCAGTCCGGAGAAACGCCGACATCCCGCCTGCGAGCACACAAAACACAGAAGGAAACAATTAGCGACGCCGCCATAACGCTACACACACGCACACCACCACGGATTAACTTCATCGAAAGCGCGCGGCTCCACTACCGGCAGGAAAAGTAGCAGATCCAACGCTCGGCGGCAAGACCACGCACACATCAAAGCGGCAACACCAGCCATCGACTCACGATCACGCTACGGGAAACACTTCATGCAGAAGCAGGGAGGGACGTACGGGCCTACGAACATGAATACTCCTTCCAAGAACCGATGAGCTTGGTGAACGAGCGAGGCGACGGCTAGAAGGAGCGTGGCGATGGACGGCGGTGTGTGTGTGCGCGCGTGCACGAGGAGGAGAGGAAGCGTGGGACGGCGGTGGTGGTGGCGACGAGGGGCTGGTGGGACATGAAGGCGGTGGCGCACTGTACTGTAGCGCTGGGCCCAGGTTCCAGTGACTGAGCCTGGACGTGTGTGGCTATCCTGTGTGCACCATGCCAAGTAGAAGGATAGCGCCGGAATCTTGGTGTCAGAAAGTTGGTTAGGGGCAGCTGTGTTGCGTGCTGTTAATGCTGCGTATTACACATGATAAATCACATATGGAGTAGTTTTCTTTGGCTCCCACACATTTCGAGATTTATATTTGATCATCAACTTAACCAACAAAATACGGGTAATGTGTCGTATAAGTTGCACCAGTAAATTCATGTTTCAACAAAGCTTTCAGTAGCATAATTTTAGTGAAAGTGTCATGACTCGAGTATTATTATAGGTCAAATGAACGATTAAAGTTAAATCACGAAATACGGCGGAACTCTTTCTGTAAATTATGACGGGTGGAGTATCGACTTTCACCATATAGTCTAGATCAAGTGTAAGCGTCGTTTCTGGTGATAATGCTCGAACCCGTTTGTCCCCGGCCTGTCCTTTTTATGTCGATGTAACAAACAGTTCTTTCAATTTTATTATATGAAATTGTGGAAAGAGGGTGAGGCTTCCATGAAAACTCCTTTCCCTTCGTCCCCCTCCGCTAAGCTACAGTAGTTGAGACTCGACCCCGGTGAACCGGCTGAGCCGAGGCCATCCTCGGCGGCGCTGCCGACGAGGATGGTTGAGGCTCGTAGAGTAGAGTAGTTAGTATGCTAAATAAAATAGGAGTAGTTTGCTTCGGCGTCATGCCAGGAGAGACGCGTGGGATCCCTCAGGCCGGATCCTGCGCAGCCTCGCCATTCTCCTCTTTGCCGCGACGTTCGATTGGTGGAGCCACATGTGGTGAGGCGGGGAGCTGCGAAAATCTCCATCGGTAAGGCCGGTGGTCTCTTTGGATCTGGCATCCTTGGAGCTCGAGGTCCTCTCTTTTCGCTCGTCATGGTGACAAGGAAGAAAGGGGTTTCCATGCTACCGCTGGCTGGTGGCCGGATCTGAAGCACGTGAGTATCTGTGCCTCTCTTGGAAGTTTTGTCATGACAGCGTGCTCGCTGTTGTTCTCTATGGTCGAAGGGCGACTGCTCCCACCTCAGGTGTTGGTCACGGCTTCCTCCGGTCAGCGTCTGATGGTCTACCACAACCTCCATGCTGTTAAGCCATCTCGGAGGCCCTCTCACACTAGTGCAGCAGGCTCCTGCCTCCCTGTCCCAAGTGGTGCCGTCCCCAGCGGTCGAGGCAGGCTGCGCTAAGCTCAAAATATGTCATTGTAGAGAAGGAGCAGGATTAGATTGCCTTTTCCAATTTTCTTCGAGGTCCAAAGTGCAAAATGTAGAGGCTTGTGTGTTTCTTTATGCTTTCTTCAGCCCTCCTATTTGTAAAATGTACTTTCACCTACGATATTAGCTGAAGCTCTCGGTCCTTCGGGACGGTCCCTGTTCCAGAAAATGGTAAAAGAAATACTACCACGGTTTTTGTTTAGCTCGCCACAATCCATCTGAGCTCACCGTTTTGTTTAAAAAACAACCTGCTTTATTTATTGATTGCTGATAATGTTTACATGGATGAAAAAATATCATAAGGTGCATACTGGCGTAAGTGCTTGCTTAGCAAGGCTGCGAGAGCTTGAATGTTCAAGCTTCTTCCGTCGTGGACGAAACTAGACTCGACGGAATCCCGACAATTTTCGACTATATCATCATAGGGTCGAAGTATGATTTGTTAAGTCTCAGCTTACTCATATTTTCTTATGTCTCGTTTGATTTTTGAACCCGTTGGATTCTTTGAGAGATGTGCAATCTGGAAACGGAAAGAAAAAAACAACAGCCACGAGCATGACCGATCTGATTTTGTTCTATTTAGCACAAAGACAAATTAGACTGTTTTGTGCTAATAATTTTTTTTGTTTTTTCTGTGTATACATTTTAATTCTTTATCATTTGTGTAGTTACACCAAATATGCAACTGCCTCATTGATGAAAGTACAACGAGGGTTTAAGACGTATTTTCATATTTATATTGTTTGTATTTTTATTTTTTAGTTATTTATATCGTTGCATTTTTAGCACTTTTTGTTGAAAGAAGCGCAACCAAGGTTATATATGTAATTATCTATTTTTTGAGGTATTTTACTCACTGAACTTTTCATAAAAAAATGTGAAACTCCAATCTGTATTCTATATGAGTTATACTTTCGCAAGAAACCTGTATCTCCAACTCGTTTTCTTAAGAGTCAACCATTCTCACAAAAAATGTGTAACTAGCAACCGATATTTTATATGATTTCATTTTTTTACAAGAAATGAACATCTCTAACTCGTTTTCATATGTATTTCTCAATTTTTTATCTTGTTGTTTCATAACTTTCACATGCTTTCCTCAGAAATGTGCAAGCACTTGCACTTTTCACAATACAAGTTGCATTTTTTATCTAGAAAAGGGCAACTAGATTTCTATATATATTTCGTAGCGGTGTGAGTCCGCGCGTGCATGAGGAGGAGAGGAAGCGTGGCGACGGCGGTGGTGGTGGCGAGGAGAGGGGCTGGGGGTTATGTAGGCACTGCACTGTAGCGGTGGGACCCTAGTGGCAGAGACTGGGGTGGATGTGTGTGGCTATCGTGTGTGCCCAATGCAAAGTTAGGTGGTTAGCGTGTGTCAGAAAGTTAGTTATGCTGAGATTAAAGTTAAATCACGCAAATACGAAGGCACTCTTCCTCGAACCCGTTTCTCCTGCCATCTCTCTTTGACGTAGCAAACTGTTCTTTCTCGCTTATTATTACTAAATCATGGAAAGAGAAAAATATCACGGTTATACTTTAGCTCTCCACAACCTACGCTTGAGCTCATCATTGTTTTTACAGTAACCCACTATATTTATTGATCGCTAAAAATGTTTACATGGATGAAAAAATGATCATAAGGCGCATACTGACGTAAGAGCATCTCCAACTGGAGTGGACAAATTCCGTCCCTAAACTGTCCGCAGACACGTCCGGACGTGTCCGTGGCGTGTCCGCAGACAGAGCGCGTGATCGGTCAAACCCCAAATGATGTGTTATCCAATCATAACCCCTAAATTATTCCTCAAATCCATGTAAATACATGCATATTGGTTCTCTTGCATAGTGCACATTATCTACCTAGTGCACAAAGATAAACCGTATATAGCAATTAAAATTATAACTAAAATAACTATTGCTCCCAATGCATAGTGATGTGTCTCCTTGTCCATGGCATTTTTTTTGATCTTCTTCATCTTCGTCCGAGTTATATCCATCTTGATTTTGTAATGATTGACGATGTCGGCAAGATGCAAATCCATTTCCATCTTCTTTTGTTCCACCCTCATCTTCTCTTCTCCCAATCTCATCTTATTTTCTTCTATTTTTTTTCTCTTATTCAATATTCTTTATTATCTCTTCCAACTTTCCGTTTGTATCTTGAAGTAGCTCAAACTTTTCTTCGATCTTTTTTTTCTCGATTGTGAAGTTCAATTGCCTCGGAGGGAATTGTTTAACTCGGATACCACACCCTGGACATTGTAACTGCATGTTTTTGAATCCTAAAAATATGATTTCCCCTTTTTAAAAAAACTGGATACCAACATTGCTCAGAGGCCCTATCCTTTTTTTAGCTTAAGGTGGTCGATATCCACCGCTCGAATAGATAGAATAGAATTGACCCAGTTTATAAGAGAAACCGGGCCCAAAAACCATACAAACTGTAGCGACGATGCGACTCGCCGCCCACACGACATAAGTCGATAAAACGCCACAACACACACCACCTGTCCCGGGGCCGCCGCCCCGGCGTATCAACCAGATCGACCTTCGCATTGCCCGAAAGCAATCCAGTCATGGTCGACGAACCCTCTGTCCGCACAGTCTTCATCCAGGTCGCCACCAAAACCAGCATGTTCCGGGGCCGCCGCCCCGGCGTAGCAACCAGATCGATCTTTGCATTGCCCGAAGGCGATCCAATCCGGTCGACGAACCCTCTGCACGCGCAGTCTTTTTCTCTTGACGTAAGAACAAGTATTTCTCTTTCATTATACGAAATCATGGAAAGAGGGTGAGCCTTCCATGATAACTCTTTTTTCCTTCCTACCCCTCTCGCTAAGTTAAATTAGTTGAGAGTCGACCCCGGTGAACCGGGCCAACCTAAGGCCGTGCTCGGTGGCGCTGCCGATGGCGATGTGGTGAGGTGAGGTGCCGGAGCTTGTAGAGTAGTTAGTATGCTAAATAAAAGTAGGAGTAGTTTGATTCGGCTTCATGCTGGTCTTCGGTGTCATGCCGGTTGAATCCTGCGCGGCCTCGCCGTTCTCCTCTTCGTCTTGGTTCTTCGATGGGGCAGAGCCACATCTGATGAGGCGGGGAGCTGCAAAGATCTCCATCAGTAAGGCCGATGGTCTTTTTGGATCAGGCATCCACAGTTGGAGCTCGAGGTCCTCTCTTTTCGCTCGTCACTGTGACGAGGAAGAAAGGGGCTTCCATGATACTGCTGGCTGGTGCCCGGATCTGAAGGAGGGGAGCATTTGTGCTTCTCCAAGAAGTTTTCTCACAACAGCGTGCTCACGGTTGTTCTCTATGGTTGAAGGGCGGCACTCCCACCGTAGACGTTGGCAGTGCCGGGTCCAAGGGGTCGGGTATGCGAGGTATGTCGTGGCATACCCTAAGGTGTCTAGCTTTGTTGCACTTGATCGCAGATTGTTATCGTTAACATGCACGTTAATTAGGCCATGCATGCATCGATTAAATCTCTCACGTTCCATGTGATGAAATGCAGGTGATATAATAAACCAAGTTACGGGTATATGTACCCTAGACAACTTGGGTAGTAGCTAGGGCTAGTTTTTTTTTTTGAGAAACATACCACTTTATTGATTAAATCGCATCATTACACAGTTCAGCCCGGATGAGATCCGGGACAACACCAAAAGAAATATTACAATAAGAAAGTTCTGAAGAACGAGCTAAACGATGTGCAAGTAAATTCGAAGTACGAGCGACATGCTTGAAAGAGCAAGAAAGAAATCCACTCGCAAGGTTCTTGATGTCCATCACCACTGAACCCACCAGAGATCGATCCTGAGCCGAAGAAGAGACACGCTGGATCAAAGTTAGGAAGTCAGAAGCAAGGGCCACATACTGAAAGCCATTGTCTCGCAGGACTGTCAACGCTCTCCTCAGTGCAAGGCCTTCAGCCAACTCCGGAGCAGGGAAGTCCGTCATACCTTCGCTGCAGGATAGGATGAACCTTCCCTCATGATCCCGGAGAATGCCTCCCCAACCCATCCGACGTTCAGACAGGAAGAGAGAAGCATCAACATGCATACAAACCGTCCCAGCAGGCAGCGGAGACCATCGAGGAGTCGTGGTAGTAGTCTCACGCCTGTTCGCCAGTTTCGATTTGAAGAAGTACTGTATAATCATCTCAACATAGGCAACATTTTTTGCAGCAACACGCTCCGGATGCACCACAATATCGTTGTTCCTGAGATCGTTGCGAGTCTCCCAAATATGCCAACAGGTGACTGCAGTAACTGTCGCCACGGTAGAGTTCTCCCTTGACAGCAAATCATAGAGCCATTGTCGAGCCGACGCCAGGTCCTTGAGTTGCAACTTCAGGGGGAATGCAGCTTTCACAGTTTTCCAAACTGAACGAGCAAACGGACACAGCAGGAACATATGCTCCACACACTCATCTCTGCTACAGAACACACAGCGATCATCAGCAGGGATTTTACGGTGCAGCAACTAAACACCCGTTGGTAGGCAATCATGTGCCATCCTCCAGAGAACAATCTTCATCTTTTCTGAAACTTGTATGGACCAAATAGATTTCCAATGTTTTCCTTCCTCCGCAAGGCCTGAACCCTTTCCACGGCCAACAACAGCACGCTTGGAAAAGAACGAGTCAGTCCTAGCGAGATTGTAGGCCGAGCGAACAGTATACTGTCCAAACCTGTCAAACGGCCACGCCACAAAATCCTCCCCGCCATGGCGACTAATTGGAATTTGGAGGATCGTTTGAGCATGTTCCTCATGGAAAAGAGCAGACACCGTATCCCTCTCCCATGCAGTGTGAGATGCATTCATCAGGGACATCACCTTTGCACCTTCTTGGACTGGTGCCAATGGCACAAATGATCCTGGACGAAAGCCAGGGATCCAGTTGTCCTTTAGCATGCTATCAGTCTTTCCATCTCCGATACCCCACCTTAAGCCTTTCAACAGAAGCTCTCTCCCAAAGAGGATCGACCACCAGGTGAAAGATGACGGCCTTTTAGAACCCTTGCACACAGAGATGACGGTTCTGTAAGCAAACGCCAGCATTGCTTTCCCAACATAGCCTGATTGAAAATGGCAAAATCACGAAAACCCAAGCCATCAACAGACTTAGGAGAAGATAACCAGTCCCAAGATCGCCAGTGCATTTTCCTCTTGCCATCTTCAAAACCCCACCAGTGATTAGACACTGATGACTTCATCTTGTCACAAGTTTGGATCGGCACCTGAAAACAGCTCATAATATAGTTGGGTATTGCCTGAGCCACTGCTTTCAGCCATGTTGCCTTGCCTGCTCGTGATAAGGGCCGACCCGAGCAACTAGTGACACACTTCCACACCCTGTCGGATAGGAATTTGAAAGAGGACGTTGCCGCCCTAGCAATTTCCATCCGCATCCCAAGATAGGTATCCTGTAGGATCTCATTGTCCACTCCTAATGTAGCCTTGACAACCACTTTTATATTAGAAGGACATCTGTTGCCGAAGAAAATAGAAGACTTCTGTAAGTTGATCTTCTGTCCAGAAGCTTCACAGTATGTATCCAATGTTGATTTCAGAGCACCAACACTCTTGTCATCACTTCGTACAAAGAAAATGCTGTCATCAGTGAAGAGAAGATGTGATATAGGAGGGCCTCGTCGACCGTTGTGTAGTCCTTGTAGCTCACCGAGACTCTCCCTCTTCTGCATAAGACAAGACAAACCTTCTGTGCACAATAGAAACAAGTATGGGCTTATCGGGTCACCCTGGCGAATTCCTCTCGAGGGTACCACTGGCTGCGTGAGATCACCATTCACTCTCACCGCATACCTCGCAGTTGTGACGCATCTCATTACTGAGCTGATCCAGCTTGTAGAGAAACCGAGCTTACAAAGGCAACCATGAAAGTATTCCCACTCGATGTGGTCATACACTTTCATCATATCCACCTTCAAACCAAAGAAAGGCTTTTTGTTCTTCTGTCTCTTGACCGTACGCAGACTCTCAAAGGCAATCAGAGCACTATCAGTAATCAACCGGCTTGGAACAAGAGCACTTTGGAACTCTGATATAATGTCAGGCAACAAAATCTTCAACCTGTTAGCCATGACTTTTGAAGCGAGTTTGTACATACATTACAGAGACTAATCGGCCGAAACTTGGAGAGATGTTTGGCATTGGATACCTTTGGAATTAACACAATGACTGAATCGCAAAAACCCTCTGGTATATCAGCACCCCCCAAAAAGCTCCAAACAGCATCACATATGTCAGACTCAAGCAGATTCCAGTGGGTTTGATAGAACAGCGCCGGAAAGCCGTCAGGTCCAGGCGCCTTAGTGGGACCCATCTAGAAAAGGGCCAACTTAATTTCCTCATTGGAGTAAGCCTTGCCCAAGGCATCATTCATTTGATCATCTACCTTAGAGGGAATAGCATCCAGCACTTGTTCCATCGAAAAGGAGGGCTCTGAAGTGAACAAATCCTCATAGAACTTGTGAACCATCCCCTTGATCTCGGTTTGGTCATCACACAAAGAGCCATTTTCCCGCACTAGCACATTGATACGGTTTGTCTTCTTTCGTGTTGATGCTTTAGCATGGAAAAAACGCAGTGTTTCGGTCACCCTCGCGTAACCACTCCACTCTAGACCGTTGTCGGGCCATGATCTCTTCCCGCTCGAACAGTTCACACAGTTGGCGTTCCACTGCTCATTCCTCTGAAATATTTTTAGCCGTGACTGGGCAGGAGCGAAGAGCTCGAAGGGATTTTTCGAGTTTTCGAATCTGACCGCGAACTGAGCCGAAAGAGGCCCTGCTCCAGGTTCGCGACTGGGCCATGTTCTTCATTTTGGCCCAAGTAGCATCAAGGGCATTCGGCCCACCACCAGGTTGCCAGGCCGAATCCACAACTTCTGTATAGTCACCAGCCGTTTCCACAGTGCTTCGTATCTGAAACCCTGCTGCACTGGCTGTGAAGCTCGATTAGGTACTCCACCATCAAGGCGAATCACCAGAGCATAATGATCAGAGGATGTGGTGATGACATTCTCAACAGTGCATTCCTCAAACCTTTCTGAGAAAGCATTGTTAGCTACCCCACGGTCAAGACGGACTCGGACATTGGACTGAGCATCTTGACGGTTCGACCATGTGAACTTTGGACCAGAGAAGCCCAGGTCCACCAGATTGCAAGCATCCAAGCAATCACGAAACATCTCCATCTGAGCATCAGACCTCTCCCGTGATCCAAAGTGTCCATATGCAGATAGGGCTTCGTTGAAATCCCCACAACAAATCCATGGACCATCCCACTCATGATGAAGACGCCGAAGAAGATCCCAGAAAATATGCCTCTATTCTCTCCTAGGCTCCCCATAGACAAAGGTAGCACGCCATGGTGCCGTACCCTTCAGAGTCACCGTCATATCGATACAATGAGCGTTGAAACCACGGAGAGATAGAGAAAATGGCTGCTTCCAAAAGAGCGCAAGGCCGCCACTACGACCCTCGCAACTAACTGTATAAGAACCAGAGTAGCCCAACGACCACATGAAGTTCTTTGCTTTCCTATCCCACATCTTAGTTTCAGAAGAAATGATCTCAGGTCGGAACGTCTTCACTAACCAGCGAAGTTCACCCACTGTCGCGTCCGACCCCAAACCGCGACAGTTCCAAGCCAGGATACTCATTGCGTTTGGCAGGACTGCGCTACAGCCTCCGCCTGATCCGCCGATCTAGTAGGGGTAGTTCTTTGCTTCTTGTTCGAGTCTGTGCTCAGAGCAACATTCTCGTCCTCGCCATGCACCTTCTGATTGTTCACCACCACAAGCGCACGGTTGTCCACGTCCTTGTGCTGTTCAATGGCTAACACAGTCTGGACTTGGTTTTTCAGTGCCTAACGCTTCTGTCCAGTTGCCTTTCTAGCATTCGCGTTCGGGAACAGTTCCCGGTCAGTGCTCACAGCACCCTTGCCCCGACCGCGTGTAGCGCGTCCACGGCCCCGGCCGCCATGGTCATATGTCTGTCATGTCCCGCCATTGGCACCTCGACCCCGTCCACGGCCTGCTGCAGCTGAAGGACCTGCATTAGAACCTCGCGATCCCTCTCCACCCATGGACGTGGTATTGTTACAAGATTTTGCACCTACAGCTTTCTTGTTCTCATCCGGGACAGACAACTTTTTCGCTGAATATGGGAGATCGTCATTCTCGTCCCTCTCTGCCAGATTCTCACAAATCAGAGTTGAGTGCCCTATAAGCCCACATGACTAGCAATAGATAGGCAGACGCTCATACTGCACTACAAACCTCTCTGTCACTTGTAACTTACTGGAGAAAACAGTGACGAAGTGGACTAGGGGTTCTTGAACCTTGATTTCCACCCTCAACTTCATATAGCCTCCCCAACACCGCCCTAGAGCATCCGATTCTATCCTCTTAACAGTACCAATGGGTTTGGCAATCTCGAAGCCTCGTTGTGAGTTCATCAACCTGTTTGGTAACGCAAGGATTCTGGCCCAAATGGCAAATCGGTCAAACTCAACCATCTGCGGATGTACATCCACTTCAAACTTTATCATCAGAACAGCGTGTCTACCCACTGTCCAGGGCGACCCGTCCATCACCCGATCACGGTCCGCTTTGGAGCCAAATTCAGCAAGAAAGAGATTGTCCCCATATGGATTGAGAATCAACCCCTTAGTGTTGCCCCACGCCGGCCGCATAGCCGACGAGATGGTCTGGATGTGGAACTTGTTCGGAGCCATCACCTTGCCCACGAACGCTTTATCCGGATCCACCAGATTCAGATCTTCAGTATCATCAATCACCACTGCTGCCGCTTCCACAGCAGTCAGGCACAGTCGCGCCATCATCGTCTCCACCTTCTCACGTGGCTTTGACGAGCCAGCCCCATTAGTCGTGACTAAATCGCCGATCAACTTCCCCTTCTCCGCCCGCGGTAGGATTTTGGAAATCCCACCACCCTCGATGCCAGGGGTCGTCTTCCCCGTAGCCTCCTTCGCCCTGTCCACCGGTTGTCCAGCCATCACCGTCGCACGTCAGATCTCCTCCCAGCCAGGCCAAGGGTGGGCAGCACTACCAGGAGAGCCCCTTGATCACCCCGAACCCAAAACAAGGAGAGAAACCAGAACGTAGACGCGAGGTAGACGAGATCAGCGGAAAATTGGCGAGGAAATTTGGAGAATAGCGATCAAGATCGCGATCTCACTGGAAGTTACGGTCCTGGAGTCGCACGTCGCGAGAGCTGCGCGAAACCCTAGGAAACCGAGCAGTGTAGTACTTTTTAGCTAGGGCTAGTTATATATATATATATATATATATATATATATATATATATATATATATATATATATATATATATATATATATACACGTTTTTGAACGCATGCATATACGTCCCCGTGCTGGCAATTAGTAACTTAGTATCCTAACTCACTCCTAACTTATGAGTTAGTAGCCATTTAGCCAGTTAGTAGCCATTTAGCTATGTATATATAATATACATGAGGTATATATATATATATTGCTATTTTGCATATAGGACGCGGATTTGCTAACTAGGGTGATAGCAACGCATGTTTTCGTTGCCACTGGATATCGCGCTCACATGAATGTTGTACATCCGGACCAGTGAGATCAGTCGGCTCACCGTTATGCATGTTCGTTAGGGTTGTTGTTTCCGTCGTCTGACGCAAACGGTGTGGCTGCGTGATGCGAGCCCGATGTGGTATAGCACTTTTTCCAATACGTTCGCTGTGGATGAATGAGTTTTCGTTGTACCATTGCACATTTTTCCTTCTCCGCATGTTTGGAGCGATGGAAAGAACGATCACCGGCCGCGCGCGGTGGATGAAGCAATAACGTGCATTGAAGAAAAAATGTACCGTCTGAAGAAAACGCTGACGCGCACTAATCACGCGTACGGGGCAGAGAACGCACGCGTATCTCCGTGTCTCTTATTTTTGCCTTTCTGCGGTACGAGGAAAAAACCAGCTGGACATGAAGTCCTGTTTTCCAAAAAGGGTTTATGGCGGGAATTTTACCTCGATTTGGCGCCAGAACGTGCGGGAAAATTCAAAGCTGCTGGAGATGGTATAAATAGCACGCTTGGTAGATTCATTTTGCCAGTACAGTCTGCGCCCGCAAACAAAACCAACCACGGGATAGGTGGAAGAAAACCTCGCACGTCTGCATCTCATGGCCGGGGTAGACCCATCTGATGGGTGAGTACCTAAATTGCAGTATTATGTTTCGCGTGATCCAGACCTCCCTCTCCCTTGTGAAAATATATTTTCCATACGTGCAAGAGCTGCACTGAATCCTTGCGTTGGTTTTTTATTGATTTGATCAGATTGCCTTGTGGAACTCGTTTGCCCGCTGCATGGAACTACGGAGCCGTTGAGAAGGCTCTACGTGAGTCATCTTCTAGGGGCGAGAGGTGCATATTTCTGCCCAAACAAGGTCAGGTGTTCCAAACGCTAGAGGAAGCTTACGAGTTCTTCAACATGTATTCATGGGAGGTTGGCTTTGGTATCCGCTACGGCCGTAGCCGTGTGAACGCTTCGAACTACAAAAGGAGGCAAGACATTGTTTGTTCTTGCGAGGTGCGTCCTTGGAAACATTTTTATTTCTGTCGCCGTTGAATATATCTGAACAGACACAATGGCAGAGGTAGATCACAGTGATTTTTTTGCATTCATTCAGGGTCTGGACAAGAGCGAGAGTAGTAGATCATCTAGGTGTGATTGCCAATGCATGGTTTCTCTTCTTAGGGCGGAAGACGATGCATGGTTTGTCAAGAGATTTACTCCTGAACATAACCACCCGATGTCAGTGTCATGTGGGGAGAAACGTAGGTGGCCTTCCCATAGCCGGATAGACGGCACCACTAGGGAATTGGTGCGCCACCTTAGAGCAAACAATGTTCAGCTTTCTAGAGTTTGTTCGATCGTAGGAACGGTTCACAAAAATGACTCTTACGTCCCATTCAGTCGGCAGTCGGTCCGCACAATGTGTGCTAAGCTGGCTCAGGAGTCCATAGACGGCGACATGGCAAAAACCATTGATGTTTTTACTAGAATTAGAGCTAGGGACCCAGGTTTCGTTGTGGCCATGGATCTTGATGGAAACAAGAGGGTCCGGTCCATGCTTTTCGCCCACGGATGTAGCCGGCTGAACTACGCGGCTTTCGGGGACGTGGTGACATTCGACACGACTTACCGCACGAACCTGTACAACCTACCATTTGGGTTGTTCGTTGGGGTGAACCACCATTTTCAGAGTGTTATTTTCGCTGGCGTGCTTCTGACTGAAGAGACGATCGACGCATTCAAGTGGACATTCAGCAATTTTGTTGCAGCCATGGGTGGCACCCCCCCCCCCCCCCCAAACAATCCTTACAGGTGATAGCGGATGTGTGGTGATTTTATCTATACATGGTCTGCCCCTACAGTCCTGACTCTCAACCCTAGGATTATTTCTGAAAATCTCTACTCCTCTCTTGCATGTTTTTCCCCGAGCAGATCAGTGCCATCAGATGCGTGTCGCCATTGAGAGTGAGTTCCCGTTCACTCGTCATCGCTGGTGCAAGTGGCACGTGCTCCGAAAAGCAAAGGAGTCGCTAGGTTCTGTTTACAGTAAGAACTCCGCGTTCAAGCGCGACCTCCATGAACTACTTGATCAGATCGTCTGCCGGGAAGAGTTTGAGACAAGGTGGTGCGAGCTCATAACTGCATACTCCTTAGGCGAAAACGAGTTTTTGGTCAGAGCATTCGAGAACAGGGAAATGTGGGCGAAACCATACTTCGCCGGTACATTTTGTGCGGGCATGACTAGCACACAGCGCAGTGAGAGTGCGAATCACGTCCTAAAAACGTACATCCCTCGATCAGCTCCTATGCATTTGTTTGTTACGCAATACGACCGGCTTGTAAGCGATCGTGTTGCAGATGAAGGTCGGGAGGAGCACGCAACAAAGCAGGTACACCGTGAGCGTCGTTGGCCTGATTAGAATCATTATTTCGATAAAAACAATCCTAATCTGTTTTGGTGTGATTTGAGCTGATGAACCATCGATGTTTTCAGGTCAACTTTCTGCTTCGCGCCGGTGTGCCAATAGAAAAACACGCTGCTAGTGTATATACTCGGGCTCTCTTTGAGCGTTTCTTCAGAGAGCTGTTTCGTTCAGGATCCCTTGCGTGTAATGCTGGTGCTGCCAGGAACAGATACATCCTTACTTATGCCAGGGTTAGCTCTTCTCCGGATCCACCTAGGAGGGAGTACGTGGTCGACTGCGACGAAGGAAGAACTTCGTTTTCTTGTGTTTGCAAAGGATTCGAGCACTCTGGTATCCCCTGCCGTCATGTTCTTAAGGTGATTCTCCAGTTTGATCGATTCTGCCCTTTCAATCTATTTTGTAGCCCCTGTATCTGTATTTTATTTATGCACCACGCCCTCAAAAGTACGGGGAAATGAAAGAATAACGCCATTTGTTTTGCTATTTATCCGCAGGTCCTTGTGCATATAGGAGCTGTTAAGGTACCGGATGCCCTTTTGCTGAAGCGATGGACAACATCTGCTCGTGAGGGGACAGATAATGTTGTAAATGGGTACACCGATGCAGCTTCTCGTTTTGCCGACTCTGCTTCGATGCACGGTCTGCTTCACGCGTCGGCTATGGAGCTTGTCAGCATGGGTACATCATCAAGGCAAGCGTTCGAGATTGCCGTGGACTATGTTAGCCATGCGAAGGCCGCTATAGGAGCCATTTCTGTTGACGAACCAGCCAGCGGTGGTATAGAAGCCCAGACCGTTGTCGAAGGAGGCGCCGGAGTTTTTTGTTTTGATCCATCTGTAGCAGCGCCACCAAGGGTGCGATCAAGGGGTCGTCCAAAAGAGCTACGTTTCAAGTCACCAATAGAGTCACCTGGGGCGAGCAAGAGGAACGCTCCTGCGACGACAAAGAAAGATAAACGAAGCGTTGATTTTCCCCGTCGCTCCACTAGGTTCTTGAAGACCGGTGTTTACATTGTCCATAATTGTGATTCATGCGGCTCAACCGAGCACAGGACCTCGGACTGCACTGCCGAGGAGGAGGAGGCTCCGTCCGCCCCGAAGAAACGAAGCTGCAAGAGCTGCGGCGAGCATGGACACAACAGGTCAACGTGCGGCCGTAAGTCGAGCTATGTGGCCAAGCAGTGTTCTTAGTGGCATGGGTTTTCCTCCACTGTGCTCCATAGTAGCATTAGACTGGTGAGAAACGCGTTTGTATCTTAATTTCCAGATACTTTAGCCTTTGGTCCTTCGTTTGCCAAAACTGCTTCATACCAGCAGTAGCCTTGCGAGAAAACGCGTCTGTATCTTAATTTCGAGAGACGTTAACCTTTCCCTACCCCCTTAGTTTGATTATGTTTTGTGTATTCGTAACGTCTGTTTTTTTGGTGTTATTTTTTGGTTGCCGTAGACAAATTAAATCACAGAAGCTCCACCGCATCCACCGAGACCGTCGTCATTATCAGTATCCGCTCGCAAAAAGAGAAAACTCATGCAGGCAGGACGGGGTGGGGGGTCCCTTGTATTGACTTTCCAACGGTCGTTTTAGGGTTCATGGTTTTTATTAGAAAAATAGAGCCGTTGCTCAAGAACAGTGGCATGCCCGCGTCCCCTATATATAACATTCAGGTTTGCCATTCGATTTTCCTTTCCGTAATTATTAACATTTTCAGAGGGGTAAGATTTAAAAAACGGCTAGACGTTGAGATTATTGGGCGTATACGTATAGAGAGACGCACCGACCAAATGAAAATTAAATTCAAAAAAATAGGAACTGCGAGTACTGAAGTGCGAAACCAACAAAGAATGGCCCAGTGTCAGGACTTACGAATTTGTATACCTGTCGCGAAGAACTCTGTCAATGTACTACCCTGTCTGACGCCACATGTCAGTAAGTGCCCTCACCGCTCCATGACCATTACATGTGACCACCGTGCTGTAGGTAAACAAAGAGAACTGCGGTTCTGGCCGATGCTTGGGAAGAATTAGTCACGGAGGAACGGAGATCTGCGGTGCACATGGTGGCATGGAGCGTGCCCCAACCCCAACAGCTAACCCTCAAGCCAACCAAGCTGCCACGTAGGACCATACACGAATCGGACGGGAGGTGCCGTAGGTACTGCAGTGCTGGTTTTAAACCCTAGCCGTGTTAGTTTACTTTCCGATGTCGTGAAAAAATGCAATGTTTCATGGATGGACATGTCTCTACGGGCTGTGGCGCCAGGAAAACGGACGCACGCCGTAGCCTAATCGTAGGCTCATAGAGCTAGCTGTACGACAACCATTGTCTTCGTCGATGGAATTGTCATAAGATTTGCGGTGACCGCATAAAGGACGCCGCAGGGAGCTAGCTCTGACACCACCATTCTCTTTTTCGTGAGAATTCTCTAAGGTCTATGGTCCCAGGAAAAAGTAAGGAAAACCAGAACGGACTTTTGTTGAATTCATGCAACCGCGGCACGGGTGCGAAAAAATGGTAAGCAGAAAATTGGCGAGCCATGGCAGCGCTTACGCAGTGCTTACGGCGCGGCACGTGTGATTAGTTTGTTTTGCCTCATGATGCATATTGGTTGTAGTGGCCTTTAGGTGGTGTTGCTTGCTGTTAGGTTTTGCAGTTTGATTATCTTGGGGGGAATCGCTGTGTTTTGGTGATGCGGCTGAAAAGATTTGAAAATGTGTTGTGTTCTTAAAGTCTGTGCCAATGTCCACTGATGCAGCTTGCAGAATTGACCCGATGGCAACAACTAGATGTTTGTTGTCTGTGATTCTGTTTTATCTTTCGGTATTAATTTAGGGCCTCAGTCTTTGTTTGTTTACTTTGGCAAGCATCTGTGGGCGGTGCGCAACTCGTGATTGACAAAGATTAAGTAGGACAATAAGTAGACGATTGCATTGAATAAACTGGGAACATTACAAACAAGTAGGATACATTGAAGAAGGTAGAACACCAATAGCCACATTGGTGTTAGTGTTCTTCAGATAGCATTGCAGGAAACATGAAAAGGATAGAACTAGTAAAAGAGAAAACAACATCAAAGTGGCGAACTGCAGGTAGTGGAGGGGTTTTTCTGGGCTGTGGTTCACATGGCCTCGTCGTCCGAGATGTCGATGATCACAGTCTTGCCCTTAAGGTCGGATGGGGGCGAAGGGGTGTTTGGCTCCTTCTTGACACGGCGGTCGCCGGTGTCGGGGACGCGCTCCACAGCATCGAGCCACTCGTTGACATCCTGGTTCATCTTCCTGTTTTCCTCTAGCTCGGTTCTTCTGGCTTCGTCTGTTGCTTGTGTGCGGATGGAGTCGATAGTAGCTAACTTGATGTCCTCGGCGCAGTCGCTGCAGTCGCTTGGCAGGACTGGTTCGTCCTCGTCGTGTCCTGAGTGGTCTGATTCCACCTCTGAATCAGACCACTCCTCAGTGGACTCGGTCATGAGGTCGCTTGAGGGCGCGGGGTTCATCATGGGCCAGTTCACATCGGCAGCAAAAGGATTGCTGTCGAGTGCTGCGATCTGGTCGGTGTCCATTGCGGCGAGCTGTGCGCTGCCGCCGGCACCAACTTGGGTGCTTCCTGGCGAATGGGCTTGGGATAAAGGGGGGTGCGGTGGTGCGCTTTCGAGGGGCCGATCTGTGCGCTCCCGTCGGCAGCATGTAGTGCAGTGGCTGGGGAACGAGCCGGTGGGGAATGAGGCGTGGGCGGCGTGTCGGGGCGGGGAGAATGGTGGGAACGGGGGGATAGGCTAGAACTGGAACGAGAGCGGCGAACTGCAGCCCGGCGCCGGAGGGCTTTCCTAGAACGGATTCCTAAGAGGATGGCTAAACGGTTGGACCTCATGGTTGGGAGTGCGTTGTGTTGAAGGAGAGGGTGGGATGACGAGGATTGTTGAGGTTTAGGGGTATAAAAAGAGTTGGACAAGGGTGGCATCGCCGATCGTGTGAGAAAACATTTCTGCTGATGCTATGGAGTAGCTGGCATAGGGAAAACGGTAGTGTGTGGGTGGAGCAGGAATTTTTCCCGTCCCAGGAAAAACCTAACTGGACGGAGAAGCTTTTTCTGCTTCGGTGGTGCGTGTTTGTTCGTGCCGGCCGTAGCCTGTACACCATAGTGAGGGAAATTCATCTGGACGGTCCTAGAAAAGAGAAAACGTAGACTGGTGCTTAGGGAATGCATGGAAGCCGGCCGAACATTTGTCTGTTGCGATTGTGGGCGAACTTTCGTTGAAACAAGGAAGAGGCGGACCCGTTTTCATTCTCGGGTGTTGTGCAAATTGTAGGAGGTGTGGCATATCTCGATTATGGCGACGTTGAGAACGCGAGAGGAGTAAGTGCGATATTGTATTTCTGCTGTGCGAGCAGGCTAACAAATCTCGTGCGTGGGTGAAATAACTAATACGTTTTCTGGATAATCTGCACGCAAATGGGCCAGGCCCATTTGGAAGATGTTTATATGGGCTCGTAGAATCTGCTTTGTCTTTGAAGATTCAAATTTCCCGCCAGGTTAGGGTTAGCAAACTGTGTACAGAGGGCATCGGAGAAAAGGGACGGGATGCGTACGGCATACATACGAACACAATTACGAATGCCAATTACGAAGTGCTTTTTGAAAATAGAGGATAACATCTGGGGGTGGAACACATTGATGCATTGGGGGAGTTCCCCCTACATAGGCTTCACCATCATCCCTATTGCACGGGGTAAATTTTATAGAGTACTGAAGCACGTATTGCTGGGGTGGATTTTATTCGTCCAGGTCTTGTACGAATTGTGGAGGGAGGGAACCTGAGTTGTTTTTCATGTGTAACATCTCGAATAGTAGTTCCGCGGGCGTTGGGCAGTCAAGCCTTGGCTGTAAATTTTTTTGCCAAAGTAGTGAGGTGGATTAGGCACACATCATGTAGTGAGGTAAAAAACGGGTATGGCCGATGTAGAATAAGGAATAAGCACTTACTGAAGTGAGACGCCCTCCCTGTTTGACTCCATCAAAAGTACGGCAGAAGTGCAACGCTTCTACACCGTAGTCGTGGCTGTGGTTTGTGGGGGAAGTAAGTAATGTTAATAGTTAGAAGAAAAGAATCCAAATCTGTAAGGGCAGAGGGCATTTGTGTGTTGTAAAACTGGAGTGTTTTGTTCAGTACTTACTTAGGCGGTGCGGTGGCCTCGAGCACGGAAGTGGTCTTGTGAACAGTTGCCCAGGGAGACCAGTCGACAATCCATCCGTCGTAGAAAGTGTCGATGCATCGCTTCATAGCGGATGAAAGTATTTGTTTAATCTTGTCGTGAGCATCCCATTCGCCCGTTGAATTGCCAGGTGCGTATATGGTGACCTGCCTCCTTTTCATGTCCCACGCATACGAAGCCCACCTTGTCTCCACCATAACCATTGTGATGATCTGGCCAAGAACAAAACCATGTTGCATTTTTAACTCATTGTCTTCATTGTCTGTGAGAAGTGCTTCAAAATTAAATGGATAATGAAGCATACAAATTCCATACCAGCATGCACTTGGATATGTCCTTCGTCATGTCTTTCCCAACCCACTGGTGCTGTATGCTTCTTGACGTAAGGATATCCTCTCCAGAGACCACACGCATCTGAAAAAACGAAAGATGCACCCCAAAACAGGGGATGAAAAATATTGGTTGATGGGCGTACACAAAAAAATGGAGTCACTAGGGTGGAAAAAAGGTTACCGGGAAGTCTGTTTCTAGGTAATGCCTCCATGTCTGGACATCACCCATCTCGGAACATTGTTGGAATCGGCGAAGGAGTGCGTCGCAAGTATCAGGTTCGAATGCCCCTTGATCAACGAATTGATGGATTATTTGAGCGGCAGAAATTTCTATGAACTTTGGTGAACAATGTCTCACCCAAAACCTGATGGTGCGAACCGGAAGACACGAATGGTTAGTGAGCATGTTTGTGCAAAGAAAAAAGAGACATCAACAGCGAATTCGTATGAACTTACGTGTTAGGGTCCGCGATGCTTGACATGGCCCATTTGTGTAATTTGTTAGCAGATTCTCTTTTGCGTGGGCAAGATTTCCATGAGGTGTCCCTGGGCGGGCAGATCATTTTGCCTTCCTTGACAACTTTGCGGATGACAGGGGACTGAGTGAATTCAAGTTCTACTACAGTGTCGTTTATGTTGATGTGCGTTGAGGTTCTCTTGTTGAAAAGATACTCCCCTGACTTAATCTTAGTGGAAGATAATGGAGATTTAGGGTTTGATCGACGTAGTGTTTTCCTAGGAGGGCTAGGACCGAGTGGTGAAAAACGTGTATCCATGGATGTGGAGGGAGTGGATTTTCTGTTGGGTGTTTTGCAGACAACGGCGACTGAGTCGAATTCAGGGCCTAGTGAGAAACTAGGTGCGTCGACTGCCTCCTGCATTAGGGGCTTTTTCCGGGAAGAAAGCAAATCTGCAAACAGAAAACACTTCAGCAAAAACTGAGAACTGTAGCACTAAAATGTTGTTGCTTCGTGCTCTGTCCAAGCAAAATTGGTTGGGTCGGGATTTGTGTATGTACCAACCTGAATGCACATTCCCTGTTGGGGAAGGCGTGAATGGTTCTTCAGTGGACATGTCTAGTTCAGTAGGTTGTTCATTCGCCGAAGTGGGCGCCTTGTTGGAGCTGGTTAGGGGGAGGTTGGTGAAATTTAAATTCGAGAACGTTTCCACAAGATTGTCCGTTTCCTCTTCGATTGATTTACGGGCCTGTGTAAGTATCTTCAGGCATCTTGCCTTGTGAGCCTTGACTGCAAGTAAAGCCTCCATTTTAGCCTACAGTGGTCGGGCGAAACAGAAATACAAATTAGAACCGCAAAACAACCCAACGAAAACGTGGTACAAACACACATTTTAGACAATGAACAAGCTCTGTTGCCGCAGGAACCCATGCTCGTTTATATTAGCTTACGTCAAGTTTGGTGGATCTCTGCGGACCAGTAACCGATGTAGATTCTTGTTCAGCCCTTGGTCGTTTCTGCAGCATTTCAGGTGCAGATTTTGTTGCACCATTTGAAGGCAGCAAACCCCTCCTGTATACAACCGCGGTTTCTTTCCTCACCTGTAGACAATAGAAAGCAGTTTTCAGTAAAACTCGGCACGTGCATTGGCGGGTGGCTGAATGCGTACTTACCTTCCCCAATCCGAAAACTCTGCATGGTGTCTGTCCCAGCAAACCTACAGTTTCCGCCATAATCTGCTTGGACAGAGTCTGTTGGTCGTAAAGCTCCATACGTGGGCGTGCACCTTTGGGGAGTGATAGATCGCCGTAATCCATGTTGTCCAGATGGTAAACCTGGAGCAAAGTCGGGTAGAAAAAACTTAACAACTTGATTCATATACGTACTCTATGGGGGTAACCTGTGAACGAAATGGGAATTAGTAGGCACCTGAAGAAAAATGGCTACTCCTGCCGGAGGTGAGTAAGGAGTGTTCGTCCTTGTGGCCATCCTTACTGCAGCGCAGGTGGAAAATATGGACTCCAATATGTATGAAGCCCAGTTAAACTTGTGCAAGCGGTCGGGGTTTGAGAGCGCGGGCCAGAAATTTCTTGATTCGGTCTCGCCGGGGTTGCTTCCATCGCATAGCAAGCATACGATGAAAACTACGAAGGAAATCTTGAAATTTCCCTCGTCGGCCGGTGACAACTCGCGACCGGCAATATCGCGTAAACTCTGCGCCGCTGCAAGTATGGGGGAGCTTGTTCCTGCTTGCATCCCTAAAATCCTTTGGATCTCCTCCCGCATGGTTTCTGACTTGTCAAGAGATGCGTCCCATACCTCTTTGCCAGTGCAGGGGACTCCGAACACCTTCGTCACGTCCTCCTGGAAAAGCATGAACTTCGTCCCAGCGTATGCCGACATAGACCTTGTCATGGTGTCGACCTTGGGTAGCAGCCAGGCAGTGAACTGTCTGTCGAACCTGTGTGCGTGAACAGGCTTGCTGAAAGAAGCAAATCCTGTAGATGCTGCGAGTACCCTCTGCTTGTCGGTGAACTGCTGAACGATGCTGTTGAGCTCGTCGAGACGCTCGGAGTTGCCGTACAACGGGTGGGCGATCCACTGGATGCGCGGCCCGGCTTGGCCGCCTTCCTTCGTGGACCTTCCCTTGCGGCCGATCCAAGACGTACTAGGCAAACTCATGCTGCAGGAACAAAAATGGTAGCTAAGAACACCGAAACGGAACGAGATCCTTTAACGGTGAAACGATGACTGAACAAGCGTACCTGGTGATGCCCTCGAGAAGAAGAAGGCTCTCGAGTCTCAAGCTACAACATCCGGACGAGGGTGGTTTGAATGGAGGTCAGCTTATGGCGGTAAACGAAACTTACGTCAGGACAGCCGCACACATAAAATACCTCGCTGGAGAACAATGATGCCACTATTTTCAAACAAATTTGAATCCTCCAGTTATTGCCGCCTTCCACTGCGTTTTCAGCGGTTGATGGAGTGTAAACAAAAAAACCTCCAAGCACGGGCCGTGGTGCTCCTCCAGTTGCCGCTGCCTTTTCCGTTTCCTCCCCCAGTAGCATGCGATATAGGAGGAGTAAAAAAGGAACCGAGGGGTTGGCAAAGATCATTCTGCGGTTCACAAAAAGTGATGGTCGAAATTCAAACTAATTTGAATCCTCCAGTAATTGCCGACTGCCGCTGTGCATGAATGAGTTTTCGTTGTACCGTAACACATTTTTTCTTCTCTGCATGTTGGTAGCGGGAAAAAACCAGCTGGTGATGGAGTGCAAGCAAAAAAACGTCCCAGCACGGTGCGTGCTGCTACTCCACCCAGCGAAAATGTGCACAATTAATGCAAAACGTACCGAGGATGGTGAGCAAAAATTGTTTGTACGTGTGCTCCCGATATGACGGCGTTAGAGTCCGAAGGTGGAGTTGGATGGATGAATGTTGCCGCCGTGTGCTCTCTATGTCATATCCAATGGTTGGATGCTTATGCACACCTATCACCCTTGTTATGCCACTATTTTGCATATATATATATATATATATATATATATATATATATACCTCATGTATATTATGAATACATTTGTACAAAATATCGTTAAAAGGTAGAGTTGCCACTATGATACGTACCCAAACGGCAGACGTATACTTTCCAACTAAATCCAAACACCTGATATGATATGCTTTTGATCCGCCGAGAAAATCCCAAAAGAAAATCTATATTGGCTTAAAACAAAAGAAAATCGAGAGAATTGAGCAAAAGACAACATAAAACTGAAATGCCAGAAGACCCGCTGCTTCAAATCCGTCTCCGGTTGAACTATGGCGGAACAACATATTCGACTAATGAAATTATACAATATTTTTACCGAAACATACGTTTTTTTTGGGTGCGGCATATCCTTTAATAAAATCATAAATCTGCCACTGGATGTTTGTTACGGGCTTACGGCTTCCGGTCGGCGTACGATGTTCTACCTCACCCTTCAGCCTGTCAAACCATCTCGGAGGCCCTCAGACTCTAGTGCAGCAGGCTCCTGCCTCCCCGTCCCAAGTGGTGCCGTCCCCGGAGACGTCGAGGTAGGCTGCGCTGAGCTCGAAATCTGTATGGTGGTAGAAGGAGCAGATTTGCATTGTATTTTCTATTTTTTCTTCAATGTACAAAGTGCAAAATATAGGGGCTTGTATGTATCTTTCTGCTTCTTGAGGCACTATCTGTAAATGTACTCCCACCAGCGATCTTAACTGATGCTCTCGGTCCTTTGGACCGTCCCCTGTTCGAAAATATATGAAAAAGAAATACCACGGTTTTTCTTTAACTCGCCACAACATCCATCTGAGCTCACCATATTCTTTTTCAGGAACAACCTGCTCTATCTTTCCCAGCCCAAAATATAAAGAATTTTTAAACAATCCTTATAGCGCATGTACTAAATATGTATACATCTATGTATCTTTTTGGCTTATTGTTTTGGGCCCAGATACACGATTTTCGCCCTTTTTCAAAAACGAGCTCACTAATACTCGGGTGCATCAACAAGTTTTCCCATAGCGTCTCCTATCTCGTCATGAATATCATGACGACCTGGGTGCAGTCTGAGCAATCCTCGCGCATCGGGGATGCCAAATCTCCGGGCCAGTGCAACAGCCTCTTGACAACCTAGAGCAACAAGTATTGTTGGATCAACAATACTAGTAAAACGACTATCGAGGATCTAGGTACTCACTCTGTTTCAAACTAATTTTAGGTTTAATCAAGTTTATAAAAAGATAAAACTTCAGCTTCATTACATTCGTCATATAATATATTTGTTCTTTTATATTGGATATTTTTACTGTTATTATATTAGAGTAGAAAATATGTCATGTGTGTTGATACGGGTTGAACCGTTTCCTTCATCTAATTTCTATGGCCTGTTCTACTCTTTGTGATCCACAATTGTTGCAATTCCGGATGGAAATGGGTACTCGATACCCGCTAACCCGATAGGTACCCGCGTTAAATGGGTAGGGTTTGGTGAAGAAAAAACCCACGGGGCTGCTTAGTGGGGAAAATCTAAACCCGCCGGGTCTAGCGGAGGCGGGTATGGGGCTGATACGTCCAAAATGTATCTATAATTTTTTATATTCCATGCCTATTATATATTGATTACCACATGTTTATCTTACACTTTATATCATTTTAATGCATTTTTTGGGACTAACCTATTAACAAGATGGCACAGTGCCAGTTCCTGTTTTCTGCTGTCTTTTTGTTTCAGAAAATCTATTCTGGAAATATTCTCGGAATCGGACACCAATTTAACTGATTTATTTCTGGACCGAGACGGAGCAGCAACAAGGACGATGGAGCCGGGGGCCACACCAGGCAGGCCGGCGGGCCCACGGCGTGGCCCAGGGTGGGGCCGCGCACCTAGGCCATCGCCCCACCTCGGCTGGCCACCGACGCCACCCTTTCGCCTATAAATTGCATCTAAACGGAAAACCCTAGATACCCGAGCAAAAATCCATAAACAGTTTCGAGGCTGCCGTCGTTTTCAACCCTAGTTCGGGAAGGTTTCTGCAGTTCTTCCCGGCACCTTGCCGGAGGGAAATCATCACCGGAGGGCTCTACATCACCATGCCTGCCTCCGGAGTCGTGAGTAGTTCTCCACGGGACTACGGGTCCATAGCAGTAGCTAGTTGGTAGTCTCTCCACCTTGTGTTATCATGTTTAGATCTTGTGAGCTGCCTAACATGATCAAGATCATCTTTAGGTAATGCTAGATGTTGTGTTTGCTGGGATCCGATGAATTGTGAAGTTATGATCAAGTTTGTTCATTTATCTATATTATGTTTTATCTATATTCCTGCATGCTCTCGTTGTTAGTAGATGCTTTGGTCAAGTAGATGTTAATGACTTCAAGAGAGGGTATTTATGCTAGATAGTGGGTTCATGCCTCTAAAAGCCTGGGCTTGATAGACAGAAACAACTAAGTCTGTAGATTTGATGTTGCCAGTAGGGATAGAATAACCGATGCCTAGCTTAAGGGTACAGCTGTTAAGTCTAATGCGTTTGTTTACATTACACACTTTGCTTAATGCTATAATTTATTGCTTGCAACTTAATACTCATGGGAGACCCGAAAGCTATCTTGTGAGTGGATTATGAGTCATAAATGCAGCTAGTAAGCGGTCTATGTATATTGTTGTAATGCCCAATAGGTATAATAATGAACATGTGCTTGTCATATATTGCATTGTCATGCGTTTGTAATTTGTCAATTGCCCAGTTGTAATTCGTTCACCCAACATATATGTTTATTTATCTTATGGAGAGACACCACCTAGTGAACTGTGGACCTCGGTCCTTTATTCCACACTGATACAAACACCGTTTTCACCACGCTCTACGTTACTTCCTGCTGCTATTTTTGTGTTCATCATCATATTCTACACCATATGTTTAATCATTTGTATTCAGCCAGCCGGGGAGATTGACAACCTTCCTGTTTCGTTGGGGCAAAGTACTTTGATTATCTATGTGCAGATCCACGTCAGTGATCGGGTAACGGCGCCGCTGACACCTTTCTGAAACTCTTCCAATTCCTACTGGATCTAACAACCTTGGTTTTGTAATCAAGAGAAAACTTTGCTGCTGACTACATCATACCTTTCTCTTGGGGTTTCTCAGCGAACGTGCGTTCCACGTCATCAGGGGCGCCAAACCTGCACCCGCCAACCGCAGACTCGACAAGAACATGTGAACCCCATATGTCATTGCCTCATGCCCTCACCTAATACACTCCCCACGCACGCAGCACACCCTGACACACCACAGACCACACCACACCACCCAGGCACATAGCAGTACAACACACACCACGTACTGATGCACTTGGACACGCACTCCTCGCCAACTCCCCATCATCCACCTACCCCTCGACAGGCTTCGGCCCTCCCTAATCCCCATCGCCTCTCCTTCCTACGCGGCTGCGCCCAACGACCGCGCTCCTTCCTCTCCGACCCAACGACCGCGCTCCTTCCTACACCGCCACCGCCGCTCCCTTCCTCTGTCGCCGCCGCTGCTCATATTGCGCAGGCGGCCGTCGCCGCCGCGCTCCCTCTGGCCCTCTACTACATCTCGCGCGACGGCCTGACGGCCGCCTGCGCTCCCTCTGGCCCTCTACTACATCTCGCGCGACGGCCAGCAGGCCCAACATCCTCACCGACTCCGGCCACGGCTAGCAGAGGCGGGTACCCGTCGGGTCCGCAAACCTGGCGAGTGACGGGTATGGTTGAACTCTGTACCGCCGGGGGGTATGGGAGCGGGAGGCGAGTGCGGGGAGAAGGGGCAGGTGCGGGTATGAGGGTGCCAAACCCGCACCGAACCCGGCGGGTGCCATCCGGAGTTGCAATCGATATAGGTTTTACTGGGAGCTCCTATAGCGCGCGCAACGCGGACGAAAATTCGCTCCGCTTACCCCCGG
This sequence comes from Poa pratensis, assembly GCA_947311845.1. Taxonomy (NCBI): domain Eukaryota; kingdom Viridiplantae; phylum Streptophyta; class Magnoliopsida; order Poales; family Poaceae; genus Poa; species Poa pratensis. Next base: position 19,528,023 of record CAMZMU010000118.1, read on the forward strand.
CCCATTTTCCTCAGTTGCGTTTTTGCTCCGCATTCTGTTTCTTGTTTTCCTGTCTCGCTCCTTCGGGCGGGACAGTCATTCGAACATATTCCGAAATTCAAATATGAACAATATTTAAATCTGAACATTTTTCGAAATGAACAAATTTCAAATTTGAACATTTTTCGAAAATAAACAATTTTCAAATTTGAACAAATTACAAAAATAAACAATTTTCGAATCTGAATAAGTTTAAAAATGAACGAATTTCAAATCTGGACTTTTTTGAAATGAACAATTTTAAAATATTGAATATTTTTCGAAAATGAACGAAACAAAAAGAAATGAAAACAAGAACAAAAAAAAGAAACGCGAACACAGAAAAAGGAAGTGGGTCAGGCCCATGGTCGTCGTGGGGGGGGGGGGGGGGCATAAGCGGAGGTTGCAAACCTCCGCGGTACGCAGAATATAGGTTTTCCCGGTTTTACTCGGCTCAAACAGGAAAAGGGGAGGACGGTGGATGAATGAAATCTTGACGGGAAAACCTCCCTTAATTTGTGGTTAGATCCTTTCAAAAGATAAAACTTACTCCTAGAACATTTTACTCGGATTAACAAACATAGCCTCTCGATTGAATTGGGACGGGGCTAATTTGGTGCGGAGTAGTATTGTCCTTCCTACTTCGCGCATACGACAGATTGACAAAATGGAAGCTCGTGAGCTTAGCTTCGGCCTTCGATGGTATCCCCCAGGGCCCAGCTAGCTGACCCCTTGTGCGGGCCATTTTGAACGAACGTTTCCAAAGCGAAGCCTGCCCACTCCTCGCAATCGCAACCCGTCCGCCGCTGCACCGCTCAACCTACTTCCAGAACTTTCCATCGCCTCCACCGCCAATGGGAAGAAAGGGGCGGAGATTTCTCGCACCCGAGCTCAGTGCTCCTGCCACTTCCAAAAATTCAAAAAACTATATTTAATGGTTTTAAAAAATCTGAAAATAATCATGCATGTTCTCCATGATATATCCTATAGACGTGCAAAATTACAGTGCGAAATACTTTATATGTCGACCTACACAAAAATGACTAATTAAAAGATCTGATAAAAGTTAACAATGCAAAGTTTCAAATTTACAAATTTTGTCATTTTTGTGTAGACTATATATAAAGATTTTGCATTGATATTTTGCACGCTTCTAGTATGCATCATTGAGAACATGCATGATTTTTTTTAGATTTTTTTTGAAAGTTTTAAAAATATTTTTAGAATTTTTTAAAGTGACAAGAGCACTGGATCTCGGGAGCCAAAGATGTTTTCCGCGAACCGACACGACGACCAAGGCTGAGACGGCGAAGGTGCCGGCTGCCCTCGACGTCGCCTCGTGCAGGGGAGGGTATTGACAATGGTCGAGTGGACTCCGCCACCAAGAACCAGCTGCCCTCCTCGACGCCATCAGGTACGTACAATCGCGCTTGCGCTTCTACTACGTCGGCGGGGATGGCGAGCGCGGCGGCTTCTCTTCGGATCGTCTGTGTTTTTGTGTGATAAGGGGGGATTTCGGGCTGTCTAGGGTCTATTATTGGTTTCTTCGCTGATGTAGCCCCGCCTACGACGTCTACACCAAGTGGCCCAATGACACGAGCAAGGGTCAAAGCTATACATGCTAAGGTGAATTCGCTCCTATCCATGTGTGATCTCGACACTCCTATGAATGGTTTGCTACTTCATTCCGATACCTTGTGTGTGCTCAGCTATGGTGGACCTGAAGACCCCTATGAAGATGGCCAAGAGGCGATGCAAGAAGATGGACAAGAGTCGAGCCAATACGATGAAGGAGAAGAAGAGGAGATGGAGAAGAACTCCCCAGGCGGCGGTACTACCGCTGGCTTAAGCGGTACTACCGCCCTGGTCCAGACAGGCCGAACCAGCCCCACGCCAGCGGTATCGGCAGCGGTACCGCCTGGTACCTGCGAGCGTGGGAAGGATCAGCGCCCACCTCAGCGGCAGCGCTCGCTACCGCCAACATGCTACCGCCAAACACCCGTCGGACCCCTTACCGGTACCGCCAGCGGTACCGGCAGCGGTACTGGACGGCACCGGGGACGTGGGAAGCGTGAAGCCCTCCCGCACTAGCGGTACCACCGGCTAACCCAGCGTACTACCGCCAGTGCGGGAGCAGTTCGGGGCAGCAGGCCCGTGTAACCTTATCCTTTCGCCTCGTTTTGGATCTAGACTATAAATAGGACTCATTGGACTAGATCTAGGGTTAGACTATGATTTGGGAACTAAATTAGAGCCTTGCTCCTTCTTCTCAAAGTGTCTCTTTCCTCCTATGGAGATGACTCAAGGCCTCCCCTTGTGGAGATGAACCAAGGCCTCCCCTTGTGGAGAAGATCCCTGCGTGGATACCAAGGCTCCTCTTGTAGTTTGCTACTTGCCAATCTTTCATCCTAGGGTGATTCTATATTGGTTGGTTGGATTGACCAATTGGACAAACAATTCTAAGAGTAAGTGTGCTTGGGAGAGGAGGATTGGGGGCTGCCCACGGGGATTTGTTACCAGTCGATTCTTGCCGGGTTGCTACTTGCTATTTACCCTTGTGCGTTTGATTTCCCCTCTTTGTGTTCATCGTTCTTCGCGTGTTCTTCGCGTTCATCTTTCCCTCCGCAAAATCCGTGAAAATCGGGACCTACCCGCATCATATGGTATCAGAGCTCTAGGTTGACACGGATTTGATTTGTGTTTCCACCGAAATCCACCAAATTTTTCTTCGTTTTGAGAAATTCGAAAATTTCCACCAAAAATAGCCTTGCCTTGATTCGAGCCGATCTGTCGATTCGTTGCGTTTTTGGTAGTTTTTGTCCATGGATCTGTTGCTTTAGGACCCCTCCACCTTTGTTTGCATTCCCTAGCCTTAATTTTGCCAATTTCCCACGATTCAAGGAAGTTTTGGAGCCCAAAATCGCACAAAATTCGAGCAGAAAAGTTGACAGCGGTACTACCGCCAGCTTAAGCGGTACTACCGCCAGGCCAAATTTTTCAGATTTTTTTTCTTTTCCTCGGTTCGTTTTGGCAATTCTTCTTTGTTTTGGGTCCTTCGCTGGTGTGTTCACACGTCTACGACATCGAAAGCTTCCGCAGCGACTTCATCGACGCCAAGTGACGACGCCGCCAAGGACTCGACATTCCCCCACCATCATTTCGTTGTGAGCCCTTCTTCCTTTCGCGAACTTAACCTATTGGACTAGCTCGGTGATATTGCGAGGCATTGCACGTGTTGAGTGTTTGTCTTCAAGTATTGGCGAGTGTGTATCGTTAGAGAGCTTGGCACTAGCAAAAGAGAAGGAATCATCGTCAAAAAGCAAAAATCAAAAAAAAAAGAGAAAAGAAAAGAATCAAGTGGTGCCAAGTCTCATCTCTTGTAGGTTGCGACAAAGCTAAGACCGCCAAAGTGAGTGTGAGTGTTAACTCTTGTGCAAATCCGTTGCCCACAAAAAGCAATTGAGCTAGCGTCCTTCTTGTGTTGGGTGACATTTGAGCACGTAGTCTTCGTTAGGTTGTCTATCTTCGAGTGCTCGCCCTTTGGTCGCCCAACCCCATTATTCGCTTTTGTGTGTGTTTCTTCATCATTTGTGGTTGGAGTTTCTTTGGTAATTTGATCATTGTGGATTTTCTCTACCTTTGACAATATACTTGTCGGGGTTTGCTTGTTTCGTTTGCCACTTCATACCTTCCTATCCTCATAAGTGTGTGTGTTGGGTGTTAGAACCGGATACTCTCCTCTCAAGCACATTATTCTTGGGATATAGTTTGTCTTGGTTTTTCTTTATCACACATCTCACTTGTCTTGAGAAAATGTTTAGGGGAAGTACAAACGGAAGCTCAAGCTCGGATGAGGAAATCCATGGTGGAGTTCGCGGTGATCATGGCTATGTCACACAATCCGAGTTCGTCGGTCTTCGACACCTGTTCGTGATGGCTTAGGCCGCTACGAGCGCCGTCTCCAAACTCATGATGCCAACTTCAACGCAATCAATGCGAACATGGAGCGGATGACCGAAGCTATCAACAACCTTGCGCGACAACGAGCTCCTTCACGCTCAAGCCGTACAAGAAGCACCTCAAGGTCGACACAAGCACATCATGGACGTCATGAACCTCGACAAGAACGTCAACATGATTCAAGGAGCGACGCCCATGAACGACCTCCTCCTATCGTTGAACAACCACATGATCTTCACGCGAACAATGCCAATGCGCATCAAGAACAACCTCACCAAAATGATGATCGTCGCACGCATACCATCGCCACCACCGCCACAACGTGATCGTCATGACCCATTGGCTAATGACAATGGCGTTCGGGTGCGAATGACTTTGGTGAACAAGGACGTCACCCTCGTCATCCTCCAAGGCCACGTCATCAAAACCATGACAATGCGAACAATGTCGAGCAACCCGTTCCTCAACAAGAGCTACCTCCTCAACATGCGCATCGTCAAGAGCTTCCTCATGATCGTCACCAACACCAACGTTCCGAGTCAAGTGATAACGAGTCAAGCCAACACAATGGTGATGGACTCAACCGAAGGAGACGTGGACGTGCATTCCCACGTGGTGCCATCGTGACAACTATGATGACTTGACCAACGTCCGCTTTGACATACCCAAGTTCTACGGCACAAGTGATCCGGAAGCTTACTTCTCATGGGTACTCAAGGTTGACAAGATCTTCCGCGTGCAACGCTCTCCGACATCAAGATTGCCTTAGACATCAAGAAGACTCATGGAGCCTCTCGATGAGTTTGAAGAGTATGCCTCTTGTGGTGGGAACAACTACAAGATGCTCGCGTCGCTAACCACCAACAACCAATTGACACTTGGGTTGAAATGAAAGAAACATGTACAAGCGCTTCGTGCCAAGCCATTACACTAGAGACTTATACAAGAAGTTGCAAGAGTTGAAGCAAGGTTTGAAGTCGGTTGACGAGTACTACAAGGAAATGGAAATCTCCATGATGAGAGCCAATGTCAACGAGTACGAAGAGCAATCCATGGCTCGTTTCATGAATGGCCTCAACTATCCCATCAAGAAGATCGTGGAGTTCCAACCATATGCCTCTTTGGTTGAGCTAGTACATCAAGCTTCCAAGGCCGAGCGCCACGTGCTTGAAGAGCTCAAATACCTCAAGACAAAGGCATTCTACGCCAACAAGCCTTCTTCGTCAACTCCTACACCTTCACAAGCTCTTCCTCAAGCGAACACTCGAGGTCCTCCAAGAGTCTCTACTTCGACACCTCAAGCGCCTCAACCTTTCAAGAAAGTACCTCCCTTCCAAGGCCCTCAAGGATCTTCGTCCGGCACAAGACTTTGCAATGCTACAAGTGGCGGACAAGGGCACAAATCTTTTGAGTGCACCAACAAGAAGGTCATGATCATCAATGACATGGGAGAGTATGAATCTATGAGTGAAGATGAGTACAATGCTTTGAACAAGGTCGCCACAATGCAAAGTGCTCAAGAAGAAGAAAGTGAGATTATTGTGATGGCGACAACAACCCTTCCTTGGTTGTGGCAAGAGCTTAACCACCAATGTTCAAGTAGAAGAAGACCAAAGATGCAACTTGTTTCAACAAGAGCGGGAATCAATGGAAAGTCCATCAAGGTCATCATAGATGGTGGAAGTTGCCACAACCTAGCGAGCAAAGAACTTTGTGATAAGCTCAACTTGAAGTTCAAGAAGCACCCACATCCTTACCATGTGCAATGGTTGAGTGATACCGGAGCCGTCAAGATTCAACACATGGTGCAAGTGTCCTTCAAGATTGGAGCCTATGAAGATACGGTTGATTGTGATGTTGTGCCTATGAACGTTTGTCACTTACTCCTTGGGCGTCCATGGCAATTTGACAAGGGTGCTATGCATGATGGAAGACAAACTACTATAGCTTCAAGAACAACGACAAGACCTTCGTCCTTCGTCCCATGACACCAAGTCAAGTCATCGCCGACAACGCCAAGACTATTGCAAGGGCACAACAAGATCGTTCGTCTTGAGATGAGTGGTGAGCGAGAGACCCACCATAAAGTGAGTGAGAGCCACAAGCCAAATGAGTGTGACACTTCAAAGAGAGTTCCCACAAAACTTACACTATTTGCCACAAAGAGAGAGAGGGAGTTGAGAGAAAACCCATCCACCCTCACTATGTGCTCATATGCAAGGGTGAAGTTTCTATGACTAACACTTTCACAAACCTTCCTCCTTCTTTGTTGTCTCTTTTGAAGGACTTTGAAGATGTCTTCCCTCAAGAGTGCCACCGGGACTACCTCCTCTACGCGGAATCGAGCACCGCATCGACCTTGTTCCCGGCGCACCGCTACCAAACCGCGCTCCTTACCGCACCAACCCCGAAGAGACAAAGGAGATCGAGCGGCAAATACAAGAACTTCTTGCCATGGGACATATCCGCGAGAGCTTGAGTCCGTGCGCCGTGCCCGTCATCTTGGTACCCAAGCACGACAACACTCTTCGCCTTTGCATGGATTGTCGCCCCATCAACGCCATCACCGTTCGGTATCGCCATCCTATCCCTCGACTTGATGATATGCTCGATGAGCTTTGTGGTTCCGCTATATTCTCCAAAATTGATCTTAAAAGTGGATATCACCAAATACGCATGTGTGAAGGTGATGAATGGAAGACCGCATTTAAAACTAAGCTTGGTCTTTATGAGTGGCTCGTCATGCCATTTGGTCTTTCCAATGCACCTTCTACTTTTATGCGTCTCATGAATCATGTTTTGCGTCCTTTCATTGGAAATTTGTTGTGGTATACTTTGACGACATCCTTATTATAGCAAGTCTTTGGAAGAGCACACTTCTCATGTTGCTCAAGTTTTGTTGGTTCTTCGCAATGAAAAGCTTTATGCAAATCTTTCTAAGTGCACTTTTGCCACCAACAAACTTGTTTTCTTGGGTTTTGTTGTTTCTTCGGATGGAGTCGAAGTGATGAAGCAAAGATACAAGCAATTCGGACTTGGCCTTTTCCGACATCACTTGAGGAGTTGAGACGTTTTCTTGGTTTTGCCGGATTTTACCGCCGTTTCATCAAGGATTTTTCCACAATTGCTTGCCCCCTCCATGAACTTACAAAGAAGAATGTACCTTTCATTTGGGGCAATGCACATGATTTTGCTTTCAATGAGCTCAAACGGTTATTAACCGAAGCACCACTCCTTGCCCTTCCGGATTTCTCTAAGACATTTGAGATTGAATGCGATGCAAGTGGATTGGGCATTGGTGGAGTGCTTATGCAAAATGGTAGACCCATCGCATACCATAGTGAGAAACTAGATGGAGCTCGCTTGAATTACCCCATTTATGACAAAGAGTTATTTGCTTTGGTTCGTGTTTTGGATGTGTGGCAACATTACCTTCGTCCTAAGGAATTTGTCATTCATTCCGACCATGAATCCTTGAAATATTTGAAAAGTCAAACAAATTTGAACAAAAGACATGCTAAGTGGGTTGAGTTCATTGAGTCTTTCACTTTGTAATCAAATACAAGAAAGGTAAAGACAATGTGGTCGCGGATGCTCTATCCCGCAAGGCCAACCTACTTACACGTCTTGACATTAGTGTCTTGGGTTTGGATGAGATTAAAGAGTTGTATGCTACCGATGCTTTCTTTGGAGACATTTTCGCTCAATGTTCGGAGCACAAAGGAATTGGTGATTTCTATTTGCACAAAGGTTTCTTGTTTAAGGCTAACAAACTATGTATACCCGAGTCTTCGCTTCGTTTGGTCCTTTTGAAGGAATCTCATGGAGGAACACTCATGGGTCACTTTGGACGACAAGACCTACGCCATGCTCCCACCAACTACTATTGGCCAAGAATGAAGCGTGATGTGGAACGCCTAGTTCGACGATGTTCACATGTCTCAAAGCTAAGTCTACTCTAAACTCTCATGGTTATACACACCTTTGCCTATTCCACATCACCCATGGTCCGATATAGCTATGGATTTTGTCTTAGGACTCCCACGCACTAAAACAAACAAGGATTCCATCTTTGTCGTCATTGATCGCTTCTCTAAAATGGCACACTTTATACCTTGCAACAAGAGCGACGATGCTTCACACATTGCTACTTTGTTTTTCAGGGAAATCGTCCGTCTTCATGGAGTGCCAAGACCATTGTGTCGGATCGTGACACCAAGTTCGTGAGCTATTTTTGGAAGACTTTGATGGCCAAGATGGGAATCAAGCAACTATTCTCCACCGCATACCACCCTCAAACCGATGGCCAAACCGAAGTGGTGAACCGAAGCCTATCTACACTCCTTCGTGTGTTGATCAAGCCTAACTTGAAGAATTGGGAAGAGTGCATCCCACACGCCGAGTTCGCCTACAATCGAGCACTACACCGCGCAACAAAGAGAACACCCTTCGAGGTCGTCTATGGCTCCAACCCCTACACCGCGCTCGACATGCTACCACTTCCACTCCGTGACAAGTTAACATGGACTTCGACAAGCGAGCCGCTTACATGAAGAAGCTCCATGAGGAAACAAGAACTACTCTCGAGAAGCACAACAAAGACCATGCTACGAAGATGAACAAACACAAGCGCGCCATGATATTTGAAGAAGGAGACCTTGTGTGGCTACACCTTCGCAAAGATCGCTTTCCGGATGCAAGGAAGTCCAAGCTTCACCCTCGTGGAGATGGACCTTTCAAGGTTATCAAGCGCATCAACGACAATGCCTACAAGATCGACATCTCCAACTCCAAACACTTGGTCCATGACACCTTCAACGTCGCCGACCTCTCGCCATACTTGGAACATCAAGCGATGAGAGACCAAGAGTCGAGGACGACTCTTTTCCAAGGGGGGGAGATGATGTAGCCCCCTACTCTACAACAAGTGGCCCAATGACAAGAGCAAGGTCAAAGCTATACATGCTAAGGTGAATTCGCTCCTATCTATGTGTGATCTCGACACTCCTTTGAATGGTTTGCTACTTCATTCCGATACCTTGTGTGTGCTCAGCTATGGTGGACCTGAAGACCCCTATGAAGATGGCCAAGAGGCGACGCAAGAAGATGGACAAGAGTCGAGCCAATACGATGAAGGAGAAGAAGAGGAGATGGAGAAGAACTCCCAGGCGGCGGTACTACCGCTGGCTTAAGCGGTACTACCGCCCCTGGTCCAGACAGGCCGAACCAGCCCCACGCCAGCGGTATCGGCAGCGGTACCGCCTGGTACCGCGAGCGTGGGAAGGATCAGCGCCCACCTCAGCGGCAGCGCTCGCTACGCCACATGCTACCGCCAAATCAGCCCGTCGGACCCCTTACCCGGTACCGCCAGCGGTACCGGCAGCGGTACTGGACGGTACCGGGGATGTGGGAAGCGTGAAGCCCTCCCGCACTAGCGGTACCACCGGCTAACCCAGCGGTACTACCGCCAGTGATCCTTTCGCCTCGTTTTGGATCTAGACTATAAATAGGACTCCTTGGACTAGATCTAGGGTTAGACTATGATTTGGGAACTAAAGTAGAGCTTTGCTCCTTCTTCTCAAAGTGTCTCTTTCCTCCTATGGAGATGACTCAAGGCCTCCCCTTGTGGAGATGAACCAAGGCCTCCCCTTGTGGAGAAGATCCCTGCGTGGATACCAAGGCTCCTCTTGTAGTTTGCTACTTGCCAATCTTTCATCCTAGGGTGATTCTATTGGGTTGGTTGGATTGACCAATTGGACAAACAATCCTAAGAGTAAGGTGTGCTTGGAGAGGAGGATTGGGGGCTGCCCACGGGGATTTGTTACCAGTCGATTCTTGCCGGGTTGCTACTTGCTATTTACCCTTGTGTGTTTGATTTCCCCTCTTTGTGTTCATCGTTCTTCGCGTGTTCTTCGCGTTCATCTTTCCCTCCGCACAAATCCGTGAAAATCGGGACCTACCCGCATCATTCGCACTAGTAGAAAATATGCCTTTAGTCCCGGTTGGTAAGGGCATTTAGTCCCGGTTTTTCAACCGGGACTAAAGGCCCCCCCCCCCCTTAGTCCCGGTTGGCCATGAACCGGGACTAAAGGCCCTCCCACGTGGCCACGGCCGAGCACTGGGCTGGAGGACCTTTAGTCCCGATTGGTAATCCAGAGGATTTTTTTTGGTCAAGACTTCACGTGGCTCATTCCGTCACACATCCTAATTTCCCACTAATTATACACTTAGGCACACACTTAATTTCTAATTATACACTTAGTCACACTCTTAATCTCTATTCCAAAATTTCCCACTTAGCCACACACTTAATCTCTAATTATACACTTAATCTCAGGTCAAAGAACTTAACCTGGTCAAACTTCTCATTCGGTCACCCATCTTCCAGCCCAAGCACGCTTAACTTTTGAGTTCCTTCCAAATTAGATGCCAAATGAGAAGTTAGAATTTACTGATATTAATATCCTATCAATCATATTAACCACTCGGTTATGATGTTACACTTTTTCATTGTTTAAATTTTAAAAATTTGTTTGAATAAGTAACAATGATTATGTAATATTATATTTTGAATAAATAACAATAAAATGAATTTTACTTTATTTTTTCTTTTTTACATTTAATATGAAATAATTCATATCTTTAAATCTGTAAATCGAAATTCGACAAATAAAATGTCTAACTCGATTAGAAAAATAAGAGGAATTCAAATATGCCATCCATATCATCTTTTGCATCACAGAAATATCGATAGTTTTAGAAAATTTGACCTCTTTCGATAAATAGTCATGGTGGTCATTTTGACCTTTTTTGAAACAAATAGAATAAAGTGAAAACCTCAACAAAAAAAGGTATCCTCTGGCATGGAGTCCTTTTATGTGAACTAGTTTCTATGGAAAATGATAAACTTGATTTTTGACAAATTATTCAAAAAAAATCTTCACAAAAAGGTCTATCATGTATAAACATCTTTAAGTTTCAAGCGAGATGACCAAATTATGACCATTACCACGGCCTAGTTAAATGAGTTTATGCTAATTTTTCGAAAGTAATCCAAATTTCAACTACAAGTGTTTGATAGTTTGGTCTGAAATTTATAAAAAAAAATTATTTTAAGGTACATAACTAGTGGTTATATCACAGAAATATCGATAGTTTTACAAAATTAGACCTCTTTCGATGAGAGTCATGGTGGTCATTTTGACCTTTTTTGAAAAAAATCAAATAAAGTGAAAAAAGCTCAAAAAAAGATATGGTGCAAAATGGCACCCATCTAATTTCACAAAGAGTAATCCACATTTTATGAATAATCCCAAGTATTAGGAATTTTCTTGATTTCTACCTAATTTCGTCCAGTTAAATGAGTTTATGCTGATTTTTCGAAAGTAATTTCGCCTACTTAAATGAGTTTTGTGATGCCAAAGATGATATAGTTATCATATTTGGATTCCTCTCATTTTTCTAATTGATTTAGACATTTTATTTGTTAAATTTCGATTTATGAATTTAAAGATATGAATTATTCCATGTTAAATGAATAATAGAAAGAAAATGAAAAATGCCGACGGATTTAGTCCGGGTTGGTGTCCCCAACACCTTTAGTCCCGGTTGGAGATACCAACCGGAACTAAAAGGGTGCGCAACGACCCCACCCTGCCGCAACCGCTTTAGTCCTGGTTGGTATCACCAACCGGGACTAAAGGTCCCTTTTGACCCGAGACTAATGCTTGCGGCGTCCCTAACCGTTAGAACCGGGACTAATGCTCACATTAGTCCCGGACCCAAACGTGGCCGGGACTAAAGCTCCGAATGGAAGGCTGTTTTTCTACCAGTGTCGAGAGGAGAGATACCATGGCATGGGAATTGTTCTTGCTCGGTTGGATGAAGCTCGTACAGACGTATCTGGTACTAGCTACTGCCTACTATTGCACAAGGTTGGATTTGTAAATGCGTAGAGAAAGGGGAGAGCGATACAAGCACTGAATGATGTTACAAAAACTTAAATGTCCAATTCGTAGACTAAAAAAATGCTGTGGATTTGTGTACAATTGATGAAATGACCTTGGAATTTAGGTTCTTGTTGGGTTTCACATAGAGAAATCAATGATAAAATTTGTAGACCATTTAGCATGTATTCAACCATAATTGAAAATATGTAGGTGTTTGTGTACAGTTGGTGAATTGCTCTTATTGATGAAGCGTTTAAGCATTTTGTTTGATTCGGGGTCCTTGCAGCTTCGCTTTTTCATGTTGAACCAGTACACTCACTTTCTATTAAAATATGCCTGATGCAGTCAATCGCTATTTACTTGCCAATCGTATTGGCATTCTATGCTTGTCTTAAGGCCTCAGAACAATGCTGATATTCAGGGTTTTATGTGGTTGTATATTCATGGACCTAGGCAACATGGACTCATTTAGGTTCTTCTGGAGTGTACGTTCCACCTTTTGTAGTCATGGATCGTGATTTGTGCCTCTTTTATGATAATATTATAGCTTCCTTGGTTATTGCACGCTTAATGTTCCTCTTAGGAAATACTCTAGTGATCACAGGCGTTTGCTTAAACATGCAGAATTGGGGGATTGCACACCTTTATCTGTTCATGAAATGTTTCACCATTTTGTTTAACTGGGGCCCTAGGGAATTGCCTTTTCATGTTGAACGGTTGAACCAATCCACTCACTTGTTGTTACTGAAATATGCCTGGTGCGTTACCTTTTACTTATTATTTTGACCTGCTATGTGCATCGTATTGGCATTCTATGCTCATCTTAGGGCATCAGAGCAGTGTTTGATATTCTGGGTTTTATGCCATGTATCCTCATGGAACTAGGCAACAGGAACTCATTCAGGTTCTTCATTTTGGAGTGTACCTTTCCGCCTTTTGTAGTCATGGATCGTGATTGTTTTGCATCTTTTCTGTTAATATTATAGCTTGGTTGGTTGTTTCATGCTTAGCGTTCCTCTTAGGTAAGAGTCAGATGATCATAGGCGCGCTTGTTTACACAGGCACACTATCCGTCTTTTACACATCTCACAATTTGCTATTATTTTTGTTGTTTCATTAATTACAGCTGTGATCTAAGATCTTTCAAGATGATCCCTATGATTTGGTTCACTTTCAGTCTATGCCAGTTTTAATTTGTGCTGATGTGTTGGCATGCGATTTCTCAGGAAGAAGAATAGTGCTGCCCTCACCTCCATTCTTGATCCACGTGATGATCCCTCCTCCAAAGACAGTTCAAATGCAGCTGATGCTGTTTGATATCTCACATAAATGGCCATCACATAACTGGTAATGTGAACCTGCTGACGGACCTCATGCCTGTGTATGACCGTTGGGTCAAATCCCTCACGGGGACAGGGCCGCCCATGCAAGTGTGTACTCGGGGATCTGTGAGCTGCAACGGATAAAGCTTGATGACGTATGGTATGTTCCTGGGGTCACGGTGAATGTGGTGGCTGTTGCCCATTTCAATGATCAAGAACTTCAATTCAGTATGGGAGGCGGTGGCTGTTCTATCCAGCGCCCTGATGGAACAGTAGTTGGTAAAGGACGTCTTAAAGACAATCTGTATGATCTCAACTTTCTCGACACCACTAGGTACAGTAATTACTTGCTTGAATGATTATTATGGAAGAATAGCACAAGTTTATTGAGCTCTTTTTATTGTACTCCTTGCCTCACAGGGTGCATTCTAAAGCAGAGTTTTTCTTATGAAATATTATTTATGCTCATTTATTAATTGATTCGCAACACGCTAAAGACTCACCATGATAGCTGAACAGCGGTCAGTAGAGTAGGTCATTAAATTGATGATTTCTTTATATACCTTGCGCACAATGTTATGACGGGCATAACTACAGCCGGAAGAAGCCCAATAGTGGGTCCAATTAGGGGCTTAGCCCAACTTATCTTTATTATATAAGGAGTTGTAATCAGATATTCTTAATCAAGCAAAAAACAATCTTTATTGCCGACTCCTGAAGGAGTCGGACGTCTAAACCTAGCCGCCGCCTCTCCTGCGTTCATCTTCTTCCTCTCACGCGATCACGGCGCCGCCGCGCCGTCGGACGCGTCCAGCTCCCCGCCAACCCCACTTCCATCCCTACAACCTGCGCCGGAGGCCTGGTAGGACTGCTGATTCTACCAATTTGGTATTAGAAGTTTCCGGATCGATCATGTCTCTGCCCTTGCCCACCTCCACGGCTGCGCCGCCGGTGACCACCGCGGGGGCCACGACGTCCGCCTCCGGGCCGTTCTCCACCGCCGCCGCGACCCCATCGCTCACGCCCCCTGCCGTCTTCACCCCGGAGCAGATGACGTCCGCCCTCCTGGACCTCTCCCAGGCGGTCGGGGCATCCGCGCATTCCTGGCAAGCCCCTATGGGCCGCAGCCGTCCGCTCCTTTCGCCACCGTCCCACCACCGCAACTGCCACCGTGGCCGCCGCTGCCCGTGACGCACGCCGGCGCCTCGACCGCGCAACACCAACCACTCCAGCCGCCGCCGCCGGCAACATCACCACACGGCCCTGCCACGACGGCGCAGGGGTGCCCATCCACCAGGTCCGGTTCCCCCCATCGCCGTCTCCGCTGCCAGCGTGGCTCGCCGGGTCCCTCGAGCCGGTCTACACGATCGCCGGTGGTCAGCCGTACGTGCCGCCCCCGCCAGCGTCCTCCACCTTCGCCGGCATCGACGGGCCCCTGTCCCAGGGCGGGCCTCGGATGCCCACGTACTCGGCTCCGTCCTCGCTGCTCCGCCACGATGAGGCGTACCCTGCCACCGGCCACGGTCCGCCACCGCCACGCTACTCCAAGTTGGAGTTCGCCACCTACGACGGCACGGGAGATCCTCTGAACTGGCTCAATCAGTGCGACCAGTTCTTTCGGGGACAACGCACGCTCGCGTCAGATCGCACGTGGCTCGCCTCTTATCACCTCCGCGGCGCTGCACAGACGTGGTATTACGCCCTCGAATAGGACGCGGGAGGCATGCCTCCGTGGGAGCGTTTCCGCGAGCTTTGCCTCCTACGTTTCGGGCCGCCGGTCCAAGGGAGTCGGTTAGCGGAGTTGGGTCGCCTTCCCTTCACCTCCTCGGTGCAGGACTTCGCTGACCGCTTTCAGGCCCTAGCTTGCCACGCGCCCGGCGTCACGGCTCGCCAGCGCGCCGAGCTCTTCGTCGGAGGCCTCCCTGACCACATCCGCGTGGACGTGGAGCTGCGCGACCCACAGGACCTCCAGACGGCCATGTACTACGCCCACGCCTTCGAGCACCTCGCGACAGCCATGCAGCAGGCGTTTCCGGCCAGGGGCGCTCGCCCACCTGCCCGGCCTACACCGACACTGCCGGCTCCAGGGCGCCCAGCTCAGACCCACGCAGCGGCCCCCGCCGCGGCTGCTACCAGGCCGTTCCGCCGCTTGACACCGGCCGAGCAGCTCGAGCGCCGTCGCCAGGGGCTGTGCTTTAACTGCGACGAGCCCTATGTGCCGGGCCACGTTTGCCCACGCCTGTTCTACCTGGAGGCCGCGGACTACCCTGAGGCCGAGGTCGTCGCCGACCCGCTGGACGACCCGGACCACCCCGCGGCCAACGTGGTTCCTGCCGGGCCAGCGCAACCAGCAGCCTTCGTCGTCTCCCTCCATGCACTGGCCGGCCTCCGGACGGAGAAGACCATGCTGCTGCCGGTCACGATCAACGGCGAACGGCTCGTAGCACTCCTGGACACGGGCTCCACTCATAACTTCCTGTCCAGGATCTCCATGAGCCGCCTCGGGCTGCAGCCCTCCGGCGGGGCGCAGCTCCGCGTTACCGTCGCCAATGGGGATAGCCTGGCCTGCCAGGGTCTTGCTCAGCATGTTCCCATCGTCATCAGCGGCGAGCACTTCTCCATCACCTGCGTCGACATCGACTTGGGCTGCTTCGACTTCATCCTCGGCGTCGACTTCCTACGGACGCTCGGTCCCATCCGTTGGGACTTCGACACCCTGACGATGATCTTCTGGCGCCAAGGTCGCCGCGTCCGCTGGGAGGGCGCAAGGGAACCCTCCCCAGGAAGACCTACGGCCCAGCTGGCGGCAGCCACCGTCGACGGGGCGCACCCCCTCCTGGACAGCCTACTGCAGCAGCACGCCTCTAGCCCGGGCCTGCGCCCACCCATCCAACTGCTGCCAGACACAACACCGGTGGCCGTGCGTCCATACCGCTACCCGAAGCTGCAGAAGGACGAGCTCGAGCGCCAGGTTGCGGTCATGCTCGCGCAGGGCATCATCCGGATCTCGACATCGCCCTTCTCCGCGCCGGTGCTCCTAGTGCGCAAGCCTGCTGGTACCTGGCGTTTCTGCATCGACTACCGCGCTCTCAACGCCAGGACGTCCAAGGACAAGTTCCCCATCCCCGTCGTGGATGAGCTCTTGGACGAGTTACACGGGGCACGCTTCTTCACCAAGCTCGACCTCCGATCCGGCTACCACCAGGTGCGGATGCACCCGGACGCCATCGCCAAGACAGCCTTCCGGACTCATCATGGCCACTTCGAGTTCTTGGTGATGCCCTTTGGCCTCTCCAACGCACCGGCAACGTTCCAGGCACTGATGAATGACGTGCTCCAGCCCTACTTGCGCCGATTTGTGCTTGTTTTCTTTGATGACATTCTTATATACAGCGCATCCTGGGCGGAGGACCTATAGCACGTGGCCATCGTCCTCAACGAGCTTCGAGCGCATCGTCTCCACCTCAAGCGCTCGAAGTGCTCGTTCGGCACGACGTCCGTGGCTTACCTCGGCCACGTGATCTCAGCGACTGGCGTCGCCATGGATGCCGACAAGGTCGAGGCGGTCGCGGCGTGGCCTACGCCTCGGTCACCCCGGGCTCTCCACGGGTTCCTCGGCCTCGCCGGATACTACCAGAAATTCATCCGCAACTTCGGCCTCATCGCCGCGCCCCTGACGCGCCTCCTTCGCCGCGACGCTTTCGCCTGGGATGCGGAGGCGACCGAGGCGTTCCAGACCCTCACCACGGGGCCCGTCCTCCAGATGCCCGACTTCGACAAACTCTTCGTGGTGGACTGCGATGCCTCGGGCGTCGGTTTGGTGCCGTCCTTCATTAGGGTGACGGGCTGCTCGCGTTTTCAGCAGGCCTTTCGCGCTCGCCACCACAAGCTCGCCGCCTACGAGAGGGAGCTCATCGGCTTGGTGCAAGCTGTGCGCCATTGGCGACCATATTTATGGGGAAGGCCGTTCCGCATCCGCACGGATCACTATAGTCTCAAGTACTTGCTGGATCAGCGCCTCTCTACCGTGCCGCAGCACCAGTGGATCAGCAAGCTCTTCGGCTTCGATTTCACCGTCGAGTACCGCCCCGGACGCCTCAACACCGTCACCGACGCGCTGTCCCGCCGCGACGCCGACCCAGCCGCGGACGACGCCGTGGCCGTGGGGACGGTCTTGTGCATCCGATCGGGTCCCTCCTTCGCCTTCATCGACGACATCCGCCGGGCCACGGCCACCGCCGGGGACGCGCAGCTCCTGCGGCAGCATGCTGCGGCCGGCGAGCTGGAGGAGCCTTGGCGCCTGGAGGACGTCTGCTCCTGCATGGGCGACGATCTTTGTGCCGAGCTGGAGCGACCTACGCGATCAGGCGCTAGCACTGGCTCATTCGGCGGGTCATGAGGGTGTGCAGAAGACCCTTCACCGTCTCCGTGCTGATTTCTACATACCCGGCGACCACGCGTTGGTGCGCGACTATGTCCGCTCCTGTGTGACGTGCCAGCGCAACAAGACGGAGACACTGCGGCCGCAGGCTTGTTACAGCCACTGGAGGTGCCGTCTCAGGTGTGGGCGGACATCTCCATGGACTTCGTCGAGGGTCTCCCCAAGGTGGGCGGCAAGTCCGTTATCTTGACGGTGGTCGATCGCTTCTCCAAGTATGCGCACTTCATTGCGCTTGGCCACCCCTACACTGCCGCCTCCTTGGCACGGGCTTTCTTCGATGGCATCGTCCGCCTCCACGGGTTTCCCTCTTCGATCGTCAGTGACCGTGACCCGGTGTTCACGGGTCATGTTTGGCCGATCTCTTTCGCCTGGCGGGTGTGAAGCTGCGCATGAGTACAGCTTTCCACCCTCAGACGGACGGCCAGTCTGAGGTGGTTAACAAGGTCATTGCTATGTACTTGCGCTGTGTGACAGGTGATCGTCCGCGGGCGTGGGTGGATTGGCTTTCGTGGGCGGAGTATTGCTACAACACCTCCTACCACTCCGCCCTGCGCGCCACCCCCTTTGAGGTGGTCTATGGTCGTCCTCCTCCGCCCATGCTGCCGTTTGAGCCCGGGACGGCTCGGACGGAAGCGGCTGGCGCACTACTTCGCGACAGGGACGAGATACTGGCTGAGGTGCGCCAGCGTCTTCTTCAAGCTCAGCAGCTGTCCAAGAAGTACTACGACAACAACCACGTGATGCGGAGTTTGCGGTGGGCGACTGGGTGTGGCTGCGCCTCCTGCACCGCACCACGCAGTCCCTGGATCCACGCGCGAAGCGCAAGTTGGGTCCTCGCTACGCGGGTCCCTTTCCGGTGCTCAAACGCGTTGGCAAGCTCGCCTATCGCCTTCAGCTGCCGGCCGGCGCGCGCATCCATGACGTCTTCCATGTGAGCCTGCTGAAGCCTTTCCGGGGTGAGCCCCCGGCCGCGCCGCCGGCTCTTCCTCCACACCTTGATGGACGTCTCCTTCCGGCTCCGACGAAAGTGCTGAAGGCTCAGCAGAGCCGTGGCGTTTGGCGCCTACTCGTTCAGTGGGAGGGTCTTCCGGTGGAGGACGCCATTTCCAGACTTCCAGCTCGAGGACGAGCTGTTTGCGCAGGCGGGGAGAGATGTTATGACCGGCATAACCTACAGCCGGAAGAAGCCCAATAGTGGGTCCAATTAGGGGCTTAGCCCAACTTATCTTTATTATATAAGGAGTTGTAATCAAATATTTTTAATCAAGCAATAAACAATCTTTATTGCCGACTCCCGAAGGAGTCGGACGTCTAAACCTAGCCGCCGCCTCTCCTGCGTTCATCTTCTTCCTCTCACGCGATCACGGCGCCGCCGCGCCGTCGGACGCGTCCAGCTCCCCGCCAACCCCACTTCCATCCCTACAACCTGCGCCGGAGGCCTGGTAGGACTGCTCATTCTACCACACAATGTATGATGTGATGATCAACGTATGCTGGGCATCATTTTAGAACTAATATTCGGAACATAAATCTAAAATTAATTGGCATTTTATTACTTTCTCTGTATACCTTTGTAGTAGTACATCTATGTTAACTGGTTTGGGTACTGCTAAGCTTTTTCTTCCCTACAGGAGATAATGACAAAACTGCTCATCTTTATGATAATGCAAAGCTGTTTCCAAGTTGATTCTTTGTAGCTTTTTCTAAATTGGAGCTTATGGTCCACGTTGTTGAAAGTATGATTTGTTGTTCTACTCACAGTTTTACTTAAAAATTAGTCATGCTACTCTGATGGTTTCCTATGAATAGTCATAGCATTTGGTTTCTACGACTTGATCATCACTATGCATTCTATTGTCTATATGCGTGTATGGCGTAAAGTGCTAATCTTCTCTCCTGTCCTGTGTGATCAGTGCAACTCCCTGGTACATCGCCTCAAATGCTGCTGAACATATGACTGGCAACCTACACCTCCTGACAAACTTCACCGCCACTCGTCCAGGCCGCCCGGTCCGGACTCACACAGGCGAGATGCTTCAGGTGTGCGGCAAGGGTTCCCTGAGCTCCACCAAGCTGGATGTCCCTGGAGTCAGCTACGTCCCAGGGCTCGCCGAGAACATCATCTCAGTGACCCAGCTCACCGACAGTGGCTTCAGTGTCGCGTTCGGGCCTCACGGTTGCACTGTCACGAGGAACAGCGGAGGGGCTAAGGTTGGCTACGCGTACCATGCGGGCAACCAGCTGTACCGGCTCGACTACCTCAGGCTCGCTGCCAGCAAGTAGCCTGTGAACCCAAAGTTGCGAGGGTAACAACCAGCCGTGTGAGTTGCTCCCATGAAGAGGAAGTTTGGCTGCAAACAAGTTCTCAGCTGGTTTTCTGTATGAAAAAAAAAACTCCTAGGTGTCTCAGTTAATGTTCAGTTAGGATCCTGATGCTATATACGTATGGGCTATGGTTATGGGAGACAGTGAGATATTACCACAAACCAGTTACGCATGGTTAGGTTGCTGCATTTACCATGGTGTGGTTTATATGTATTGTTTTGTCTCATGGTGTGGTTAATATGTATTGTTTTGTCTCATGATATGGTTAATTATCTTTTTGAGCCAATAATTCTTACACGATCTTGATTCCAGAGCCATCCAATTCCAAACCACAGATTCACTATACTCCCACTGTCTTTGTATGCATATATACAAGGTCACAATTAAAATCTGGTTTTCCACAAATGCAAGGCCACTGTCTCTTCCCAGAAGTGTTTCTCCCTCGTACATGGTAATGCCTATGTTGCATGTAGTATGTGAGAAAGAGGCACAAAATGCAGAAGGTTTAATTAGCCCAGGATAAAATGAGCTTTCCACAAAATGCGAAAGGTTTAGTTAGCCCAGAATAAGATGGGCTTTCCAAACGATTAATCATGCATATATAAATTGGCTTTGCTTTCTAGGTGTAGTTGTATACAAATACAATATTGTACTCCCTCCATTCCAAAATACTTACTTAGCTTTGTCTAAATACGAATGTATCTAGACATGTTTTAGTGTGTAGATACATATTCCACGTCAAGTATTTTGGAAACGAGGGAGTAGCAAACATAAATTCTCAGATTTTGGGCTCAATTCAAAGAATCAAACGAGATATTATCAAAATACGTGTCGTAGTTTTGAACTAATCTGGGTGAGTACAAAACGTCAGGAGCTTCATTGGTGTCCTTAAAAAAAGTCCACCCCATAGCCCGGCCCACTGCTGCGGGCCATTTTTAGTGCACACCTTCCAAGACGAACTGCTCCCCGCGTGAAAAACGACAAAACTGACCCTTGGACGACTTCAGCACAAATTTAATCTATTTCTAAAATAATTTTGAATCTAACCTTTTTGGTAACGCCCCACACCCTCCACATGATAGCGCTCTAAACTGGGCGCTATGCCCCTACCAACGTGGCAACACCGGACCCACAGTCAACACGGAAATCCTAAGTGAAAGAGGGTAGCACCGTGGGTTAGGGGCGCTACCCCCCCCCCCCCCCCCCAAACATTTAATTTCAAAGCCCTGTACTTTTTTATATACAAATCCAAATGACACGAATCTTTTTCTATGGGTCACAAATTAAATTATCTTTCAATGCCACTGGTCTCATGATGGTTAGAACAATAGATATTTCGTGAATTATTTTCTCATGTTGGTTTATTTTTGAATGTTTGGACGATTTCGGAAATATGATTGTGATTTTTTTTTCTAAAATCTATAATAAGAGGAGAACATTAAGGAGCACAACAAGCACCCATTTTCACCATGCTTCACCCAATTTTCAACTATGAATTTTACAAACAATTTACATGTTGTGTGTTACTTTTCAAAATTTATTTGATGCTTAGTATTGATCAAGCAAATTCATATGTTATGATAGATAATGGTAATAATTTATTAGCTTAAATAAATATTTTAAAAACCTCGAGAGACATGTGTCGGTAAGGATTCATGGCAATAGTGTACTGAGAATTATGGTGATGACATATGAGTTTATTAAAAAACAAGCGTTTGAGAATTTTACTAAACTCACACACCATCACATAATATGGATATCAAGGTTTTTAAAAATATCTCTTCGATTAGAGATATTGTCTCAAATCATAATTTCATTTTAATGAACATATCTATGCATGGCAACTAATATACATAAGTAGAATAAGAGTACAAGCACGATGTCTACCATAGCTAACAAATTATTATCCCACAGATTAAGCTAACAAAGTATTACCATCATCTATCATAGCAAAGAAATTTGCTTCATCAATGTAAGCATCAAATTAATTTTGAAAAAGTAACACACAACTTCTAAATTGTTTGTAAAAATTCATAGTTGAAAATATGGGCGAAGCATGGTTAAAATGGGTGCTTGTTGTGCTCTTTAGTGTACTACTCTTGTTGTAGATTTTGGAGAGAAAAAACGGTCACAATCATATTTCCAAAATCGTCTAAAACATTCAAAAATAAATCAACATGAGAAAATAAATCACGAAATATTATATATTGTTCTAACCATCATTAGACCGGTGGCATTGAAAAGAAATTTAATTTGTGACAAAAAAAAAGATTCATGACCCTTAA
Organism: Poa pratensis; assembly: GCA_947311845.1. Lineage (NCBI taxonomy): Eukaryota > Viridiplantae > Streptophyta > Magnoliopsida > Poales > Poaceae > Poa > Poa pratensis. The sequence continues at coordinate 19,550,323 of CAMZMU010000118.1, forward strand.
GAGGGTAGCGCTTGGGCTTAGGATTTCCGTGACAGCCGTGGGTTCAGCGTTGCCAACGTTGACAAGCGCACTACCGTGTGGAGGGTAGCGCTCTACGGACAAGCGCTACCAAAAATGGTTAGATTCAAAATTATTTTCGGTATAGGTCATTTTGTGCTGAACTTTGATCTAACGGTCAGTTTAGTAGTTTTTCACCCTCCCCACAAGGCCACAACCCGTCCGCCGCTCCACTCCACCTGCTTCCAGGCTCCAGCACACCTCCACCGCCAATGGGGAAGAAGGGGAGGAAGCCGACGGCTATGAAGGCGGAATTGATCCACGACGTCGCCACCGAGGAGGGTAGGGTGCTCACGTTGCTCGAGGTCGACCCCGCCGATGAGGACCCTGCCCTCCTGGACGCCATCAGGTACGCACGGCAGCCACAATCGACGCTACCCACTCGCACGCGCACTCTTGCGCTTCTACTGCGCCGACGAGGATGTCGAGAGCTGGCATTTTGGTGAGATGAGGTGGGGGTTTCCGCTGTCTAGGGTTTATTTTCGGCTTCATCGAGAGGAGAGATGCCACGGCGCACGGAATTTGGTGCGTGGTTCTTCTTTGATTTGATGGAGCTTAGATCTACTGGTTGAAGCTATTGGTGCAAAGGGTTGGATTTGTAAATGGGTAGAGAAACGGGCGATCTATTCCAGCACTAACTGCTGTGACGGAAGTTGAAATGGGAAATTTGTAGATGGTTTATTAGGTACCCAACCGAAATTTCAAAAAGAAATGTTGTTAATTTGTGTACAATTGATAAACTTCCCTTGGAACTTAGGTTCTTGTTGGGTTCACAAAACCTAAATCTGTTAGTGCCAAAAAAAGGGGAGAAATCGCCACAGTAAGGCCTGACTTACACTAGCGCTGAAAACTGTGACAAATGTGAATTAATGACAAAGCTGTAGACAGTAAGGGGAGAACTTAGTGTATTTGTTTAGTTGGTGAACTGCACATCTTCTATTAGTGAAACATTTAAGCATTTTGTTTGGCTGGGGGACATCGGAGTATTGCCATTTCATGTCTAACCAATCCACTCACTTATTTTTTATTGAAGTATAGGTCCCAGATGAAATATGACATTTCATATGACACAGTTTCTATAGAGCAACAGACATACATCTGGTTCCATTTCACAATGAACCACATCTCTCATATCATTCACGCATACATCCCTAAAGAAAGCCCCATAACCGAGGGGAAAGAGACCAACATAAATGATGCTACACTCTTTACCATTCACTAGATGACCGGTTGCGCCCCTGGCGCAAGGGCCGAAATCAAAACTATAATGTAGCCTTAAGTTTTTATATATTTAGTATATTATTTTAAAATTTCGTGGCCATAATGTGTATTGGAAAAAAAGATATGAAAATGTCAATTTTGTGAGTATGAAACAGCACAAAGCAAAACTATAATGTAGCCTTTAATTTTATATACATTTAGCATAGCTACTACATATTCCAATAAACATGGATTCCATTTTATCAAGGATGATATTTCAGTCTTAAACCATGTCACCCTCAACATCCATGTTTTACACACCATCTTAGATACACTGATATTGTGGTTACAGTCGAGCAAAAAAAATACATGGTGCATTACTTAATATAGGTGTGATTATATGGTCTTGCAACAGCTGCACTTACATACACAAGGGGCATCATTAAGTCTGACTGCATAGCACAGCTGTTGTAACTCTTAATATATTTAAAGTACAACAAGCATATTGTTTACTTAGATAGTTCACTTGCTTTTGCTTATATATATGTGGGGCTCCTCTCTTCAATGCTTCCATCGACCACAATTCAATGAGTGCTCCATTGTCATCAGCATTCTTCAACTATTCCTTTTAAAAGTAGGTAGGGAACAACCAAAGTTCATCTGGGTACTGGAATATACTGTTGGATGGATAATTAGAGAATAGCACTGGTTCCACCTTGATGAGGCTTAAATTCCATGCATGGCTACATCGACAAAACGGAGCATGAATGGTCTCTCATCTTACAGCAAACAAATAGATGATCCGGAAGCAGGTCATGCCGGCTGTAGCAAAATTGAAGCACACAAAGGTATTTTTTGACGTTAAAAGGTAGAGGTTTCTCTACCTTATATTATTGCGTTGCCTTTCAGCAATTTACATGTACAAGAGAGTAACAAGAAATATGGCAAAAGAAATCTACAATAGAAATAAGATTATTCTTTTGCAATGCTGACCATAACAAGAAATAAGGTATGGCAAAAGAAAATCTACAAAAGAAGAACTACGGTCTAAGCATTGCTCTAAATTTTATTATGCATGTCACACATGTATCTGAAGATGATCTGATTTACAAACCTGACAACAGCCTCGTCAAGTGCACACAGGATGACCTGTCAAAGGCAAAGATAGGAAATGAACCCAGGGAACAACTTTTTCCTAACAATGCTGTTACGACATCTTTGTTTCTATCAGCAAACTGAAAAGGTACAGGACATCAACATAAGCAAGGAACAAGTGTAGCTCAAAATACAATTACCCAGGTATTTCAAATAATTAAAAGAACGAGATCACAAATCAAATCCCAGCTTCAGATTGCGCAATCTTCATCTCGAGCATAAAAAGAACACAACAATACTACTGAATATGCATCGAAGAAAGAGTATGATACCCTCCAATCTTCGCATGTTCCCTTTGGCTTGTAGGGAAATCCATGCCTGTCCAGAAGGTTTTTTTTTACATAAACCAATCCTATGCTATATTTTCTGAACAAAATTTAAACTCATGTTGGAATACCGACATAGTATGCAATATTACACGGGAATTTATTAATTTCAACTAAACCTAATGAAAAGTGCATATACAAAAGCACAATGATAAAGTGATGATGGCAACTGAAAGGTATGCATAGAAGCACACTGATAATGACATAATCATCATGTGTCATGAATTGGAAAGGCTTATATGAACACAGTTTCCAACTGATTTTAATTTCAGTACATCAAATGTAAGAGCTGAAATCAAAATAAATTACCTAGTATGGAGCACAACAGAAATCCAGCAAAACTTGGTGACACCCTCTGTTGAAGCAAGAGCTCGGGGCCAAAAGCAGCATTCGCATTTAATGTCAACAAATGATGCGAGCTTCTTAATTAGCGATAATAAAAGGACCAACACACAAGCTGAAGCTCCAGGCGATGGAGGCATGCCTCAGGACAAGAACAATTCTTCCAAGCTTGTCCTTGTAGTCAAGCCCTAGATATCTTTCCAGTCTCTGTGTCATGTGCCATGTCCTCCTGAAGATTGAAGAATGAAAAATGTTACCCTGTAAACCTGGTAATAAAAGTAACTTGTAAAGACATGACCATATAAATTAGCAATAGTGATGGCAGCTAAGGCAGCAAAAATGTAGACAACAAATGAATTATCGATTAACTAAAACCAAGACAATAATAATGTACTGGAAAGAGTACCTTTTAGCATGGTCGTGGCTGCACTGGTTCAACAATTAGCCATCTCTAGGGAGAATACATCAGCATATAGGATTCTCCGGTACGAAGGTAGTTGTAGCCTTGTGAGTGTATCAGTCCAGCAGAAACATCTGAATGCCATGAGATCAGTTCAATTTGTTGTCTAAGTACGGATATCAATGACAACACAATATGGCTACAGGTTATGCCAAAAGTTTCAAAAGTTTTATGTGCCCAAGGCTCAGCGGAGAAGTGACTGAAGGAACTGAACTATCAGCCTATTATGTGGATCAGGAACTGAACAGGACCAATAACATTGGTCCAATCTAACCTTAACAGCAAAAGGAAGCATTCGCTAGTTCATCTTGATTTTAGGGATTGATGAATAATTGAAAACATAAGCAAGTAATGAATGGTTGGAAACAAACACACACATATAGCAGAATCCAGAGGGGAATTACCTGAGTGGGTGATAAAATGCTGACGAACTCGGCCTTCCCCCTCACCACATCACAAAACACACAACAAATATGCAAGCATAGTTCGCCTACCTAAAATTATTGAGAAAACTGAATGAACCATAGTTCGTATTTAATTGTCAGACCAAATTCAGAAGGAGAAAATAAATAATGAGATGCACACATTATTTAATACCAGTAAGCAAAGTAAATATTATGCCGCAACAAAAGGACGAATTTAAAAGCATATCTAACTAATTTAAACAAAGAAGCCAAAGCTCAATATAACAGGAAGATCACAATTTACCATATATGGCAATCAAAATACTTGACTTAAATGTAATAAGGCAGCCCATCTACTCGACTGGGAAGCACTGGACGAGCCCTGTCAAGATACATTTGAGTAACAAGCAGCAGAGGTGAATATTTATAGCATATGTATTAATCCACCAATAAATTACTCCATATGCAAGCATCGGTAGCAGGAATTGCAGTGAGATAGTACACAAAGAATGCAATTTGTAAAAACACATGCATAGAATATTACAAAGCAGTGGCATACTTGTTCTAACAATGTTAGAGAGCAGCGGTCACTCAAGGGCCTCACTGGACTAAGAATTCACTTGCATCTACACATACCCTGTTTGAAATATGCTTCTGTTTCTTTGTTGAAGGTGCTATAACAGGAAAAAACAGTGCTGCGCTCTTCACACAATATTGAAGGTGATATAACAGTAAAAACAGTGTTGTATCCGTTCTCTAATTATTTAAACCATGAATTTTTTTGCTGCTCTCTTCACACAACACCATACCAAGATGTATGAACCAAAGATTAAAATTAGACACTCTTTACGGAGTGAAAAATCAAATAGCAGATTCGTTTAATCTAACAATATGGTTAAAACATATAAATGAGCACAACAAATTAACACAAATAGGGTATTATGAATTGAGCTCCACATCAGGACAATACAATACAAAAATCAGTACGCCACACGTTATAGTAAACTGAAGTATAACATTAATTCCTTGCTTTCATCTATTCTCACATTACATGTTCAGTTCTGGTCAGGGATGTCAAATACGTTACATGTTTCGTGCTCGCTGAGAGCGAGGATGGCGGCGGCATGACAGACTGGGCTTTCTCGTTTGTCCATGCTCCTCTCCTGGAACGAGTGAACCCAAATTATTAAGCCAGACAACATAGCATAAAAAAGATTTAATTTTCACCGATAGTCTGCTTGGATATTTCATCACCTGAAAAGCAAATATGCCTGAAAACTTTACAGAAGTTAAGTGCTTGATCTTCTAAGCTGCACCAAGAACTCCCAACGTTTCCTACACATTTTGCCAAGCAAGGAAAAAGTAAAATACAATTAACCTAGCAGAAAGGGTGGGCTTGACCCGCTCCTAGAAATAGAGGCAGGCCCTAAAATACAAATTTAGTGCTTGTCTAGGATGCTATTTAAATCCCCTTTATATCTGAAACTCAGGACTATAAAAGGAAAGCACACAATAAAAGTAAGCATAAGACATATGAAATTTAAATCATTACTTTCAATATGAGATAGATGAAATCCATTTGAAGAGCTTCAGATTCATCATATATGATAATTATGTGAGATGCAGACTGTCCATTTCGTGTGTAAAAGATTGCTACATCATGTTATCCATCAAATCATATGATATTTATAGAACATACTGAATCTGCAATGCATGAAAACAAAACATGGGAGGATATATTTGCAAGAGTATTTATGTTTGAACCAAAAAAAGACCCCCAACATTAGCTGCTGGTCCATATTCTAAAAAGGAACAATCGTTCAGATTCTAAATAAGTCCTGGACACCAAACCCTAGGTGCATCAGATGAAGAATCTCGTGTAGGATAGCCATAAGGAAGAACAGAGTAGACATAGTTCAATTCTGGTGGAGGAGAAGCACGAACAGCAACCATACCTCGCGGTTTTGGTCTCCGACGTCGCTCTGGAGCAGGACGAGCCGTAGCGGTTGGGCATATTGGGGCGGCTCCCACCCCTGCTCGCCCTCCACCTCCTGTGTCCCCCTCCCCCCGCATCAGTTCCTGCCCACCGCCGGATCCCATCCCTGCTCGCCCTCCTCCTCCTAGGCTCCCATGTCTTCCTCCTGCATCCTTTCCCACGGTGGACAGAGAGAGAAACTGAGAGAGAAATTGAGAGAGAAAGTGAGAGATAAAGAGAGGACGAAGAGGTAGATTGCGAGCACCGTGGGGAACCCAAGGGCAGCGACGGCCGGAGACGAGAAGGAGTGCGGCCCTCCCCTGCCTTCCTCCGTCGGCCGGAGCAGCAGGAGGAGGGGCGGTGCAAGGCTCTTGGATGCGAGAGGAGGAGAGAGAGAGAAGCCAACGAGACGCGCTACGGCAGCGCCTCCGGTGACCGACTACCGTCGAACTCGTGAATGCGCCGCCTATCCGCTGATCCTTCTCCACACACTCCTCTGGGGCAGAACGGAGGAGAGGCGGCGGCAGCGCAGCCGGGCAGGTGCGCGGAGCAGAGGAGAGGGGAGGCGGGGACGACGAGGACGCGGGAGAGGAGAGGAAGAAGGTTGTGGCGGCGGGGAAGAAAAGAGGAGCAGGGTCGAGGAGGGAAGGGATTGGAATTGGATGCTCTGGCCTCTGGTTGTTAGGTTTTCACCACGTTTCATCTGACGGCCCACAATGAAAGCGAGAGGTGAACTGATGAACGGCTGAGATAAGCTGCCTCGCCAAAGCTCTCACAGCCCCAGGAATCTACTAACATTTAAAGGAGTAATATGGCATGATTACTTGCTACTTATTATATTGACCTGCCCTGTGCATCATTTGGCATTCTACGCTTGTGGCCTCAGAGATGCTGATATTTGGGTTTTATGTGACTGCATTTGCATCTTGATAGATCAGGGACCCCGTCCGCTAGTTATTTCCCATAGCCTATTAAAATGTTCGTTACAATGATTATAGGCGTGATCTTTTCATTGTATGGTCTCTCAAAATATTCCTTATGCTTCAGTTCACTTACATTGTATGTCATTTCTTATTTGTGCTGCTGTGTTGACTTGCGTTTTCTCAGGAATAAGAACAGTGCTGCCCTGACCTCCATGCTTGATCCCCGTAATGAGCTCTCCGCCAAAGACATTTCAGATGCAGCTGATGCTGTTTGGTATCTCGTCGTAAATGGCCATCACATAACTGGTAATTTGAACCTGCTGACGAACCTCACGCCTGTCTGTGACCGTTGGGTCCGCACCCTTGCTAGGACAGGGCCACCCATGCAAGTCTGTGCACGGGGATCTGTGAACTGCAACGGGATCAAGCTCGATGACGTATGGTATGTTCCTGGGGCTACGTGGAATATGGTGGCTACTATCCAACTTACACAGATGGACCTTAGAGTCCTTATGACGGGTCTTGGTTGTTCTATTGCGCCCCCCGATGGCACAATAGTTGGCAAAGGACGTTTTGGAAGCATAGAGTTTGAGCTTGACTTTCTCGATGCCATTAGGTACAACCGTACAATAACTACTTGCTTGAATGCTTTAAGTTTTCTTGTTATGCTAAAAAGTTATCATGATAGTTAATTGGTTTGGATGTTCTAAGGTGTGTCTATAAATGTGTAATTTACATGCATCGAAGTATGGCTCAAAGGCCAGTACATTGTTAGTTTATTGAGATTTTTTATTGCTCTCTTCCTTGTCTCATAGGGTTAAGGTAAGTCTAAATCACGGCTATCCATCTTGTGGGCAGGGAAGTTTCAGTAAAATGGTATATGTGAAATGTGTCATTCCTTATGAGCTATGTCGATTTAAGGCAGTGATGCCTGCCTGCCATGCACAGATAGAATGACATTAGTTATGCATATATTTCTTATGAAGTTATTCGTCATGCACTCATGCTCTTTATATGCAACACACTAGAAGTTAAGAGACAAGTATGGGAAGTTGAAAATACAGGAAATTCTTTATATGACTGGTAGCTGACTAGCTGCATACAAATTAACAAGTTAAAGCTGCATAAAAATCTACAAATGACTGGACACGTACAGGAAAAGAGAATTACAAGAAATTAGAGACATGCCTCATTTTCTGTAGAATGGTCAGTAGAAGAGACAATATTCTTTCTATATACCTCAGACAACTTGTATGATGTGATGAACAGCACATATCATGGACATCATGTTAAGCACTAATATCCTGAACATAAACCAATAATTAAACAACTTGGCATTTTTTTAGATATTTGTAGCTGTATGTCTATATTAGTTAACCTTGGTTTGCCTGGACATAATGGTAATATGATCCATTTGATCACTCAAAATCAGCAGGTCATATTAAATGGCTGTGCCCTAAAATTTCGCCAAGTTGTTGCCTAGTCAATTGTTTATAGCTTTGCTAGAATAGAGCTCATGTTCCACATTGTTCACTGTATGGTTTAGTTACTCTACCAGTCTACTGACATGCTAGATAAAATTTTAAAGTAGTCATGCTACTCTGATGGTTACCTATGAATTGTCTATTGCCTTTGGTTGCTATTGACTTCTTACTCCGCAAGATATTTATACTGCAAAGAATGCTAACCTTTTCTGCTTTATCTGATCAGTGAAACTGTCTGGTACATTGTCTCAAATGCTGCTGAACACATGACCGGTAACCTGCACCTGCTGACGAACTTCACCCCTACGCAGCCAGCTCGCCCAGTCCGGACACACACCGGCGCGATGCTGCAGGTGCGCGGCAAGGGATCCTGAGCTCCACCCAGCTTGCTGTCCCCGGCGTCAGCTACGTCCCGGGTCTTACCGAGAACATCATCTCAGTTACCCAGCTCGTTGACAGCGGCTTCAGTGTCGCATTTGGGCGCGACGGCTGCACTGTCACGAGGAACCGCGACGGTGCTAAGGTTGGCCACGCGTCTCATGCTGGCGGCCAGCTTTACCGAATCAGCTTCCTCAGGGTCGATGCCAGCAAGGAGCCAGTGGACCCAAGTTGTGAGGGTAACCATCCATATGAGATGCTGATGAAAATGTCCTTAGCTGCTAGCCTGCATGAAAAAGCGTAGGTATTTCAGTTAATTTTCAGTAGGATCCTGATGCTACTATGTCTGTATGATCTACTGGGAGACGATGAGATATTACAACGCACCAGTGGCACATCGGTGGGTTGCTACATATTTAGCATTGATGTTGTTGATGTGTGGTTGGTTGCAGGATGTAGTTAAGTTTCCTTTTTTTAGCTAATAATTCTCACACACTTCTGACTCCAGAGGCATCCAACTCTAAACAACAAAGTTCACAATAGGAACTCAAATTATATGAATAACGCTCAATTGCAAGAACCAAACTGATGTGTTATATGGAAAAAAAAAATCTCAATAGTTTCTATAAATATTTTTGTTTGTGGAATAGTTTTGTCTTGATGTTCAACTGGGATATAAAGGCTTAGGCGTTCAGATGAACTATTCTCATTTTCATGTCCGCCCGTGCTAGGCCTATTTTGGTTATAGGGCAATATGCTGTCCTGGTCCAAAAGCCCAAAATGAGATGGACCCCAAATAAAGCACAGGCACGGTGGTGCGCCGCCTCCTCCTCCGCTGGGGACTGAGCTACCAACATTGGAGCTCGTCTCCTCTGACGACGAGGAGGAGTACTTCGACAGCGACGACCTCACTGACGGGGTGAGCATGGCCGAGGCGGATGAGCTAACCACCATCACCGACGACGCTGAGCTCATGGAGCGCACCTGACAAAAGTCGATGCGCTCCGACGTTCGCACCGAGAGGCAGCCGCCGAGCGAACGCCCGGTGGGTTGAATGGTCAACCTCAACCAGTTCGCATGCGGCATCCAACTGAGCAACAACCACGCCAAGTGTCGCTAGAAGTGGGATAGAAAGGAGCATCACGTGTTCATTCGCGACCTCCGGTGCCGCTCCGGCCACTACTACGGCGGCGGCCTTGTTTGTTTCTAGTTTTCCTATCTAGCCGTATGAATTTCTTGTTTTCATCGAACTTGATATTGTATGAACTCTGTTTGCTAATAGAAATAAGGCGCGAATATTTTTTTCGGTATCGATTTTCACTGTGTGTTCCGCGTGATGGTTTTTCAAACCGGAAAACTGATTTCGGTGGAATCCGAAACTTGTTTTCCAGCTTGGATTTATCCAGGATCTGCTAGAGATGCTAAGATGAACAGTTCTCATTTTTATTTTTTCTGAAAATACTATTCTCATTTTTTTTAAGGGTACTATTCTCATTTTCATGTCCGCCCGTGGTAGGCCTATTTTGGTTGTAGGGCAATCTTCTGGGCCGGTCCAAAAGCCCGAACTGAGATGGACCCTCTTGACAGTTAACCAGCTCCTCCTCCCTCCTACTCCCCAGTTGGGCCTAGCTTGGGCACACTCCTCTCCTCTTCCTCCTCAGTTTGGGCCTACTCTCCTCGTCTCCTCTCTCTCTCTCGTGCTCATGGCGGCGGCCACCTCCTCCTCGGCGGTGGCGGAATCTACCCCGCAAGGAGTCCCGGAGCGGCGGGGGATCCCGGCGGCGTCCTTCGTCGAGGATGTCGAGACCTACCTCCGCCAGGCCGGCCTCGACGTCAACTCCGCCCTCGCTTTCCTCCAAGAAAGGTAGCTGCTGCTCCGCTCCTCCCCTACACCCTACCTCCACCCGTTTGGTAAACTGGGGAAGCTGCCTGGGTGGCTATCCGCTCTCCCTTGATCTAGAAATCTTCCGAGACGCGAGACGTTTCCCGTTGCTCTGGAGGTCGTCGGCGTCCTTACCACATCTTTGATCTATCTCTGCAAGATCCTTGACATGGTACTGTAGATCCTTGTAGGGGTCGGTGCTGCTTCGTCCACTTGTATGAATATCAGTTTAGCTAACAGCTTGCGGTAGTCGTTAGAGGAATCAACCGCTTGCTGTAGGGTTTTGGAACTGGTGATTTGCTTATGTGCCTCCTGCTTGGATTGGATCTCTGCAAGTTCCAGTCTCAATTGCCTACTTGTGGATGGGCATTTTAGCTTATTAGCCCAACCCTGCACGTTGTTGCACTCCTAATTCATTGCGGGTGAGACGATGCAGACTCTGCCTTAAGCCGTAGAGGCCATGCCAGAGATGCTTATTGGCTACTCAATCATGAGTTACGGTATGTTGAATGAACTTCTTGTGATGAGAGGCTGAAAACTTGCATATTGGCACCAAATTCATCAGGGTTAGCGGTAGCTCCCTCCTGTCCCTAGTTGTTACTCTCCTTACCTCTTCGTTCCTGCAAAGAAGCCTTCCATTGTATTTAAGCTTGTCATTTCAGACTGACAATCTGTTAGTATCTTTCCGTCGTGGTTTAGACTATACTATGCCATGTGCCTGTTCCAAAAATATTAAAAACAAACTACGTGTGTTCTTGCCTTCTGTGTTCAATTCTAGTTGGTACGTAGCTGCCACTGGTTCTGTGGATCACAGATCTATAGTTATACAAGTAAAAGCAATTTCAGAATTGTTTTCCAGCAGGTTTTGGCAAAAAATCATGTCTCTCTACATGTGTGCATTTACACTTCTTACTTGGTTATGTATTATTTTGTGGGTAGGTTACTTGGTTGTGCTTCAGGGAAATGTAACCTGTCTTTTACTTTTTTTGCTAAGGCTGCAGCAGTACAAAATGGTGGAGATGAAGCTTTTAGCACAACAAAGAGAACTTCAGGTGCTCATACTTTGACTCTTAGATTTGTGGAGGCAAGCTATCAAATACGACTTGATAAAAGCTTGAGAATTATAACTATTAAAAATGTCAAAGCTTACATGGGATCAAGTTTGGATCATTGGTCTAATTTAAGTTATAATTACTATACTTCTATTAGCAGTCTCCAATGATGCATGCAAATTATAGCATATATAACATATTTTAGCCATCTGTTCTTTATTACAGGCAAAAATTCCTGATATAGAGAAGTGCTTGGGTATTGTTGCGACATTACAAGCTAAAAAGGCTTTGGGCGAGGTTTGTATAATTTCCCGAACTCCTTTCCTTTTTTCAGTTGTTTTCCCATATCTGTCTGTGGGATGTTCTTTTTTATTTCAGCTTAATGCCTTAAGCTATGGTATATTTCTACATTGAATACCATGATAAAAACTTTTGCGGTGGAAGGTTGTAGATAGAGTACCTTGGCATTTAGACGTGTAAAATGCCAAGTTTGACCTTTTGTATGTTTCTTAACACCTAGCAGTCTGTCGCTAACTAATCTTCTGTTTCATTACCTTATTCCAATATACTAGGTTATTACTCTGTATTACCTGTTTCAGTTATCTCCAAAATGTGGATACATGTCGTGACTATACTTATGTAGATCATTTTGTTATTATTCATTCGTCCGTTGCTAACCTCACTTGAGTACATCTTTTGAAATGAAATAGTTCAAATGTCCGTAGTTTCATGAATCGTTAACCATGCTGGATGATAGCTGTTCTGTGTGTGATTCTTAGTGAAAGTGAAGTAGTTAACTATCTCTGTCTTTCGTACATTTACTGCAGGCACTCATAGCCGATTTTGAATTATCTGAGGGAATCTATTCACGTGCGAAAATCGAGGACTCTGATTCAGTGTGTCTATGGTTGGGTGCAAATGTGATGCTGGAATATTCCTGCGAGAGGTTATTTTTGGCACATCAAACATTGTCATAATTCAGTCTTTCGATTTTAGTTCCCCTCCTCATTTCCTGGAGTTTTACAGGCCAATGACCTCTTGAAAAAGAATTTGGAAAATGCGAGGGCCAGTTTAGAAGTCCTTGTTGGTGATCTTCAGTTCTTGCGGGACCAACAAACCATTACTCAGTAAAATGTCCATCAATCTACTAGTCTCAAATTGCGCTCGATTGAGGGAGTACAATACACACCATCATCTGACTCGAAACTCATTTTTTGTCAGGTTACAATTGCTCGGATATTTAACTGGGACGTGCACCAGCGGAGAAGCAAACAGTCTGCTATAAAAGAAACATGATCATCAGTAGTGTGTGCGCAGCCAACGAAATCGGGTCATTTTTGTTTTTGCGTCTTTGCCACCTCTGGCGATTTAGTCTATCATCATAGTTTGTGTCCTTTGCTGGTGATGGTGTCTTGGCTGTGTGACAGAAATGTATCAATGTCATTTAGTTTTATGGTGTTGGAACTCTTGTCTGCTGTAGAAAATGACGCTCACTTCTGTTTTCGCTACGTGTACTTGTTTAGCGCTTGATGAAACAAAATCTACAGAGCATTTTGTGCATTACCTTCCTTTCCGGCAGGTTCACACTGGGTTTCAATCCTCTAAAAGATGAGCTGTTCCACTGTCAGCCTGGGTCATTGCTTACAGACTATTTTGTTCCAATGTTTACTGTATTTTTGCAGATTGGTTACTGTCAGGTGTTAATCTGTGGGGTCTAACGTGTTAGATCAAAAGAAAAAGAAAACAAATGCTCAATAGCTATGATTGCACGGTACCGAATGTTCCTATCAGATGTTACTGTTGCTCTGCTTTCACGTCAACAGGCCATTGATTAGGCTGCTTCCTTTCGGTTGCAGCCACTAAGTTGATGACGAGTTTCAGGGCACCCTTTCAGCTGAATCGTGACATGAAGCCACATCTATCTGAACTCTGGCCGCCTGGCACCGCTGTGGCGCAGACACGGCGGGTGGTCGGTCGCCTCTGCCAGCCTGCCTTGATTAATCTCTCTGGGAGGCAGAATGCTCCGCCCTCATTTGACCTCTGCCAATCTTGAAATAATAGGTCCACCTTCACTCTTACTGTGAAGAGCATAAGATGGAGTTGAAACTTCAGGTTTGCTTGCCTACATGGTTTGAATTTCTCAAGCATTGTTGGATGGTCCGACCAGCACTTCGTTGACACACACTGCACTGCTGTTGACATTTTGATTACGACAACAACAACAGCTGCTAACCTACAGACACAGGCAACCACCTGGATGGCTAATGTGCTCCCGAACTTGGTCAATATATTGCTGCTGCTTGCCCATCTTAATTGGCCATGATCTATAAATTGGTAGGTTGCCAAATGTTGTTCTCAGGGCAGTTAGCTTCTCAGATGTGATTAAACCAGACGTCACGCATTCATAATATCATGATGAATTGTGGTCATGCATGAGTGGATCAGCTGCCTCATAAATTTAGTTTGATTTTCAAAAGGTGACACTAGTTTAGTGTGACAAGTTATAGTATCAAGTCTAACTTTCTTTTGTGGCATCTACATATTCTGCTTTCGAAACATAGTTGTATGGAAAGGAAATAGAGCGAGCTTCTCTGTGTCGGTCTCAAAGCACGATGTCAATAGATTGACCAATTTATGCAATGATGTACACAAATGCTGATTCCAAGGAAACAAATTTTCTCGAGAAGATTATCTCGTGGATATGACTCTGAAGTACTGTTAAATTAATTCCCATTGAAAGAAAAAGAACAAGAAGATAAATATCATGCTAAGCATGAATTTTGCTGTGAATATTGAAACCTACTGGAGTTCCATATCACTCTACAGTAAATAAACAATCGAATATGGCCAAGAATCAAGGAATCGGAAAAAGGGAAGTTTCTATTACTGTAAGTAGTTGTCGGTTAATTAATTTTCCTCTGCTATCGACCGACATCGACCTTGTGGTGTCATTTTTTTTTCGAAATGGGGAAGCCCCTGCCTCTGCATCATCAATCGATGCATACGCCTTTTTATTACTTTATTAAAATTCAGAAGTTACAAATAGTACATCATGGGTCGCACAAGGTCGGTACATGTACCAACCATCTAAGGAAGAGGGATAACATAAAATGGCCCTGCATTAACATGTTATCCTAAGCTCAGAACGCCCACTATAATTGATGTATAAATCCCGCGCAACCATATCCAACGGTTGCACCCAAAATCCAGCGTGTTGCGCTTCTCTGTTGGTTGTAGGTAAGATCACGATGGATCCAATGCGTATCCGTCGATATAATCTGCATGAATGAAGATGTTTTTGCATTGTTATAAATAAAATCATTGCGTATCTTCCATATGACCCAAAGTAAAGCGCAAACTCCAACTCGATTTGTAGTTTATCTTTTTTGGATGCACCTCGTAACCAATTCCCAAAAAGATTTGTAATATTATTTGGTGTCATGACTTTCGTTTTTATCTTTTATTTCTGTAATTTAGCTGTATGCATCATCAATGTTTTGACAGGTTCTTGGCATTGTTGCTGAGCCTGGGTGCACTGACAACAGCTTGATATTAATATCTGGCCCTTCTCGGAAAAAATTT
Source organism: Poa pratensis (assembly GCA_947311845.1). Lineage (NCBI taxonomy): Eukaryota > Viridiplantae > Streptophyta > Magnoliopsida > Poales > Poaceae > Poa > Poa pratensis. Next base: position 19,565,543 of record CAMZMU010000118.1, read on the forward strand.
AGCTGACATCACTAGCATCTTTGTTTCACGTTCTCAAGGAAAAATTCCCTTAAGGAAAGCCCGCTAGGAGAAGTCTCTGAATTCTGAAATTCTTTGACGATTCTAACTTTTTTATCTGTTGCTAGCTGAGATGTCGTTTTAGAAAAAAATTCCTCACAATTTTGTTTCCTAGCTATGCTGTTATTACCATGGCATTCCTAATCCATTGCGTGTGGCTATTAGCTACAGATAGGCGCTACATCCTCTTGCCGAAGCTTCTGTCTTGTTGGCATCCAACACTGACTGACATTCCTCCAGCAATACTGTTTGGCCATGAATGATGGAATTCCTAGTTTCCTACCGTGTCATTTGATAAGCCACAGTGATGCTAAGCCAGCGTTGTTGGAGCCTAGAAGAATCTCAGCTAACTCATTTGTTAGTGCACATGGACCAACCTAATCTCCTACTTACAGAAACAAAAAGGCTAACCTATATATAGTGATGCTCCGTTGAAACTTGTGGCAAATCTATCCTCCAAAATGGTTGGAAGCCTTACCTCTTTGTTCTTCTTTCTGAAAGCAACAATTACAAGTTACGCTGTAGATATGCGGGTTTTATCGTAAATTCAATTTATGGATGCTCCTAAGATAGGGTCCATCTCGTTTAAATGGAAGCATCGACAAAAGTAAAACCTACGTGTTTATTACAAAAATATCTATAGCGCCAGAAACTTTATATTGAGATTTTTTGTATTCCGTCTCACAGTTTTGAAATATATATAACGCCTTGTAGAACTTCATGTTGCTCCCAAAGAACAGATCTCCAGCTACATCGATCCAGAACACCAGGGTCCCTCCATGGGAGATGAGAACCACGATGGACGCTTAGAATGAATCTATAAAGGAGGGGCAACTTGATGTGAAGCAATGTTGATCAATCCGACAATCCGTTAGGGATTGATGTCATCAGTGTTTAAACCAAAACATTGCCGGGAGCTAACCCTGTCCTCCTGTCGTCCTCATCGTGTGGCAATCTGGGTGGTAAGTGACAAGAACACCTCTAGCTGATTGATCAATATACGTATCCAACCAATTAAGGCTAAATGTAGTACTTATTCCATTTGATTGTCCATGATTTCACAAAAAAAAAAAAATTATTGTCCAATGCACACGGCCACCTCAAATACCCAATACATGAAAAGGAGAACTACTCTGGCAAGTGGCAACAACATGATGGTGTGTGCTATATATACGAGGGGTGACTAGTACATGTAGCTACAAGCCTACAATGCATGGGTCCTCACTAGTTCTATCTCTACTCCGTTCGTCACTCTCAGAGCATCTCCACCGGCACCTTCCAAATTCGTGTCCGTCACCCTCCCCCAATTTTGTCCTATTTGGGGATGTCGGACATGTGTCCTCCACATTGGAGGTGCTGCCCCAGCGGTGCCCCCCAAACGCCCTCCCCGATCATCTTTTGATCATATTTCTTCTATATTCTAAAAATCTTCATTGCATAGTTCAATAATAATTCAAAATAGAAAATGTATAGTTCATAACAATTAAAAATTTAATTCGTCAAGTTCCTCGGTACAACACGTGGTAATCAAACTACGTGGTTGCTCTGATCGCCCACAATTGCGCGATAAGATCATTTTGCAGTTGATCGTGAGTTATTTCATCCTGAATTTCTTGATGCATGGCAAAAAATTCAGCAAACTCGGCTGACACACCCGACTGTGGCTCCACAATAGGGGGTAAACTCGACTGTGATCTCACACATTTGATCTACCGATCAAGATAGAGAAATGGGTACTGGACAACGGCAAACCAGGCCTGGAGCACACCAAATTCCTGCTCCACCTCTTTGCGGATAACCTCTTGCTTCTTTGCAAAATGGTCATTTTCCTCACCAATAGGGTTACGAATTGTCTTCAGAAATGTCGACCAATTAGGATAGATGCCATCCGCTAGGTAGTACCTCTTGTCATACTCATGGCCATTGATCACATACTTACACTCTGGAGCTTGGCCTCGAGTAAGTCTGTGAAACACCGGAGAGCATTGCAGCACATTGATGTCATTGTGAGGATAGGCCATGTCGAAAAATGCGTGTCAAATCCAAAAATTATAATTTCCCACAAGCTCAAGTATCACACTGCACACTCCATGATGTCCCGATCTATACATCACCTTCCAAGCAAATGGGCAATTATTTCAATTCCAACACATGCAATCTATGCTTCAAAACAACCCCGGAAATTCTCTTGATTCGCCTTGTGCCATGAGACAAGTTGTGTCTGCTGCATTTGGTGCTCTCAGATATGTCTCTCCAAACACTGCCACTACTACCTTGCAAAACCTGTATGTGGCTTCAACGGCGGTGGACTCAGACATACATAGATAGTCATCCAATGAATCTGCGGGACACTCCATATGCAAGACACCATATGACAGTCGTTCATTTTTTAAGGGATGAGAATCCAAGAAGCCCGGTGCAATCTCTCTTTAGCTCGAGGTAGTCATCATAGTCCCGAACACCATGCACGATTGTTCTGAACACTTCCCTCTTCATACTAAAGCGTCCGTGAAATTCATGAGGCTTGTTTGCCGGGTTCTCCGAAAAATAGTCGTTGAACAAGAGCATGTGACCAGTTGTCCTATAATGGTTCTTGTTGGCATCCGGCCTTTCTCTGATCCTCCACGCTTGGGCAAGGTGTCATTCTCGGCTTGCACATCTAAAAGAGAGGCCATGACCATTTGATTCTCTTCATCGTCTTATGCGAAGGCGGCATTCTCTACCATCATTTGGTAAAACATGAACTCGTCGTCGCTATCTAAGCCTATTGAACAAAGTGGAGCAATGAAACTAAGCAACAAATCGATAATCAATCAAAGGAATGCATTGGCAAGCGCCCAAACACCTTACTTGGGTGGCGGCAGGGAGGACGAGGCGGAGCCGGCTAAATGGGCCACGTGGACGAGGACCTGCGGGGAGCATAGGCAAGCCGTCCTACGTGGTCGCTGCTGAACCCCCCGGTGAGTTGGCAACGACAAGGGTGGCGGCGATGGTGCGAATTGTCGGCAAGAGGAAAGGGCAGGACGGGGTGGGTGGCAACTGACTACCGGCCTGTGCCACAATGTGTCTATGATGAGGGGGCCCGCCTGTTGGAGGGCATATCCGGGGAAATGTCCGTCACCTCCGAGCAGTCCCCCAAGTTTGGAGGGTGGCTCGGGGGGTGCCGGACATATTTTGGCTTGCCCCGGCACCGTGCCGCAGTGGCCGTTTTTTGCGTCCAGACCTCCAATAGGCGTGTGGCGGGGGGGGGGGGGGCATTTAGGGGTGCCGGTGGAGATGCTCCCACTCCTCAGCACACTTTTGTATATGTCCTTAACGAAACATATTGTTTCGGCACGGGCAATGACGAAAGGAAGCTTTCTGAAGTAGAGTTGCCGAAACTCCCACTTTCGTCATTTCGCCATGACGACGGTGCCCTATATTTGGAATTGACTAAAAACGTGTGCTACTTATGAAATAATTAAAAAAAAATATTATTTAAAAAAAGAATCGGACAGTTCAAGGACATAAAAAGGATGACACCATCATTCTTGAAGTCGTCGCTGATCAAGATACATGGATTTGTCATGCATTTTTTGTTATGCTGGATCTTGGAACGACATCAGTGTGCTCCAAAGGTCACCACTATTTGCAATGTTAGCTAATGGTGAATCACCACCCGTGGAGTTTCAAGCCAATGGCTGCACCTATAACTACGACTACTATGTTGCCGATGGGATCAATCCGAAGTGGGCAACGTGTGAAGCTAGTTGCAAACCCCAAGGTAGGAAAGAACTTCAATTACAAAATGCACAAGCCGCGACTAGGAAAGATGTGGAAGGGCTTTGGGATTTTTCAATCCCAATTTACTATTGTGCGAGGAAAGACGTGAAGACCAGATCTCCTGCTTCCTCGGGGTCTACCATGAGGTTCGAGATTCAGACAAGCATAGTGATCTTCAAAAAGATCAAATTGAAGAGCGGCGGAGTTGGAATTGCCAACAAAATCAATAGTTTCATTTCTATGTTGCATGTCCTATGTTTGATGAATTTGTTGTTGTATTTTATTTTAAGAACTCATTAACTATGTAATAATTATGTACTATGTGTGTTTGATTTGGATTGTAATTATTTGACAGCTAATTTGACATTTTTGTTGCATTTGTTGATCCATATGTATGCATTTGTGTAGATGAAAATATATTTTGCTGCCCTATTATACATCATCGCATCATCTCCTGGAGCTCAAAACAATTATCATGCCATATTAACATTATCTACCAGAGCAGAAACAATTTGAAGTCTTGTTCAAAAAAAGGATGGTCTGAAGTTCAAAATATACACGCACGGATCTCAGAACACAATTGTGACCGTTGGATAGCTAGCTATTTATTTTTTTTGAACAAGGGGAGGGATCCTGAAGGATCCTGACTGCATTAGTCGGTGGGAATATAGTTTACATCAAGGACCAGAAAATAAAAAAATTTACAACCAAGTCCTTGGCTTTTACAGAAAGGACCTCATACGGATTAAAAGAAACGCAATTAGGTCCTACTCCACCGAGCGAGAAGTACAGCTCAACACAACGGCCGCCGGTGCCGTCGCCGGGGACGGAACCACTTGGAGGCGACACGACGATGTGCGCTGCCGTGGAACTGAAGAGGGGCCTCCGCAATGGCACGCCGGTCTGGAGGTTGAAGATGATGTGGCACAAGCAGCACCACAGCTCGGAGTGGTCCCATCGGCCGAAGATAACGGCGACGCAAATTCGTCGCCATTGATGAACTCTGAAGCTTGCAGCCAGAATAACTCCCCAAGAAGCTGTGGATCCAAGACTCCATTCTTCTTCCCCGCTACCTCCGCGCCATAGAAGAGTAGCAATCTTCGATCCAGCAGTTCTCACACAGAACAGACGATTATTAAAACAACAACGCTTGGTACCTGACGCCGAGAATCTCCTCCATGGAGCTCCAGCAAACGGCAGGATCTTGCACTCCAGCGATGCGTCCGCCTCACCGCCGGGATAGCCGCTGCGCTTCCACAACCGTGCGCCCCTCTTCTTTTCCCCCTCGCCACCGAGGCCGGCCAGGAGAAGGAGAGAGATCCACAGAACTTGGAAGCAGAGGCACTTATTGAAGAAAGTTGCCGTCGATTCGCCTCCGCGTTTCCTCCACCTTGGAAGCTTGACGGAGAGCAGATCGATGGCGAGCTCGACACCGCGCCTGAGCGCCGGAGCTACAAGCTTTCGGGAGAGGGAAGACGAGACATACGCCACGAAATCCAGCTCACCACAAACCACAAACCCTAATCTACTTCCTAATATACTGCTGTACAAGACGGGCCGGCACCCTAGATCAGCTCCATGCCAGCCAGCGCAAGCGCCGACGGCAAGGGCGGCCGGATCTAGGCGAAGAGGACGGCGGACTCTCAAACGAGGAGAGAAGAGGAGGAGAGGAGAGACACTTGTACTCCGTAATTAATGCAGTGCTACTTGATCAACACTTGGGGCAACAGCTAGCTATAACTGTTCTTTTCGATCATGAGTGAGAATGAGCAGAAAGACGTACGACATAGATGATTTGGTCAATAAAATTCAATTAATTGCTGGCAAATTGATAAACTGTTGACTGATAGCTAGCAATTTCGTAAAAAAGTATTGATTCGGCGTGCTCACGTACAACACGTCGCAAGTTGCACCAGGACGCCGTGCAATATATATGCACGAAAGGTGACTACTACGTCTAGCTGCATGCCTGACAAGAAGATGGCGGCTGCTCAAAAGTTCGTCTTCTCCAACCTCCTCTCGATCCTCTTCCATGGCAGCGGCGGCGGTGCTTCGCCGGCTGCATTGACTCCGCACCCCTCGGAAAAAGTCTGCGCTGGTCGTCGACGTCGACGGCGGGCTGCTCCTGTCGTCCTCCCTGTTCCCCTACTTCATGCTGGTCGCCGTCGAGGCTGGGGGCTTCCTCCGCGGCCTTCTTCTTCTCCTCCTCTACCCCGCGATAGCCTGCGTCGGCGCCGGCTGTGGCGGCGACATGGCCGTGCGGGCTATGGCCTTCGTCGCCTTCTGCGGGCTCCGGGCCGCGCGGTTCCGCGCCGGCCGGGCCGTGTTGCCGCGGTGGCTCTTGGAAGACGTCGCGTTCGAGGCGTTAGATGCCGTGCGGCGGCAATCTTTTGGTTCTGCCGGTAAGAGGGCGGTGGTGGTATGGGCCAGCAGGATGCCGAGGGTGATGGTAGAGCCATTCTTGAAAGAGTACCTGATAGCTGACGCCGCCGACATCGTCGCGGCGAGGGAGATGAAGGTGTTTTGGGGATTTTACACCGGCCTCATGGAGGAAGAAGACGGTAAGGCGGCGTCGGAGGCGAGCAAGCTCATGAACGGCGCTGTCGTCGGCGTCGACGTCGTGGGCATCTCCGGAGGATGCATGGATTTCCTTCTGAACACTCTGTCTTCCTCGTGCAAGGAGGTGTACGTGGTGAGCGCCGAGGAGACGAGCAAGTGGCGGCCATTGCTGCGGCACGAGTACCCGAGGCCCGTCGTCTTCCACGACGGCCGCCTTGCCTTCCGCCCGACGCCGCTCGCCACCGTCGCCATGCTCGTCTGGCTCCCCTTTGGCGCCCCGCTCGCCGTGGCCCGCATCGCCGTCGCGATGGCGCTCCCCTACCGGTACGCCACTCCGATCCTCGCCGCCACCGGCCAGTCGTGGCGCCTCCGCGGCTCGCCGCGTCCATCATCGCGGTCGCCGTCGCGCGGGCAGCTGTACGTCTGCAACCACCGCACGCTGATCGACCCCGTGTACGTGTCCATCGCGCTGGACCGCCCCGTGCGCGCCGTGTCCTACAGCCTGAGCCGCCTCTCGGAGCTCATCTCCCCCATCGGTCGCACCGTCCACCTCGCCAGGGACCGCGCCCACGACGGTGCCGCCATGGCGCGCCTCCTGGACGGCGGCGCGCACGTCGTCGTCTGCCCCGAGGGCACCACCTGCCGCGAGCCGTACCTGCTCCGCTATAGCCCGTTGTTCGCCGAGCTCACCGACCAAGGTGTCGTGCCCGTGGCAGTCGCCGTCGAGACGGCCATGTTCCACGCCACCACTGCCGGCGGCTGGAAGTCCATGGACCCGCTCTACTACATGGCTAACCCTAGGATGTGTTACACGGTGGAGTTTCTCGATAGGGTCGACACGGCGCCCGTCAGGGACGGCGCGGCGGCGAGCACCGACGTGGCCAACCGCGTGCAGCGGCTGATGGCGGCGGCGCTTGGGTATGAGTGCACCATGCTCACAAGGAAGGACAAGTATCTCATGCTCGCCGGCAACGACGGCCTCGTCGGATCAAAGGCCGTGACAGTGACAGTGACCGAAAATTGTCAGTAAAAGCATTTGAATTTGAATGTAAACTACTAGTCCTTCTAATTGAAAGATTTACCATCTTAAGTTTTTTTTTTGACACACGTTATTTTCGACGCCGCGGTAGGGTACATAGCGCACCAATCAAAGCTTTTCATGTGGCAACGTGTCAATTGTCATTCACCGTCGCTTAAAAAATGGAACTGCTGGTAACTTGTTCGCTCCACGGTTTTAAAATCCTCACGAGTTCGCTCATTATAAAATCGATTACATTTTATATGAATATGTTAATAGTCACTCCGTCCCAATGTATGTGGCGTCTTAGTTTTGCATGCACGAATTTCGACCATAAATTTAATCACTAATATAAGATAATTACACCATAAAAATTATATCATTAAAAAATTTATTTGAATACGAATCCAAATGTATAATTTTCAAAGCACATACCACATATTTTGTTGGCTAAATTGATGATCAAACTTGGTGCTTGCAAACAAGGACCCCACGTAAACGGGGACGGAAGTAGTATTGTAGTATAAGAATTATATAGATATTCTTCATAAGAGTGCTAATGATAATTCAAAAATAAACAACCGAACCTTCAGTAGGTGGTCTAATAAGTGTGATGGGTTGGAGGAGACGACTGACCGGAAGAGGAACACGGGAGGGATTATAGTAGGAGGTGGAGGAGGGGAGGGATGAAGGGGGAGAGAGTCGGCAGCAAGGAGAAAGCCAGGAAGAGGGATGAATGGACTAGTGATCGCGACTGGTCGGTGACACCAAGGACACACTGGAGGTAGAATCGGTAGTGTGCACCATGGGCGGTGCTACCATGAGAGCAATGGCCGGGTCAGCTGACTTCCAATGGAATTTTGAAATTCCTTCATGTTAGCACTAAGCTATGTACAACGCGGGCACTTAGCCCAAACGCTAGGCTATATTTCCTAACTGTTAGGCCCAAATCATGCCCGATCGTAGAAAATCTGGTCGCGTCAAGGCAAACGTAGGCGTAGGGCGCTAAGCCCTTTTTCATACGATCCCGTTTAACTGGCGCTAAATCTTCTCGTTAGTAGCGACCGAAATAAGCACTAGCATTGCAAGCCGGCGCTTAACTACTTATCTAATTTCTTGGTATTTATTGTTTTCTCACCTACTAAGTGGCTGTCATTATCGATTGGCATGACATACCTGGATTTTCATAAATGCCTGCTCACTAAATCTAGCTTTGAAACAAGGAACTTGCATGTGATGCCACCTTAACAGAAATTCTGGAAAGTCTAACGAACAAGTATCTAGCAAGTTGATGTTTTTCCGGAAAAAGAAAAGAAACATACAAGGAAAACAAAAAGTGCGTCTGCCGGGAGTCGAACCCGGGTCTATTGCTTGGAAGGCAATTATCCTAACCGTTGGACTACAGACGCATCGATGAGACAGCTATTAGGTATGCCAATACTACCAAGTGGGAGAAGACGTCTACACGCCTCCACACCCTCGTTCGGGGCATCCAACTTCGAGACGCCACCTCTACTCTGTAGTCACTATTCCATGTTTAATCAGTGCCCACACTATCTTTTAGGACCAAACAGTGGAAGAAATCCCATTGATCACTTGATCGATGGCCTGGATAGTTCTTCCGTCATCAAGAGAAATGCTGAAATGTGAGGTGGATAGCTCTTCTTATACAAGAAAAAAAAAAGGACTGCTGAATGTTGTCTCGATACTCTTTGGAGAATGCACAGGACAAAGTAGTTAGGCAGTGACAGGCCTGCCAATAGCTACTGCTAACGAGTGCAGGAATTGAGCAGAATATCATTGAGCTTTCCACATCATAGCTATAATGATAAAGGGCACGTAGCCATAGAACCTACACTTAGTACCCCCACATGATGGACCAGGACAAATACAATAAATTTGGTGCTTGACAAATATGTTGCATCAGAAATTGGAATTTGTTTGAAGGTTCTTCAGGTTTTGAATTAAACGGACTGAAAACACTAGAAGTCTAGAATGCATTGGTGGACATCAGGTTTTCCACCCACGTAAGATTTTTTCAGTCAACAGGAAATCTAGATAAAACTGAAGCAGATTCTTGGTATTAGTGGCATGAAACAGGTTAAGGAAAAACAAGCTGATGAATCAACAAAGATCATATTTACTAATAGGAAAAAAATCGCAGGTTGCTTGTAACCAGTTCTAAGTCTTGAACTCAATTCACAAGTCCCAAATGATACATAAAGCAAGTAATGACAGAACAAAATGATATGTCAAATTTATAGGGATAGAGATGAGCATACTGAAGGCAAATTGCGAAGGACGGTCATAATTATGCACAGATGCTTACTGAAGACAAATATTAATATCCTCTATTCGGCAGGAAGTTAGAAAAACACGTGGAGGAAACAAGCAACAAACAAGTAGTGGGCATGAACAATAGTCCCTACGTTAATACTGGTTATTAATTGAACAATCCATTCTATCTTATCAGCCTTTATTGAGCATGCGAGGCAATTACCAACAACTGTTGAACAATGAACAGTATTAAGGGATGATCATGAATGAAGTCCACGACTTCACATACCCAGCCAATCATGTTTCACATCATTAGTATGTCATCATAATGCTTACATCCTCTCATGAGTTCAAACGAGTCAGTGGTTTGTAAAATGCTGCTGGAAATGTTAGTCCCTTGTATTGAAAAGGAAAAAAGATTCTGAAATTGTGCGTCTGGCTCAACAATGATGGCCTGGATAGTTCTTCCGTCATCAAGAGAAATGCTGAAATGTGAGGTGGATAGCTCTTCTTACAAGAAAAAAAAAAGGACTGCTGAATGTTGTCTTGATACTCTTTGGAGAATGCACAGGACAAAGTAGTTAGGCAGTGACAGGCCTGCCATGACAAATAGCTACTGCTAACGAGTGCAGGAATTGAGGAGAATGTCATTGAGCTTTCCACATCATAGCTATAATGATAAAGGGCACGTAGCCATAGAACCTACACTTAGTACCCCCACATGATGAACCAGGACAAATGCAGTAAGTTTGGTGCTTGAGAAATATGTTGTATCAGAAATTGGAATTTATTTGAAGGTTCTTTAGGTTTTGAATTAAACGGACTGGAAAAACAACAAGATATCAAGATAAAATGGTCACTAGAAGTCTAGAAGGCATTGGTGGACATCAAGTTTTCCCCCACATGAGATTTCTTCAGTCAACAGGAAATCTAGATAAAACTGAAGCAGATTCTTGGTATTGGTGGCATGAAGCAGATTAAGGAAAAACAAGCTGATGAATCAAGAAAGATCATATTTACTAATAGGAAAAAAATCCCAGGCTGCTTGTAACTAGTTCTAAGTCTGAAACTCAAGGCACAAGTCCCAAATGCAACATAAAGCAAGTAATGACAGAACAAAATGATATGTCAAATTCATAGGGATACAGATGAGCTTACTGAAGGCAAATTGAGAACAAGGACGGTCATAATTATGCACAGATGAGCTTACTGAAGACAAATATTAATATCCTCTATTCGGCAGGAAGTTAGAAACAACACGCAGAGGAAACCAGCGACAAACAAGTAGTGGGCATGAACAATAGTCCCTACGTTAATGCTGGTTATTAATTGAACAATCCATTCTATCTTATCAGCCTTTATTGAGCATGCGAGGCAATTACCAACAACTGTTGAACAATGAACAGTATTAAGGGATGATCATGAATGAAGTCCACGACTTCACATACCCAGCCAATCATGTTTCACATCATTAGTATTTCATCATAATGCTTACATCCTCTCATGAGTTCAAACGAGTCAGTGGTTTGTAAAATGCTGCTGGAAATGTTAGTCCCTTGTATTGAAAAGGAAAAAAGATCCTGAAATTGTGCGTCTGGCTCAACAATGATGAAGGTATGCTGAAATTTCGGAGTAACAAATATGAAACAAACGGTGAACTGCAAGCACATATAGGCATATACGGGTTTAATGAACTGATAAAAGGAAGTGTCCAGCAAAAATAAGAACTCCAAAAGGATTTCAGCAACTATGATGCAGAATATGAAATATTGAAACAACCCATTAATTACTAAGCATTTTGTTTGGATCAGAGACACAACAAATGGAATGCATCTACAACAAAATGATTCTGACAACTACTCAAACAACGAGAATGCCAGAAGTAGCGGAAGCACCTCTTGATCTAACTACAGACCAGCGTACTGGAAAATGCATCTAAATTCATAACATTTGAACCCACACTATAGTATTTGGGCTTTTGATAATATTTAGAACAGGAAGGTGTACAAAAGAAGGCATCTACAAGGGACTGATCATATCACATAATTCCTAAACAACAACAGCTCTATAGCCAGGGAGAACACCTAATGAGCTCGTCTCACTAATCATATATCCATGGTTTTAAAGGCGTCGCATAGTCGTCGCATAGTCGACGCATAAGCGTCAGAGCGCCCAGAGATGGCAAGGCGTCGTGACCGCCTTTGTCTCTTGTCTAAGGCGTCCGCTTTAGACTTCTGAAGCGTCCAAAGCGTCTGTTAGGCGGATAAGGCGTCGCTCTGGGCTGTTTTGGACGCTCATGACAGAGCATGTGCAGGTTGAGCGGGAACTGATGAGCATCTTCCAGTTCTAGCGGGAAACAGAAATTGGGGCGGGAAGGAAGGGAAATAAGGCGCGCAGAGCAAGGGAAAAGAGAGGGGGAAGAGAGAGAGGAGCAGAACCGGTCAGATTTCGATTGATTGAGAGAGAGAGAGGAGCTCTCTCCTCCCAGGCGGAAGAACTTGCTCCTCCGCCAGATCTGGACGAGCTTGCTCCTTCCCCAGCTTCCTCCTCTCAGGGCAGCCTCTCCTCCTACCTGGGAAGCTTCTGCAAGCAGGGCTGCAAGGTACGGCTCCTCTTTCTTCCCCATCCATCTCTCTTCTCTCCGCCTCCCATGTTCCTGTTCTTGTTTTGGCTTGCTCTGTTTGTGTATGCCCGTGGTGCTGCTGCTAATGTCCTCATGTTGTATAGTAGTAGTAGCTGGTTGTTGGCCTTGGAGGTTAGCTACTTTAGCTGATTAAAAAAATTGGATCTGAGCTTGCTGCTGGATTTTGGATGCTAGCTACGAGTATTTGGAGGCACATGCATGTGGAGGCAAGCTGAGTTGATTAAAATAGTTGCTGATGGTCCCCTTTTAGCTGATTAGATCATTAGAATACTAGGTTAGTGGATGTTCCTTTCTTCTTTATGCTAACTAATTAGAGTACTATATAACAGTGCTCTGTTAGTCTCCTAGCTAGTACTATATACTGAGGCTGCTAGCCTGCTAGTTTGCGACTTTGTATGGCTGTTTGTTCATGACTCTTTTATTTGCACTTTGCAGTGTCACAATGGCCACAAATGCAGCAGCTGATGGGGAAGGTGATGCTTATGATCCAATGAAAGATCCAGAACGCAGGCCACGGAGGTCAAATGATCCAGGATGGAAGTATGGGTATATGAAGACACCTGGTAACTCCAATACTGATGTATGCAATCTTTGCGGCAAGATAACTAATGGAGGGATCAAGAGGCACAAAGAGCATCTTGCTGGCATCGGTGGGGATGCAACAGGCTGTCCAAATGTTACCACACAACTTAGGAGGGAGATATTGCAATATTTGGAAAAGAACAGGAGAAACCCAGGACTGCCAGATGATGATGATGTTGTTGTGGAGGTAGATGCAGCAACAGTTGAATGCTCCACTACAAGACCAAGTTCAGGGACAACAGCCAAGCATGCCAAGAAAGCTTTTGCTTCCAAAATCCATGGCAAGAAGAGTCAAACAGTTGCAGCCAAGTCAATTATTTCCATGCTTAGGAAAAAACCTGAGGATGTTGTTGATGAAAGACGCTCCGGGGCTTCTCAAAGCACCATGGAGTCCTCCACAAAAACAGAGGCAGAGAGGCACTATGTGAATATGCAGTGGGCATTGTTCTTCTATGAGTCTGGCATACCATTCCATGCTGCAAGCTCTAGGCAATTTCAGATTGCAATAGAAGCCTCCTGTCAATATGGCCCAGGTTACAAGCCTCCTTCTCCGCATGAGCTGAGAGAGCCATTGCTTAGGGATTGTGTGAAGGAAACAAAACTTATGAGAGTGAAGCATGAGGAAGCATGGAAGCAATATGGCTGCACACTCATGTCGGATGGCTGGTCGGATAGAAGGGGACGCCACTTGATCAACTTCCTTGTAAACAGCCCGGAGGGCACTTACTTCTTAGGGACAGTTGATGCATCAAGTGAATGCCAAGATGCTCGGATGATAGCTGATTTGCTAGAGACAAGAATTAATGATGTCGGTAGAGAGAATGTTGTCCAAGTTGTCACCGACAATGGTGCTAATTACAAGGCAGCGGGCAAGATTCTAATGGAGAGGATTCCTACACTATATTGGAGTCCATGTGCATGCCATTGCTTAGACCTAATGTTGGAAGACATAGGGAAGCTACCAGCCTTTAAGAAGCCTATTGCCCGGGGTAGACGTGTCACTACTTTCATCTACAGGCATGGCAGAATTCTTAGTCTAATGAGGAAGGCAACGGGTAACCTGGATCTTGTGAGACCCGCAGCCACACGCTTTGCCACTTCCTTTCTTTCTCTGAAGAGTTTGGTCACACACAAGCAAGCTTTGAGGAGTTTGTTTACAAGTCAGCATGGGTTTCAAACAAATTGGCAAAAACACAAGCTGGTTTGAATGTGCAAGACATTGTGCTTTAGGCTGAGTGGTGGCATTCAGTTGAGGACTGCCTTAGAGCTTCAGCACCACTTCTTCGGGTTCTTAGGATAGCTAATGGTGATGAGGTTCCTGCCATGCCAGAAATTTCAGCACTAATGCGCTATGCAAAAGAGAGGATCACTCTAGGTTTCCCCCACCAAAACAAGCAAGTTTTGCTCAAGAGAATCATGGACATTGTTGATAAACGTTGGGAGAATCAAATGGATCATCCATTGTATGGGGCTGCTCTGTTTTTGAATCCTGGGAAGTTCTTTCCTATTGTTGACAAAGGTGATGATGCCTTAAGTGGGGAGCTAAGAAGTTGTTTCAATGATGCGCTTGCCAAAATGGTACCCGATTCCAATCTTCGCAACAAGATTGATCAACAAGCTGTTCTCTATGAGGCTAAGCGAGGATCCTTTTCTAATGTGATGGCAATTGAAAACATGAAGAAAAGAAATCCTCGTAAGTCAACTAATTAAATTTCAGCAAGTAGCAAGTTAATTTCAGCAAGCTATTTTCTGACAAACTCCTAACTTGTGTTTGTTTTTATCATTTTAGTTGATTGGTGGCGTGCATATGGTGGCCGCACTGTTGAGCTACAAAGATTTGCAAAGCGCATTGTTAGTCTTTGCGCTTCATCATCCGGTTGTGAGAGAAATTGGAGCACCTTTGAATTTGTGAGCCTAATCTCAATCTTCTTTCTCTTATTTCAGCAAGAGCAAGTACATTTCAGCAAGATCAAGTTAATTTCAGCATGTTATTTATTCATCTTATACTTATTTGCTATTTGTAGATCCATACAAAGAAAAGGAACCGATTACAGGTAGCAAGACTGAATGACAATGTCTTTGTTTCATACAACCGGAAGAACATGAGTAGGTTTCAAAAGAGGCGTGAGAAGATGGGTGACACAAGCTATGACCCTCTGGTCATTGAAGACTTTGATTGGGGCAATGAGTGGGTTGACCCAACAATGCCTCCACCTCAAGGTGCTCGAGGGTGTCCTGATGACATTGATTGGGAACTTGTTGATGAGGCTGTTGGTGCATCTTCATCGCTTCATGGTCGCAGTCTTCCTAGAACTGCAAATGCAACTCAAAGGGGGTCAACAAGTGTCTAATACATAAGGCAGCGCAAAAGACTTGCTACGCAAGCATGGTTAGAGAATGACGACCAAGAGCAAGAACAGGAGCAACAACCAAGTATCCCCAATGGAGAGGATGCTGATTCAGAGGTGAATGATGATCAAGATGTGACCGATGATGATGAAGACCCAGCCCGGGCTGACCAAGATGGTGAAGAGGCCGATGCTACCATTGATGAGTTCGATGATGGTTTCTGAGACTTGATGATGAGAGTTGAGACATGAGAGAGTGGCCAGCCTAAAGCCATTATTTTATTGTGTTTTGTGGAACCTAATTAATGTTCTGAACCTATTTTATTTGCTGTTGTGGACCTGTTTCATGCTGGGTGCTTTGAGTTGGACCATTTGTCATGTAATATGTAATGCACTTATGTTTGTCATCTTATTTTGCACTTGTATTCTCATTTAATTCTCTGTTTTATACCAATTGTGGTCTGTTATGTATGTTCTAACATATATGTCCATGGTTACTACAGATTTCCATTGGGCAGAGGAGATATGGATGCAATATGGGCTCAACAAATAGCAAATTCAAGGTAATAATATCTAACATATAGCTGCCATATAATTTTGTTATATTTATTTAAAATGAATTAAGGCGTCGCCTCGCCTTGCGCCTTAAGCGCCTAGGCGTTAAGGCCCCCCCCCCCCTCCGCCTTAAAACGCCTTGGCGCCTTAAAAACCATGCATATATCATCATAATAGTGGTCGTAGTCTGGTACAGGGAAAACACCTAACTGTAGTTACTTCATCATACAAGTCTTCCTTTGTATAAGAACTAAAATCAGACTTATACTACATGAAAATCATACAGTAGATACACATGCTACCTCAAGACCTTCTCCACTGTATACTTCTCCAGTTTCACCTTCCTATTCTTTCTTCTCAGGTCTTCTGCACTATCATCGTAAACTTCATCAACAAGAATGATTTCCGGTTCATCGCGGCTTCAACATCATCGTCAACATTGTCATCCTCACCCTCATCATTCCCATCACCGCTTTCACATAT
Source organism: Poa pratensis (assembly GCA_947311845.1). Lineage (NCBI taxonomy): Eukaryota > Viridiplantae > Streptophyta > Magnoliopsida > Poales > Poaceae > Poa > Poa pratensis. Next base: position 19,581,828 of record CAMZMU010000118.1, read on the forward strand.
TCCTCATCAATATATTCATCATCCAACTGTTGACTTCGCATGGCGTGGAACTCTGGTGGGGGAGGGCAGTCTTCAGTAATCGCTTCATCTCGTTTCATCACAAGGTGTCTAATGATTCTTTCATCCTTATCTAGCAGGGTCTTAAAATCATTGATGGATTTTGCCTGTATCTCAAAGTTCATTAAGACGTAGTTGGCATGTGTTGCTTTCTTTATCTTGTAAGCAAGTCTACGCAGTCCCCAGTTGTTCACCCTCCATATCCGTCCTTTTCTCTCTCGGAGAAAATCTACAATAGAACAACGAACATAATTTATACTATACCTTTTAGTGGCACAATGTTGCAGCAGAACTGAAATACCCAAAATAGTATGTTTCAGTTGTTTAGATTTAACAAATCAGCCAGACAGGACTATGTTCAACAGGACATGGCTCCAGGAGAGTATCAACCTCTTGTCAGCATAACATGACACGTGAATGTGATTAAGTTTGTCATACTCATTGTGACTGAGATTAACTCACTGAGGATTTGAGTACAACCAACCAACAATTAGACTAATCTAAACCTCCGTAAAAGTGAATAAGTGATGTGTTAGTATTGAGAATGCACCTTGTACTTTTGATATAACATCATCAACTTCCTCCACACGGTCCTCATGAATGAGGTAAACGACTTCGTAGTGCCGCACTGCAGACGGATGAGAGAAAGTTCATGCTGTGTGCAAATGATACCGACATAGATAAGCAAGTAATACTATTTTCCTAATGAGGAAAAAGGATGAGGTCTTACTTCTTTGCAGATTTAAGCCACTCTCTAGCTGAATGTTAAGAAGCTCATATAGCTTTTCTGTAAAGGTAGTTGGGTTAGACTGATTGCATATTTACAGACACCACAAAAAGGACCATATGAGTGCAAACTGAATATCACCTTCTTCGGCATCAGCAAATTCAGGTGAATCTTCACCGTCCTCTTTCACCATTTTCTGCAAAACAATCAACATAACAGAATATAACTATATAAGCAACTATAGATCTCATCCTCCGCTTCATTATCAAGGAACAATATTAACTTAGTCTAAGGAATCCAGCATGAAAATGGTTTTCACAATTGCAATTTGTCTGTCATTTGAGTTTTGGCAGTGATAGTTTGGTCCAATGGCTAACTTGTAACGACATATGAGGATCAGCAATCGATATTGTGCTTCTCTCGAGCAGATTGTTAGAGAGCCTTATTTAGAGTTTACTGGTTTTCAAAATAACCGCAACCGGTGGAGGATTCAAGGAGAAGCTTCAATTGCTGTTAGAGGAGGAGGAGCACACTAGACAAGGCCTTGAGTATTTGTTTTAGGTCTGCTGTGTAGTTCCTGCTGTCTAGCAACTTCCAACCTGCTTCGGTTATTGTCATTCTGTTTGCTGCAGGCTATATGCCGGTTGGAATTGCGCTCTGATTCCCCAGTCGGTCAAGTATGTGTTGTTTCAGAGTTTCCAGCCCGTTGTTTTGCTGTTTCCTAGGTCCTACTCGTAACCTGGTATGCCCAGCAAAAAGACTACGTTTACCGCTTTCGAATAAAAAAACACTATGCGATCTTTGTTCTAAAAATCCAGTGCTTCCGCCCACAATTACTGACATTTTGGATAAACTACAAACATTGCAGCTTGTATCACTAAAATTCGATGATTCGATCAGAGATACAAAAAATCTCAGACAGCGCTCGAAACATCATTTCACACCTACCCTTGTGATTCTGCCTCTGCTCACTACTTCGACAAATGTAATGCAAAATAGTGTCACACAACCATCCAGAAATAAATACTACGGGTACAGTCTAACAAGCTCTATGAACACTGGATGATATCATATTCAGATACGCAAAGCTAACATATACACATATACCACATACTGGATATTGCCTCTGCTAATCTGCCTACTCTTTCGATCAAAGGTCTACTGAATAAATAATCCGCATAATTCACCAAAGAACCAACAGGCAGAAAGCAAAACTGTACACCCAACTGATTCAGAATTAGTTATATCTATCCGGCAGCACAAACAAATGGCGCACGCACCTTCCTGAGAAGCACGGACTCGGGGAACGGCCCGGTGACCTCGCCGGCCTTGGGCTTGAAGCTGTGCGCGTCCACCCTCTCCTCTCCCTCCTCCCCGTTCTTTCCCCTCCTCTTCCTGGCCCCCGCGGCCACGAGCCGGCGCCTCCCGACGCCAAGGGCGAGGCGCACCGTGCTGACCAGAGGCGGCGAAGGCGTGAGCAGGAAGAGAGTCCGCGACGAACCGGCGGTGGACTCCATGAGCGGCGTCGCCGGTGGGAGAGCCGAAAGTCGAGGTTCTTCCGGGGTTTCTTGGGTTGGGGACGCACAGCGAAATGGAACGGGAGGCAATGGATAAGGTCGATAACGGGCCGGGCTTATATGGGCCTTATTTGGGCCAGATTTAGTGGAGAGCCCACTCGTCTTCTTCTTCCTCGCTCGCAGCTGGCTAGGGTTTTGTCCTCGTTGTCGTCGTAGTCATGGACGCGACGGCGGCGACGCCGACCTCGACTCGGGAGCAGCAGCCTAGTGGTGATGGGCGCTACGGCGTGCTCCTGTACTACAAGTACGCCGAGGTCCCCGACGCCCCCGCGCTCGCGGCCTTCTACGAGGCCAGCTGCGGGGCTCTGGCCCTCGTCGGCCGCGTACGCGTCGGCCCCGACGGAGTTAACGCCACGGTGAGCAACCTCTCTCTCTCTCTCTCTCTCGCCCCCATGCTTAACAGCTCAAGGCGGCGTGTTCTGTTGCTTCTGGATTCCTGTATGTGTTGGTGAATTTCTGAATTATTTTGTGCTGATAGCTCGGGGGGAGGATGGCGGCGCTGGAGAAGCACATTGATGAGATGAGCTTGAACAGTCTGTTCGACGGAACCGACTTCAAACTGGCCTCGTGCGAGGACCCTGTCGACGAGAGGGTCACCAGGGAGTGCGGCTTCACATCGCTCTCCGTCCGGCTCGTCAAGGTCCTCTTTCTCCCCGACATGGCAACTGATTTCACCATTTATCTGCTCGTCGATTTCATTGTGTCTGTCTTTGTGTTGTTGGAATTGGCAGGAGCTGGTTACACTCTGTTCCAACCCTTCGTTGACAACTCCAGAGATCTCATTTGCCGGGAGACATTTATCGGCCGCGGAGTTCCACTCCGTGCTTCAGAGTGTAGGTGGGTTGATCCTCAAATGATGCTCAATGATTAGGAGTGATATCATTTTCTGCGTGAGAGTTCAATGCTAAATTAGATTACTCTTTTAGCAGGAACTAGTTCAGATTCTGAGGCGACTACGGAGAAGAATGACGTGGTTATTTTGGATGCAAGGAATCTGTACGAGACACGTATTGGCAAATTCCATGTACCAAATGTGGAGACACTACATCCTGAAATCAGACAATACAGTGACTTGCCATTGTGGATAGATGAGCATACTGAGAAGCTACGTGGTAAATCAATTATGATGTATGTATTGACCAAATCTTAGAATTAGACACTGATTTATAGTTTAGGCAAGACAATTTCGCAAGCAATTTATCGAACTATGTTATTGTTATTTCCAGGTACTGTACTGGAGGTATACGCTGTGAGATGGCCTCAGCCTATATCCGCTCCAAAGGTGAAGGCTTTGAGAATGTTTTTCAGGTAATCTTTACCCTCTGATTGAAATCTTTGACATTTCACGCATCTGTAGCCTTGACCATGACCATGTTCTGTAGTTTGCATTATGTATGATAATTTTTGTTATGCGTGTCTCAGTTATACGGTGGCATCCAGAGATATTTGGAGCAGTTTCGAGATGGTGGATATTTTGATGGGAAGAATTTTGTATTTGACCACAGGTTAATAACTTACATGTGTGCTTAAACCCTCGAGCTATTCCCTTTAGCAATTCCTCAGGTCCTTGACTTGTTTCAGTATGGTTTAACAGAATTTCTGTGGGAAGCCTTAAAGACAATGTACTTGGAACTTGTTTGATATGTGGTTGTACTTACGATGACTACTCGTCCCGGTGCCGGTGCAGCCACTGCAGAATGTTGGTTCTAGTGTGCTCCACATGTCAGGTATCGATGTTATATTTCAATATTGCCGTTTTGGAAAAATTTGCTGCTAATTGGCACCTCAACTTCATTGCTTGATGGCTGCTCCATGCAATAGTATCTGTCTACTAAATCTTCTCACTTTCTTCTATAGCAATCTAATAAGGAGTATGTATGCGAGCTATGTCTAAGAATGGAAAGCCATGCTGTCAAATATCTGTAAGTCAAGACTGCCAAACAGAGTCAGAGCTATCTGAATCTTCCACCTTCAGAAAGCCATCCATAAGCAACAAAGTTTCAACCTCTAAAGCTCCTATGAGTAATGGTAAGGTCTGTATCAGTTTAACTTTGCACTGGATCGATATGTGGCTATTTCTGATCTCGTTGAGTATGCCTATGCTTTAAGTCTATGCATGCTACATAGGTTGAACTAAAGCAATGGGCTTAAACAAGTAAGATGAATGCACATTTGGTGTGTTTTTAGAGGGCAAGTCTTTGGTACCTATGAGGTCAAATTTAACTTTGTATCTCATAATTCCATCAACTCTGAAGTAAAGCATGTCTTCTTATTGAAGGTTGAAGTTGTTAGAGAGATATTTGTATATTATAGTTTCCCTATTAGATAGGGGGCTCCCTGCATATTTACACCTGTACATGTACTATATATTGTGGCCTTTGGCCCCATGGAATAGAAGTTGCATATTCCCTAACATGGTATCAGAGCAAAATTAGGGCTCCGCACGCGCAACTCGTGCAAATTTTTCCGCTGCCGCGAGCCTCGTGCAATTCTCCGGCCGCCTGCCGCCGCCCCGTTGCTGGCCGCCCCGTCCCCGGCTGCTCTCATCCCCGGCTGCCGCCATCTCCGGCCGCCTGCCGCCGCCCCGTTGCTGGCCGCCCCGTCCCCGGCTGCCCTCGTCCCCGGCCGCTCCGTCGCTGGCCGCACCGTCCCCGGCTGCCGCCATCTCCGGCCGCCTGCCGCCGGTCTTCTTTCCAGCCGCCGCCCGGATTCTCGGGCCGCCGTCCTCTGGATCGTCCTCGAGGCTGTCCTCTTCTGTCCCGTGACGAAGCAGTTTCCAGATCGAGACGAATCGTTCCAGCTCACGTTTGACCAGATTGGTTTTCCTCTGGATCGATCAAGTTAGTCGGTTGGTTGTTTGGGCTGCCTTGCACGTGAAAGGTTGTGCAGATCGATCAGATCATGTGTTTTGCAGCAGTTTGTTTTTATCTCATTAATTTGGTTGGAGCGTACCTGGTAGCATCGGATCTGTAAGCGAGAAAAACAATTCGCTGTGTCACAAATTGCTGGTGTTGCTGCTCCGCACGCCCTCCAACTAGCAAAGGGAAAAGGAAAGAGAAGATTGGATCGTTTTGGCCTCCTGCTGCTCTTATTTTTGTGCCCAGTCCAAGGTCCTGTCCGTCAACAATACTTGTCCCTCGTCCCAATACAATGTCGTTGTCTGCTGCTTATCCTATTGGCTGTCCCGAGGTTCCGTCTCTACTTGGTGCTCCTCCGCGGTACTTGTCGCCTATTTCGTCGTCTCCCTCGATGACGTATGCATGCCGCTCTACATCGACTCTCGCGGTTTCTGCCCGCAGTTATGGCCGCTCTACGTCAACTTCGTCTATGTCGACTCGCCGCTCTACGCCGACTATCGGGCCTTCTGCCCGCTGTTGTGGCCGTTCTACTTCGATTCCATCTATGTCGACTCGTCGCTCTACGTCGACTCTCGCGGCTTCTGCCCGCAGTTATGGCCGCTCTACGTTGACTTCATCTATGTCGACTCGCCGCTCTACGTCGACCCTCGCGGCTTCTGCACATGGTTCTGGCTGCTTTTCTTCGACTCCTCGCGTGGCGTGTGCACACACTTGTGACCGCTCTCCTTCGACTACGTATTCCGATGATTGGTCCTCCTTGGCTGACGCATCTACCTCGACCTCTTCAGTGGCGTCTTTCACTGCGCGTGAGATCGCGCAACTCCGATGCCTGCTTGCTACTTGGGACTCTTCACCGACAGGTTCTGCTGGTTCTGCGACTGACTTTTCTGGCACCGAGAGACCACCTTCTCATTCAGGTACATCCCCTTGGATTCTTGATACTGGAGCATCTTTTCATATGACTTACGATTCTTCCGCCTTGAGCTCTATTCGACCTGTCGAGTCTCCTGTCTCTGTTCGTACTACCGATGGTACTCCCATCCCCGTTGCTAGTCGAGGCACTCTTAGCAGTCCCGCGTTTCATGTTCCTACTGTCGCTCATATTCCTCGACTCACCATGCAGCTTTTCTCTGGTAGTCAGATTGTCGATTCTCGTTGTAGGGTCACTCTAGACTTTGATTCATGTTCTGTTCAGGATCGTTGTACGGGCGCTTTGCTTGGTGCTGGCCCCCGACGCCATGATGGTCTATGGGAGCTTGACTGGCTTCGTCTTCCTTCCGCTGCCACCGCCGCCAGTCTCTCGACCCAGGTTGCCGCAGCCTACGAAGCACCGATACGGCAAAAGTTGCCGTTTCCGCGTATAATACGTCGCCGATACGCCGATACGCCCGATACGGCTCCGATACGCGTATCGCTGGAGTATCACGTTTTCCCGATTAAAAAAAAAAGAAAATAATGCCGATACGGCAAGAGGACGGCGGCGATACGGCCCGGACACGGGAAGAGCCCAGCGACGCGATACTAACCCTAACCCCTCGTGCTCTATCCCTCTATTCCTTCCGGTCAAAGCAGATCGAACACGCGCCTCCGCCGCCGCCAGGAGCTGCACGCACCTCCGCCGCCGCCAGGAGCTGCACGCGCCGCCGGCGCCGCCTGGAATCTCTCCGCCGCCGTCCGGATTGTCCTCTCCGCCGCCTGGATTCGCCCATCTCCGACGCAGATTCGCCCCTCTCCGCTCCAAGGTAACCGCTTCCGACCTTCCGTCCTGCATCCGACATCCCTGCTTGCTCTGCTGCTGCTACGTGCTGCTGGTCTGCTGCTACGTGTTCTGCACTTCCGCTACATCTTGCCTTGATGCCTTCTTGCAATCTTTCTTACTCTGCTGCTTCTAGATCGGGCATGGCATCTCCTGGTAGCCAGTCTTCGGGTTGTGGTAGTGCTAGTGCTAGTGCAACGGCAATCTACCGCACTGATGCTGGTGATGCAGAGCCGCCGCCGCCCGGAATCGAGCCGCCCCACCCGGATTCGCCCCTCTCCGCCGCCGCCGCCCGTCGCCAGCACCAAGGACCAAGGTAACCGCTTCCTCTGCTGCTTGCTTGCTCCGCTGCTGCTACGTGCTGCACTGCTGCTTGCTTGCTCTGCTTGCTGCTTGCTCCGCTGCTGCTATGTGCTGCTTGCTCTGTGCTCATGTTTTGATTGTTGGGGCTTGGCCAGGTAGTGAGATTCCGGCATGTCATCTGCTGGCAGTGGCAGTGGCAGTGGCAGTCAATCTTCGGTTAGTGGTGCTGCAACCGGCAATAACAATGGTGTTGATGATGCAGAGGCTGACAATGGTCTTGTCAATGCAAAGTATCCTCTATGGTCTTGCATTGCACATGATCTATTTTGCAAGTAATCCTTGAAGAGTTGGAGTGTGGAAAATGATGAATTGATGATCATTCAGTCATTGGGAGCTTGCAAAGGAGACAAATGGGGCAGTATTTCGATCCCATCTCATGCATTCAATTATTCTTGTCTTTATTACATGACATTTTATTATTTTTATATATATACTTGCCGTATCGCCGTATTGCTGTTTTCTGAAATTGCCGTATCCCGTATCGCCGTATCCGTATCGCCGTATCCTTCTCGCCGTATCGGTGCTTCGTAGGCCGCAGCCACCAGCTCTTTTCAGCAGTGGCATCATCGTCTTGGCCATTTGTGTGGTTCTCGTCTCTCGTCTCTAGTTCATCGTGGTGTTCTGGGGTCTGTCTCCGGAAACGCTTCTTTGGATTGTCTGGGTTGTAGGCTTGGTAAGCAGATTCAGCTACCATATCCTCATAGTGACTCTCTATCTATAAGCGTTTTGCTGCCATGGTTCACACTCAGTTCTCTACACCTATTCGTGTGTTCCGTGCTGATTCTGCTGGTGAGTATATCTCCAAGCATTTGCGTGGTGTTCTTGCTGAGCAGGGCACTCTCGCTCAGTTCTCTTGTCCCGGTGCACATGCTCAGAATGGCGTTGCTGAGCGTAAGCATCGTCATCTTCTAGAGACTGCTCGTGCGATGATGATCGCTTCTTCTCTCCCGCCACATTTCTGGGCTGAGGCTGTCTCTACCTCGGTCTATCTCATTAACATTCAGCCTTCTGCCGCCCTTCAGGGTGGTATTCCTCTCGAGCGACTATGTGATCGCTCTCCTGACTATTCCATGTTGCGTCTGTTTGGTTGTGTTTGCTATGTTCTCCTCGCTCCTCGTGAACGCACCAAACTAACCGCTCAGTCTGTTGAGTGTGTTTTTCTCGGATATAGTGATGAGCATAAGGGCTATCGATATTGGGATCCCGTGGCTCGTCGGATGCGTATCTCCCGGGACGTGACGTTTGACGAGTCTCGTCCTTTCTTTCCACGCTCGACCTCCTCGACCTCTACTGTGGAGGATCTCTCTTTTCTTACTTTTCCTGATTCTCCTCCCGATGTCCCTCATATTCCTCCTCCCCCTGATCCGGTGCCGTCTACTCCGATGCCTTCTTCTCCTCCTTCGTCGCTGTCTTCTTCACCCTCGCCGCCTTCGCCTTCTCCTGTTGCTCCTTCTCATCCTACTTTTCCTTTCTATTATACTCGTTGTCCACGTGTTGTGACCGAGTCATCTGATGCACCCTCTACTTCTGGTGCACCGTCTCAGCCGACTTATTCTCTTCGTACTCGGCCTTGTCCTTCACCTGATTTCTTTGATCCCGCTACCTATAGTGTTTCGGCTGTCCCAGAGCCGACTACGTATCGTGAGGCTGTTGTTCGTCCTGAATGGCAGCTTGCCATGGCTGAGGAGATTGCTGCGCTTGAGCGCACTGGTACGTGGGAGATCGTTCCTCTTCCTCCTCGTGTTCGTCCTATCACCTGTAAGTGGGTTAATAAGGTTAAGACCCGCTCTGATGGGACTATTGAGCGTTACAAAGCTCGTCTGGTTGCTCGTGGCTTTCAGTAGGAGCATGGCCGTGATTATGATGAGACCTTTGCTCCGGTGGCTCACATGACCACTGTTCGGACTCTTCTTGCCGTGGCATCTGTTCGCCATTGGTCTGTGTCTCAGCTTGATGTTAAGAATGCCTTTCTTAATGGTGAGTTGCGTGAGGAGGTTTATATGCAACCACCACCGGGGTATTCTGTTACAGATGGCATGGTCTGCCGTCTTCGTCGCTCTCTCTATGGCCTTAAGCAAGCCCCTCGTGCATGGTTTGAGCGCTTTGCTTCTGTGGTCACAGCTGCTGGTTTCTCTTCCAGTGCTCATGACCCTGCGTTGTTTGTTCACTATTCTCCTCGTGGTCGCACTCTTCTTCTTCTGTATGTTGATGACATGATCATCACTGGTGACGACTCGGAGTATATTGCCTTTGTCAAGGCACGTCTGAGTGAGCAGTTTCTTATGTCGGATCTTGGTCCGCTTCGTTACTTTCTTGGGATTGAGGTTTCGTCCACCTCTGATGGTTTCTTTATATCTCAAGAACGGTATATTCATGATCTTCTTTCTCGTGCCGCTCTTACTGATGACCGTACTGCTGAGACTCCCATGGAGCTCAATATTTCTCTTCGTGCTTCTGATGGCGATCCTCTCTCTGATCCGACTCGTTATCGACATCTTGTCGGGAGTCTCGTCTATCTGGCTGTTACTCGCCCTGATATTTCTTATCCTGTCCATATTCTGAGTCAGTTTGTTTCTGCTCCCACTTCGGTTCACTATAGTCACCTTCTTCGTGTTCTACGCTATCTTCGTGGAACGATCTCTCTTTGTCTCTTCTTTCCTCGTTCCAGCTCGTTACAGCTTCAGTCCTACTCCGATGCCACTTGGGCTAGTGATCCTTTGGATCGCCGTTCCCTTTCTGCTTACTGTGTCTTTCTTGGTGGTTCTCTCATTGCCTGGAAGACGAAGAAACAGACCGCAGTTTCTCGTTCGAGTGCAGAAGCTGAGTTGCGAGCTATGGCTCTTTTGACTGCTGAGGTGACTTGGTTACGGTGGTTACTTGCAGATTTTGGTGTCTCTGTTATGACACCCACGACTCTATTGTCAGACAGTACAGGTGCTATTAGCATTGCACGTGACCCGGTGAAGCATGAGCTTACTAAGCATATTGGCGTTGATGCTTCTTTTGTCCGTGCTAGTGTGCAGGATCAGATTATTGTGCTCCAGTATGTGCCTTCTGAGTTACAATTGACGGACTTCTTCACGAAGTCCTAGACTAGAGCACAGCATAGATTTTTCCTCTCCAAACTCAGTGTTGTGGATCCACCATGAGTTTGAGGGGGGTGTTAGAGAGATATTTGTATATTATAGTTTCCCTATTAGATAGGGGGCTCCCTGCATATTTACACCTGTACATGTACTATATATTGTGGCATTTAGCCCCGTGAAATACAAGTTGCATATTCCCTAACAGAAGTAAGCGTATCTCGTGCTACTAACTTAAAATATTGAAGTTATAATATCCTCTAGGCATATGCTCCTCACTAGCAATTTGAGGAGTCTATTTTGGTTCCAAATAAAGCATTTGTGTTTTTCTGTTAATTTCCGAATTAATTATGGTATACTTTGTTTAAATAGAAAATTTGCCTATCTTGAGGTCAACCTTCCTAACTTGCGGAAATAATGTACCAGGTAGTGAGCAGCTGAAGAAGTTGAGGATCCTGTGCTTGCATGGTTTTCGTCAAAACGCATCACAATTTAAGGGCAGAACTTCGGCGCTTGCCAAAAAGCTCAAGCACATTGCCGAGCTTGTCTTCATAGATGCTCCTCACGAGTTATCATTTGTGTACCAGCCAATTCCGGATCCTGGCTCCGACAAACCGTCACCTCCGTCTTTTACAGCGAGAACAAAATATGGGTGGCTGGTTTCTCCCAACAGGAGTTGCCACACTGAGCGAGAGTGGAAGATTGCAGATGGACCTTATGACCCTCTTCAGTATGAGCAGCAAACTGAGGGCTTAGAGGAATCATACACATACCTTGAAAACACAATTGCTCAGAGCGGGAACTTCGATGGCATCCTTGGTTTCTCCCAGGGCGCAGCAATGGCCGCCTTACTGTGCAGACTGCAGCAGAAGGCTTGCGGTTCTCCGAAGTTCAGGTTCGGGATATTCTGCTCTGGATATCCGGCACCTGTCGGCAATTTCGACAGCGAGCCAATCAGGCTTCCCTCGCTGCATTGCTTCGGCAGCGGTGAAGGTCATGACAGGCAGATCGCGAGCAGGGCAAGCACCGAGCTGGCTTGCATGTTTGAGGAGGACCGGCGCACTGTCGTTGAGCATGACATGGGGCACATCATTCCTACTCGGCCACCCTATATTGACCGGATGAAGGAATTTCTGTGCAGTTTTATGTCTGGGAAATAGATGATGTGCTTTTTCTGCGAACGAAATAGATGATGTGCTTTGTTGTAACTCTGTATCTGCTTCAATGTACGGCACTGTAAAATTCTGCTTTAGGATTCCTCCAAGATTAATCTGTTATCTGTGTGGTATCGGCTGACAAATTTTGTTGTACCTGCTCTCGTGAAAGATTCAAGGACCGAATAATGTTTCTAAGTTGACATTCACAGTTGTCCGATGATGATCATCTTGGTCCCTTTATAGTTTATACAGTCCGTTTGTGTTCGTGCGGACACTGGGCACGTTCCAACGGCCCGACGGACATTTGTCCAGGCCTCAAATCCAAACCAAAAGCCAAAGTTTTGTCCGGATTTGTGATTCAAACGGATGAGGTAGGTGGCCGTGTGTCTGTCCATGTCCGCCCCGGGGCCACAACCCAGCGCGTCCTTTTTAAAGGGGACCGGCCACCATCCACATCTCCACTCCACTACAGACTTCCAGTCCACACTACCTTGAATCTTAGTCAAAACTCTAGCTCCCCAAACCCTAGCTTTCCCGTTGCCGGCCATGTCGTCGTGATGAAAGCCCAGCCACAGCGACCACGAGGTCGGGTCGTCCTCCAGCTGCCGCACCTGCGTCAACGTGAGCATGTAGGTGGCCAAGCTTATTTGGGAGATGGCCGCCCGTCTGCTGTGGCCAGACGCCCACCTCCCCACGGTTGGCACCTCAACCGGCGCCGCATCTCGGTGCCCGCCACCGTTGCCTCCTGGCGGACCTGCGGGACACCCCGCGTACGGCTACACCCGCGCCACAGGCTGCAGCTGGAGCGGCCACGGGCAAAGGAATGGGAGGTGATGCAGGCACCGGCTCAAACGTGAAAACTTGATTCGTGGACCCTCTGATGGTGAATACACGGCACATATCTAAGGTAGGATTACCAACCGGCCACTTAATCTCGTTTTGCAAACGTGAAAACTTGCTTCGTGGACTCTCTAACGGTGAATACACGGTATAGATACTTCGCGAATATACAATATGTAAATTAAGTTTAAATTTGTGTGTGTTTTTTCTTCTCTGATTTGCGGGGTGTCGTTGGGTTCGCCCCTCCCCAAATGGACACGGGCCTCATAAATGTCCGCGGACTGACCTGAACTGAATGAATTTTGTGCCCGGTTTGGGGGCTGTTAGATTTGCCCTTAGAAATAGTTAAGGAAACAGCAAACTGAAATACAATCTTTATGATTCTTCCTTTAAATAAAGCTTGTTGACCTCGACAAGAAAATGGGCTGCGTAATGTAGAAACCCTTCCGGCGGAAATTCCTATGCTGGGAACATCTCGTGAACTCCAACCCAAACCATCAAATCGTCATCGCCGATTATCTCGGCTCGAAAATCTGGCTCAATCCGTGGTCACGTAGTTGACTCAAAGTCAGGTGATTTCGAGTTCATGATATGTGGGGCCGCTGTAGCTGGGGCCCACATGTCGATAACAAAGGCATGATTCTCAAAGTCAGCGAAAACCCCGTAAATCTCTCGCCAAACTTGGCCTCGCATATAAACTTCCGCACGGGAGTCCTCTTCATCCCCAACTCCCCACGACATCGAGGCCGCCGCCGTCCCCCACCGGCCACCACGTCACCACCGCGGTTCATCCGTCGCCGGATCGGGACTCCGGCACTCCGCGCATCTCCACGGTCCGCCACCGCGGACCGGGACCCCGCAGCCGGACAGCGCCTGCATGCCGCCTCGGTCCTCCCTCCCACACAGCGCACCACCCCGCCTGCCTGGACTCCGTCGACGCTGGAGGGGACTAACTGGCGAACCATGGGCCGGCGGAGGTGGAACGCCTTGAGGCACTCGAGGCGCACGGTGAACTCGACGATCCATGGCGCAGTCGTCCGGGAGGGCCCCGTACATGGCGGCGCGTGGCTTCCCTTGGAGCACGAGCAACACGAGGCGCGGGACCGATCAAGAGCCGCGAAAGGCGGGTGAGCATGAAGATTCCTCCCACCCACTTTTCGGTTTTGCGCAATCATCTGTTTTCTCTTGAGTTATATTGCGCGTAATCCAGTCACCCGTAGCATTATATTGTAATAGTATCACCTCGCGATTGCGCATTCATCTGCCTTAGTTTTTTTTTTTTCACTTGGGAAGTGGAGCCGTTAGATTGGTTAGATTAGTCGCGATTGTTTCCTGGCAGTTGGGCTCCTAATGTGATGTGCTTTCGTTCTTTTATGATCTCAGGTCTAGGTGATCGAGATAGGAGCAGGCCAGGGTACTTTAGCTATTTTATTGCTTGATTGAAATGGAATTCTTTTTTGATAATAGCTACCGATGAGCTTTTTTATACATTATGTGTCAGCTGCTTCTCATACTGAACTCTCTCAAGTTCTAGGCCTTCTCAAAATTAAATGTAGGAGATAGTGTAAAAAGGATTTTTTTTTAAACCGGGCAAAAGGCTTGCCTTTTCATTTATATAGAAGAAGTGAATTGGCCAGTTTATAAGGAAAACTGGCCGAAAACCGGATACAACAACACAACACACCACGCCGGCCCCGAGGCCACGCACCACACAAGTCGACGGCCTAACCGCCCAAGCGGCCAAGGCCGACACCCCTCAACGCCACAGCGGAGGCCCTCAACGCAACAGCGGAGGCGAAATCCGGAACCGCCGCTCCGACATCCACGCTGGCCACGGGCCACGCTCCACACAGGTCGACGACGAAACCGCCCAAGCAGGAAAGGTCGACACCCACACACACCTCAACGCGACGCAGTGGAGGCGAGATCGGAGCCGCCGCTCCGACATCCACGCCGGCCCCAGGGCCACGCACCACCTAGCCGAAGACGAGAAGACCGTCGCCGCTGGCCACCAAACATCCACGGGTCCCTCTGGCCGGCAAAACATCCAAGACGAGGCCCCAAGGAGAATACGACGCAGAAGCGCCGCCCTCGCCCGATCCATCGAGGATCTAGGGTTTTCCCCGGAAGTTTCCGGACGGAGGAGTGGGAGCACCGCCACAACGACGCCTACAAGTAGGAAGTGGCGCCGGAAGCGTCACCGTCGCCTGTCCTGGTCGTCGACCAAGGCAAGGTTTTCACCCGGCGGTCTCTGTCCGCCCACCCACACGGGGACCGACCAGCCCACCAACGCAGACCCACACGCAAACACCGTCAGCCCCGCGCGCCCGACGGTCCACGGCCACCAAACAGAGCTAGACGCCGGGGTCTAGGTCAGTCTCGCGCTGAGCCACCTCCTAGCTCAGCTCGACGCCACCACCAGTCCGGGGCCGCCGCCCCGGCGCCCAAGTGCTGCAGGACAGCCACACGCCCAGCCGCACGAATGTCGCCGCCACCGAAGCCAACGCAACGTGTCAGCCAAGGGAAACCGGACGGGGAGCCTCTACCTCCCGTCGGCGACGCTGCAGTTCCTCGAGCACCACCGCGCAGCAGCAGCCAGCCCCGTGCGGCACCACAGCGGTGCGATGCACGGGAGGCCGCCGAGAGCAGCGGCCCGCCGAGCCCATCGAGGCCCAGATCGGGTCCTGGCCAAAACCACCGGCGGTCGCGCTGAAGGTCGCCGCCACCACCTGCCGCACCCATCCCGGCCACGTTGACGTCGAGCCGTGCCGAGCTCGCTGCAGTAGCAGCGCCGCCGTAGCACCACATTGTCGCCGTCGCGGGAGATCGGGAGCCGCTTCGCGCGTCCACCGCGAGCTCGCCCCGCGCCGCCTTGTGGAGGCTGGGGGCGCCGCCACCGCGGCCAGGCCGGCGGCAGCGGCGGAGGAGGAGCAGGGGAAGACGGCCGGCCGGCGGCGGCGCGATTTGGGTCCCCCGTGTCGCTCAAGCGGAGCGACGTGGGGGTCGGGCTGTCTCACTTAGTGTAAAAAAGATAGCGATGCCATGCCAACAACTATCATATTGCAGTAGCAGTTTATTACATACATCTTTTACTCCTGCCACTTGCTCTCGTAATCTGAATTTTGCCAATAACGCCATGTCATTTGGTCTTGGATTCTGAAACATGTACTTTTTTAGGACTACATTAGTGTGTATTATGGTGTGCTTTTTTATGTTATGCGTAGGAGTTAATATACGAACATCATGCCTAAGTACATTGCGAGTTACAACTCATTATTTGTATAGAAGTGTTAATACACCTCCACACGATGGACCGAGCCCTGATAGTCAGGGGATAAACACTGAGCGAACCACAATGAGCTACGGGTGTTTGTCT
Source organism: Poa pratensis (assembly GCA_947311845.1). Taxonomy (NCBI): domain Eukaryota; kingdom Viridiplantae; phylum Streptophyta; class Magnoliopsida; order Poales; family Poaceae; genus Poa; species Poa pratensis. The sequence goes on from CAMZMU010000118.1 coordinate 19,597,622, forward strand.
CTTGTTGCCCCGTAATTTTGCCCCATAGGAGCGCCACTATGTAGCGAATGGTAGAGAGCAAGATGAGAAAATTGGTAGGAAGAGCCGATTCTTATTGTGACTTGTTCTACCATTATACTGAATGGACATCTTGTGTCTACAAAATTCAATCGAAAATCGATCATCTTGTGTCAAACATAGTAAAGACGTACTCTAATTCTTTGAGCTCCAATTCTTATTGTTTTATTTCTCTCATATAGAGAATGATGCTGTAATCAGTCACACAACATCCACGTTCTCAATAGATAATGTTGATTTGGAGAAAATATCATCTAAAAATGTGTTTCTTCTAGGCCTTTATTCTGGTTGTGATGAGATCTCGACAAGCCTTTGTTTAAGTGAAGCCCTAGCCAGTTAAACTTGAGATGTTACTTTTTCTAATTCATCATTGTACTGAGATTATGTATTTGTGATCGTGATGCTAACCGTGGCTGTTCTTTTGTTTTGTCAAGGTGGGCGGTTGATTTTAATGAGTTTACCTTTAAAACTCTAAAGTTAATTTCAATGATTAAACTTCCGACTTGGCATGCAAACTCATTAAAATCAGCCATCCACTTCTACAGATAGAAGAAAATTTAGGATTAGCATCACAACTAGTTGATCACAAATACATAATATTAGGAAAATGATGAAATAGAAAAGTACCATCTCAATTTTTACTGGCTACAGCATCAGTTAAACAAAGGCCTGTTGACATCCCACCACATCCTGAATAAAGGTCTAGAAGAAATGCTTTTGTAGATAATATCTCCAAATCAACATTGTCACTTGAGATCTCAGATGTCGTGTCGCTGATTATAGCCACATTTTCTAGATGAGAGAAATAAAAAAATGTATCTGTGTTCAAAAAATCGTATGTCTTTATCAAAGTTTTAAATAGCGGGATAAATCATTTAGCTGCAGGTTTTCTAGCTAGCAGCTAAGAAAGGCTATAGCGCAGCTATATCAGAGCGCTAATCCTTTTTATCGGTTTTAGTAAAACGATGAAAAAAATATAAAAATCAGGCGTGAAAGTAGGAGAAAAAAGAGAGGTGTATGCCTAGTGATGGACCCACAAGTCGATGTGACATTGTTGCCGGGAGCAGACCCAAGAGACCAATCAGGCAGGAGGCAAGCTACCGAGCAGAAGGCCAAGCATCCAAGCGCAGGCGGCAAGCAACCAATGGACAGGGGACCTGGGTCGTGGCCGAGCGCATCAGGGGTATGGCCAGCAGCCATGTGTGGCCTGGGTGACCCCCTTGCACGATTGGTAGCAGGAGCTAGCGTGGCCGGAAGCTGCCGTTCGTACTGGCCGCCATCATCGGCGGCGCCGCCACTCGCACGCTAGGGTTACGCGGGTGATGGATTTGGGGAGATGTTGGGCCACACCAAATATTTTGGGCCTGTATGATTTAGCGCTGAAAAGAGTCATTTTCAGCGTTAATTCCAGTTAGCGCGTTGTTAGCGTTTTTCTTAGCTTAGCGCCTGAAGTGCTTAGCTGTAGCAGGAGCCTTCCCAGGACGCTATAGCTCAATAGCCGGGTATTTGAAACTCTGCTCTTTACTATGTTTGCCATCATAAACTCTTTTTTAGTTCAGTTAGATAATCCTGTACCAATTGGTGCCAAACCATTTATTCGTATTAGCATGGTAAAAAGTAATAGGTTGTAGCATTAAACTTTGGTTACCTGATGGTATGTTGGCAGAAGTTGAATAATCTACGCTATAAGACACGTCATATTAAAATTGAGAATCTCCAAAGTAATCTATGGGAAATACAGTGAGAAACTTCATATGTACACTTCAATGGAGAGTTCTAAGCAAGAGTACTTAACGTTTGGATCAACATGGACTATTTTAATCTTGAAAATTATGCAATCGAGCTTATTGTCATCCTTCTCCTCAGAAAGGAATACACGTGTTGGGTGGTGATTGTGATCAGTATTTTTTTTAATATCTTTGCTAAAAATCAGCACGTGCAATTGGGGGTTCAGACATAAAAAATACAATTGAGTGCTTAGTAACACCTTGTCATCTGGACGGTAGAACCAACAATAGGTGAAATACCTACAGGCTACAGCAGTCTGTTCACTCAAAAACTCGGTTATCCTGCCAATAAAATCAGCCTCCCCCTCCCCAGCCTATACACGGCAAACATGTAGCACAAATATAAGATGACGATACAACTAATACAGAACATAATATATGATACGACGCGGATTTTCTACCCGGGGTGGTAGCTACGCACGCTGTGTTTGCCCTTAGATCGTGCGCAGAGATTCGTGCCTCCAAACGTCCGTTACAGTTACCGTCAGGTGTCCTCATCTTTTATGCCAGGTGCTACTGCTACCTATAGTGCGGCACGATTTACTTTTTTGTTTTTTCGAAAAAAATTAACGGCTTCGCTCATACCACTTGCCCCCAATTTTTCTTACTAGTTCCTCTAATTTTGGTGTTTTGCGATACTAATTTTTGAATCATGCGCGTTTAAATGTTTAATGTTTGCTTGATTATATTCTCCCCCACGGAGGAACGGATAGAGTACACGCTAAGATGGGACACGAAAAATTCTTTTAATTATTCCATAAATACCCAGCAGTAGGCTCGTAATTTTGGTGTTTACCAGCAACCTAGAAAATCAGAACCAAATCACGAAATAACAACCCATGTGTTTCTGGAAAATAAACATGCCATTTGGATAGAAAAAAATTACGAGATAGTCAACAGAAATTTTCAATGCACATGGAATTTGGATCGGGAAGGTATAAAAACAACCAAAAAAAAGTGCACCGTGCCCTACTCAAAATCCGTTTTCAACAGGGTTTCCTCCCATGCCGGATCCCCTTGCTAGCAAACTTTTCATAAGTAAAACAAATATTCAGCTCTCCTTAATACGAACGTGATTTGATCTCTTCACAATTCAGTAAAGCAAACTAATTCCAGTAAAAAAAAACGAAAGATTGGAACAAATTGGATCTGGATCTGCCTGAAAACGAAATATTGGAACAAATTGGATCTGGATCCGGAACACACCATGTACAAAAAAAAACCAATCATGACATGATTCCCTCAAAACAGTGAAGCAAAATTCAGACCGGAAGGAAAATAACGTGAATCAAATCAAATCATCAGATAAAAAAGCAAAAAGGGCCGGTGGGATGCACGGCTAGCCCAGGCGACGTCAAATCTCCCTCATAATCTGTACCGAGGCAGGATGCAATCGTCACGGTCGAATCCCCTGCCCGCACGCGCCAGCCGCCGGCGTCCCTTGACGACCCTTGCCATCTCCAGTGGTGCGCACCAGGCGCAGATCGGATGTTGGCGAGCGGGAGGAGATGTTGGCGACCGCGAATCCCCCGTCCCCACAGCGACAGTGAGCTGGACGGCACGGTCATCTTCTTCCCTACGGCGCTGGCCACCAGATCTTGCGCGCGTCGGCTCTTTGAGCCATGGATCCCGCGGAAGCAGAGGAGCCCATCGGCTGGGAAAGGAACGAGGAAAGAGAGGCGTGGGGTGTGGGGTTGTTTCGTTCGGGGACGGGTGCGGTGCGGCGATGGGCGATGGCCTGTTGGCGGTGCTTAACGGCGTTAACTTAATCTGTGGTGGAAAATGCCCTATAGGACTGATCAATGGCTAGATGAGGGTGCGTAGCTACCACCCAGGGTAGCCCACTATTTCCCATATACGATATCAGAGTAGCTAGCAATCATCTAACTGTTACGCAAATGCCTAAACATTAAGCATTTATGTTCACACTAGGGGAAAATAACATGAAGCTATGAAGATTTTTTAATTCAATTTAGATTTAGATTGCATAAAATTTAGTCCAAACGTTTAACACACATGAAGGCATGCAGAATAGCTACTCTACGCAAATCAGTTCAAAGTTAATAAATATGTACTCACTTAACAATTAACAGTTAGGGGGTAAATCACAACCAGATATGAAAAACAAAATACATATTTCATGATCAACCATGATTTGGTCTTACGGCATGCTTACTTTTTGCTCCGTCCGATCCAATCTAAACCAGGATGTACACACTACTATGTGAGAACGTATCCAGTGAAACGACTGAATCTATGCACCAGCTGAACCCGTGGCACATGAGCCTTTGGATTGGGAACCGAGGGACAGGATCCATCTAGGAGGTGTCCAGGTGGTACATTTTGCAAAACAGACCTTGTAGTATCTTTGAATAGAGTAAATCAAGCTCGCCGAACCTGTCGTCTCCCTCCTCTGATGTACCTCTCTCTCTCTCACCGGCATTAATGCTCCTTCCTGTACCACTGCACCACCAGGCGAGCTAGGGTTAAGAAGATTTGGGGGAACGCCGCTCTTCCCCTCCTTCTCCTGTACCTCCCTCTCTCACCGGCATTGAAGCACCGTTGCCCGGCGTCCGAATCGCCCAAACCAGCGGCGGCCCCCAGCTACTGCGTCCATGTAGCGACGCCGCGCTGTAGCTCCAGGCACATCGACGCAACGGCCGAAAGCCGGCCGTCGACCTTGCAGCTCAAGTATCCGAGGTGTGTACTTTTATTCTATTAGTTCTTCTATTATCACTTATCAGTGTGTATGACGGGTTCTTCTGATTAGTTAATTTTGCCCGATCTGTTTCATGCTAGTGGCATCTGGGTAATTGACTAGTTCGAGCACCAATTGATATATGAGATTCAGCTATAATGGTGAAAATTTCATGCCGATTACAACTGTCAGAGTGGAAAATAGATGAGGGGATGTGTTCTCTGTTCTGATCTTTCATTTGTATTGAATTTTCATGTACCTTTGCAAACTGGGAAGTAAGGTTTTCATGTACCGGTGCAGAACAATGAAAAACGCTAGAGATGCATGAATATATCTGATCATCAATTCAAATGGTACTGTTCCTGTTCTAACTCAACTAAATGTCTCAGATTGTGTATGAAGTCATATGCTATCTTCATGTGCACTTTTGTTTCATTGAACTTCTGTTCTGAACCATGTGTACATCAAAAAATTGACAATTCTGAATACTCGGGGCACCAACTTTTATTAGCTGCTTGTTGGTATATTACGCATATTACATTGTTCCTGCTGCATGTAATGTCTTTTGATTATATATTTCCAGAAAATACGACGCCATGGAGTCAGTGGCAAGTGCTGCTCTAAGTGTTGGTTCAACTACAGCAATAGGAGTTGAAGATGATGCCAATAGATTTTCTGTGGTAATTCCTTTTGTGTATACATCACATATGCCACACCATTGTTGTCACTTGACTTATTTTCTTTCTCAATTTTCTAGGGCGCAATTCAGTTGATAGGAAACCATGCAGAAACCTACCACACACCAAAAAGAACTAGTAGTCTTCCGTTTTGTGTAAGTATTTTCTTTTCATGGACACTGCACTAGATTCAGTATGTGAGCTAAAGAATTTATTATTGTGCTTATCTAGGGGTCAACATATGAGCCTGAGTGTGATGATAACCTACAACCTGTAATAGGCATGATGTTTGATACATGGGAGGATGGTATGGCGTTCTACAAATGCTATGCTCATGAGGTTGGTTTCTCGGTCCGCAGATGGACAACACACAAAGATGAAAATGGTGTACATCTGCAGCATATCGTTTGTTTAGTGTGGAGAAGCAAGGAAAAGTTGGCTGCTTAAAGTGTGACTTACAGATCTACCGTCTTGATTTCAAGAGAGCAATTAAGGGAGCAGATGGACAGATCATGGTTGATATAATGAGAAATAAGAAATTAGCAAATCCAGCCTTCTACTTTGATTACGAGACACATGACATAAACCGAAGCTTATGGAAAAAGTTGGTGCTACCATGAAGAACAATCCAGATTTCCACGAACGGTTTATTGTTGCAGCAAGAGCTTCTGGATTATTTCAACAAGCCTATGTATTCCATCATCTAGAAGACTATACCAGTAGTGTCTCTGGTGTTAATAGTTCCGCTTTCCGTGTGAAGTATAACTATTATGTGATATTGCGAAGTAGTAAATGCAATTCCTCTTGTGTGAACTTGGTATAATGGAAACCAATCCATGCAAGTGTATTTGCACTTATATGTCCTTTATGCACTTGGAAGCCTCAAGTAAAAAGTTAACTGTATGTATAAAGTTCATTTGTGATTCCAATTGTATGGGACGTTTTTATATAATTTTATTACTGAAGTGATTTGTTTATCAACTTTCTCATGCATAATCATTTACCTTTCTTGAGCACTGCCAACATACATCTTTGTAAAGAAAGGGTCAGTCATGTTATGAGGTTTTTGCTCTGTTGAAGCTCTCCATGGTTAAACCTGAGAGACTGTAGAATGAGATTGATGGTGAAGTTTTTAAATTTATGCATAGCAAGTACCTTGGAGATATTGTGTTCTTCTGTGTTCTGATCACGATGAACACAGGATATGTCAATGTGTTCAGATGGTTTTGTGACAGGGTTTATACGATCAGAACATCCTTATTCGCTTGTTGCAGTTCCTTTTTTTTTTTTTGACCTGTTGTTGCAGTTCCTTGAAACACCTTTAGTTCATTTCATGGGCATTGTGTGAGACTCGCATTGTGCATAGCGAGGAAGGTGAAATCAACAAGGGTCGTAATAGACGCAATAATGGGCATGTTGATAAAAGAATCTGTGCTAGAGGGATCTTGAAGTCTGCCATTCGTCGCATAGTTAAACAATGCGCTTATTTGAGGAGTTTGGGGGAAATAGAATCCAACAATCACATCATAAGTCTCACACGCCTATACAAGTTTATTGGAGGAAACTTATTTTAAATATCCTCCACATTTCTGATAATTATTATTTCTCCAAATATATGAGTAATGCACAACATAGAAATAAAGAGCGTGTACTAAAATCTGAAAAACGTTGACAGATAACAGGTAGCTTTCTTTACATTACTTCATACAGATAAATAAGATTTATAAGGATAACTTGGCTCTATACAATTCTCCAACTCGTGTCTGCTATTGCCTTCCACACATATCTAACAATTTGAAACAGAACATACATTGACCAAAGCAATCAGAAGAGAATAATTCTTGGCTCAAGGAAGTAAATTTTTTACAAGGAAAGGAAACTTTTCATATTTACTTGAAATCATGAAGTTACACTCGCTGTGTAAACAACTTACAATAAAATTTGGGGGTTCTCCCAACCACAAACACGACACCCGCGCTGGACTCAGGCTGTTTGGCGCAAAGATGTGGAGCAAGTTACAACGCCTCGGCACATGGACGAGACAAAAACACATCACTTCAGACAGCTCTTTGATTCTTTGCAGAATTCCCATGATTTCTGATCGTGGCTCATCACGCATATGCCAAAGATTGAGATGCGTAGCCTTGATTCAGAGCAAAAATCATACCCTCGGAGCAGGCCATTGCTTCTGCCACAAGCAGGGTTGTTACAGCACCATACCAACGTGCATGAGCACACATGAAATTTCCATTACATCTCTACTCACAGCCACTCCAGTTGTAGTACATTCGTCGGGATCAACCTTTACCATGGAGGAAGGAGGAGACGCCCGCTGCAGTGCCGACAAGAATTTGTGTGGACAATGGCGGACCAGATTACAGGTTTCGTCGACCACCCTTTGAATCCATGAAATCAACTTCTTGGTGGGTAAACCAGATCCCCCTTTGTAGTTTAGAAATACCTCGAGCTCTCTGGTCAACTGAAAGAGACATCACAGCTTGCTAAAAGAAAAAATATATGCGAGTCAAACACTAGCATTTGAACATGCAGAGAGGACTTGAAACATGGACAACATTTAGTTTCAGACATCCTTGCTGCCATTCATCGAGGATTCTCTTGGTCCTTAATATTTCTATTCACTCACCCAGTGTTGCTATAGCAGTAGAGAACAAATAAGCTGATCTAACCTACTAACATACAGGCAAGCGATAGACATCAAAAGGTGTTACTTTCAAATGATTAGAGCAAAAAAAATGAGGATCAGGAACCGCTAGTGCTGCTTTTAGAAAGTCATGTGACCATGCTAAGTGCACTTTTCTATTCAATTTGGTTTACTAATCAAGGATAAAAAATGGAGCACGTCACTTTTTTTATTAACCATTCTAACAGTAGTAGTACATGCGAGAATTCGGTGCTCATACATCCACACTTGAGATAACAGGAACATTACCTAGATCCATGGCTGGTGCATATGGTCGGTTCCTATGCTGCTGCAGTGTCCACCTCGGCGTCGGTACATTGAGGCACGACGAGTCGCCGCTGCTTGCCGACGGCGGTGTTGGTACATTGACGCACTCACGCTTCAGAGGTTACGGCTACGGGGCCGCTGGAGATTGAGCATATCGCAAGCATCTGTACAAGAAAGAGAGAAAAATCGGGGCATTTGATGATAACCCCCAGGGCACTTAAACCCCACATGTCAGTGACACATAAAAGGGGCATATGATCAAACATAATGGTACCTGGGGGGTTATCATCAATTACCCCGAAGACGAGAGGGAGGCGGCTATGTTTGGGGAAGAACTGAGATCCATCCGTTACTGTTGACGAATTCAGTAATTCAGCGGGGACTGTTTTACAAATGTACATTTGGTCCATCTTCTAAAAGGATCATGTCCCTTTATTTCCAATCCAAAGGCTCATGTGCCACGGGTTCAGCTGATGCATAGATTCGGGCGTTTCACTGGATACGTTCTCACTACTATGTCACGCAAACCATGGGCGGTGCCATGGCAGCACAATCAATTGATCGACGACCTGTACAAAACCACCTCAACTCCCCACACGTACGCGGTTCACCCGTCACCGGACTGGGACTCCACGCGCCGCCACAGTCCCCCACCGCCGAACCGGGACCCCGCAGACGGACAGACCCTGCACGCCGTGCCACGGTCCTCTCCCGCTCAGCACACCACACCTGCTCCCCGGCATTCCTGGACTGCAGTGACGCGCTACCCCACACAGTGGATCCCCTAGAGCAGCGCCTCGCCTGAAATCCCCTCCACCCTGACGGCATGGACTCCCCTACCCCGCTCGTGGCCCTTGGCCGTGCCCCTCCGACGGTGGGAAATCAGGGAGTCCGGGGCTGCCGGTGCCCTCCACGGGGATTTGGGGTAGAGCGGCGCCGGACACTGGAGGGGAGAACTGGCGACCCATGGACGGCAGGGGTGGAATGAGCTCGACGACCCATGGCCCAGTCGTAGGGAGGAGCCCGTACATGGTAGCGTGTGGCTTCCTCTTGAGCACGAGATACACGAGGCGCGGTGACCGATCAGGAGCCGCGAAGGATTGACGGTGACGTGCTTTCGGGTGAGCATGAAGATTCCTCCCTGCCACAGGTGATCAAGATAGGAGCAGGCTTGTGGACTCTGGCTATTTTATTGCTTGATTGAAATGAAAGCGTTTTTAAAATAGCTGCTATTGTTGATCATTTTAATACATTATCAAAACAAATGTAGGAGATAGTGTAAGAAGGTTAGGGATACATCCCAACAACTATGATCATGGGTTCAACCTTGCTGTTTATTCATATTGCAGAAGCAGTTTTTTACATTGATCTTTTACTCCTGCCCATTACTCATAATCTGAATTTTGTCAATAACTTCGTGTCATTTGGTCTTGGATTCTGAAAGTTGTACTTTTTGAAAGTTAATCACCCTAACAACATAGAGGTTGTTGCATATGAATTATTTGCAATCCTTAGCATATGGGCTGTCAGCCATGAATATGAAGATGACCAGCCTATATGAGAGGGTGAGTACGTGGTGGAGAATCTTATTAGAATCTGTTATGGTGCCACTAAGAAGAAAAATGATATATATTTTAAGATAATAGTTTAATTTGTTGGTGGTTCACTGGTACTATGTGTATGTTGTATGTTTGTTACATTGTTGTTTTATAGGTGCAATGGAAAGACTATGGTCCCAAAGAAGATTCATGGGAGTCGATCGAAAAACAAGGTTGGCATCTCAGTTGTTATATGCTCATTGGACAATGTTTTTGTTAAAACTGTTGACTCTTATTGTATTCTTTAATTTCGGTATAAAACAAGAGTCATCGCAGTTTTAACAAAAACATTGTGCAATGAGCATATAACAAATGCTGTGTCAACTTCAGGTTTTTGATCCGCTCCCATGAATCTTTTCCAGAACCATAGCCTTTCCATTGCACTTGCAAAAACAATCATGTAACAACCATAAAACAACATATACGGAGTACCAGTGAACCCATCAAATGATTATCTTAAAATATATATCATATATCTTCTTAGTGCCACTATCAGGTTCCAGTAAGCTTCTCCACCACATACTCACCCTCTTCTAGAGGCGTCATCTTCATCCTCTGAAGGAGCAACTGAATATCATTATTGGCATACTGGTCACGCAAGACAGCCCATTCCCTAAGGAGTGCAAAGAAGTCCTCAACCTTTTCAGTTCGAACATAACGACACATTTACAGAATTCATATGCAACAAACAGGGACCAAGATTGTAGTTTATAATAATATTTGTACCTCTGTGTTAGGGTGATTAAACATCAGACTTTTGCCTTTTTGGTTGCAGGTTTACAGAAGAAACCCAAAGCCGGATAAAGGCCCCAAATGGGTACCTTTCATCCTTTTGTTCCTTGATACTTGGCTTCACTGGTTTTTATTTTTTATTTTTTTCATCTGAAATTTGTGCACTATCAATGCCAAAATGTAAGGTTACTTTCTGTGTCTATAGCCAATATAAACCGATATGTTTACAGTCGTGTGCAGTGTAGACTAAATTGCATGTCGCAGGTATCCATACAGCACAGGAGCAATTAGATGAGCTGTCATATACTCTACACGAACACGATGCAAGAACTTGCTTAATTATTGACTAAATGTTCTTCAGTTTTATTTCGTACACACCAAGTTGAGTTGATCTCTACTATGAAATTGCAATGCGGACTGGTACGTCGTGCGTCACCCATATGTTTTTCAGTTTAGCCTCTCAGGTTTTGGAAAATCAACCCGCAATCCCTCCTGGTGTGAATTGTTTGTTCCATTCTTGCGCACTGCTTTCAAGTGATCATAATGCGCTTTTAAAATATAAATCAAATTGGTTCTTTGTAACTACAGAGTGAAGATAACTTCACATTTACCCCTAATGATCCACGGTCACTAATGAAGCTCATTGTCGATTTTCGAAGCATCAAAGTTACTTGCCATTTGTCCATTTGTAGTCCTGGTTTCAAAAACATAGCACTGGAGTGTGTACAATAATGAAGCACTGTCATTGTCCTGATGTGTTAGGAAACTACTCCCTCCGTTCCTCAATGTAAGATGTTTTATGTGTTACACATGCATGTCTAGATTCATACTAAAAAGAATGGACACATGCACTTAAATATGTCTAGATACATGTGTGTGCATGTGCATGTGGAAAAAGACTAAAACATCTTATATTGTGGAACGGAGGGACTATTTATTTGTAGATAAGTGGACATTTTCTGGATTTGGGTTGTGATTTTCTGTGGAGTTGTTTGAAATGACTTAACAGAATGGAGAATAACTAAATACATAAATCGAAGATTACATATTCCGCTGTGCCTGAGTAGGTTATGCATGTTGTCTGATGAAACAGCTGAATTGATTTCATGGTCATTACCAATAGCTTAATGGTAACTTTATAGCTTCTTCCATGTGCTTCAGGTCACAAGTTCAACAGAGTAGATGGTGGCAAACTAACAGGACCATTACTAAATCTACAAGGTAATTTATTTCTGTGACCGAGAAGCTTGTGATGTGCACCAGACTGAATATTTCATCACTCATACCCAGTACACTAGTAGAAGGAACCCACAACAATTTAGAAGTCATAGCATTGTAATGTTTAAACTGATTGCTTGCTATTTCTTTTTTCGAGAAAACGCAAAAGCCTTGCGTTTCTTTTCATTGAATAGAAAGGAGTTTCTGGTTACAACCTCCTAGGAGGTGAATGCAGGAATGAAAAAACATCAGTGTACATCCCAGTTTTGTGGCAAGATGGCTCTCAGCCCTAGCGCGCCTGCTGTGGCCCATAACCTAGCTTCCTCTTTGATTTGCATGGTGCAGGATCGGACGGAGGCCTGTGCTCCATCGAAGACGCATGAATTTCTCTGTTTCCAGATCATCCATGGCACCAGCAGGGTAGCCGTAGCCATGCCCTTCCGCATTGCCTTGGGGGCGCCCTGTTTTGCAGTCTCCCACCATGAAACCAGCGACATGGTGCCGTCATCAGGTGTGGTACAGGGTATACGTAGCCAGGCGAAGATGTCGTGCCATATCTGTCTCGAGAAGGGGCAGCCGAAGAGGAGGTGGTGCATTGTTTCGGGTGCCTGGTCGCACAGCAGACAGACGGCATGGTGCTGAAGCCCTCGACGGGCGAGACGGTCAGCCGTCCAACAACGGTCCAGATCCGCGAGCCAATGGAAAAAATTTACCCGTGGAGGGGCCCAATTCTTCCAAGTGAGCTTCCAGGATGCCGAGGCCACCGATCCCTGGAAGGTGGCAAGATAGCACGATCGTGCTGAGTAGACACCCGTCGTGGCCCATCTCCATTGCAGCTGATCAGGAGCGCCGGATAGCAGGATTTCGGCGATTGTGTTCCATAGCTGCAAATATTGACCAATCTCGTGTAGGCCCATAACTCCCTGGATGTCTTGTGCCCAACGGTGATGAAGGAGGCCATCAGCAACAGTCAGACGCTTCCTTCGTCGTTTGGGCACGCAGTTGTACAGCAGGGGGGCAATCTCACGAACAGCTTGCCCATGGATCCATCGGTCCTCCCAGAAGCAGGCAGTGTTGCCGTTGCCTAGCAGCATCGTGGTCGAAGTGAAGAAGAGCTGTCTCTCGGTGGTGGAGAACTGCAATTCGAGGTTGCTCCAGGCTCTGTTCGGATCCGTGCGCGAGAGCCATAGCCAGCGCATGCGCAGAGCTAGGCCGGCGCGATCCAGGTCGTGCACGCCGAGGCCGCCCAGGGAGATTGGGCGGCAGACGCGGCGCCAATTCACGTGGCAATTCCCGCCGTTGGCCTCGGTGCGGCCTGCCCAGAGGAAGCCGCGCTGGATCTTTTCCAGCTGCTTCACCGTCTTCTTCCTTGGCGCGTGGACCAGCAGCTGGTGTATGGGGATCGCGCCCATGACCGACTTGACGGAGGCGAGGCGCCCTGCCTTGTTCATCAGGTGAGCCTTCCAAGTTGGCAGTCTGCCCGCCATGGAGTCGACGACGGGCTGGAGCAGAGCGGCGGTGGGGCGATGGATGGTGAGTGGTATCCCGAGGTACTTGAAGGGGAGATCAACAATCGGGCAGGCAAGGTGAGTGGCCACCGTTGCCAAGTTCTCTTCGTTGCCATGGAGTATGGTGGCAGTGCTCTTCGTGTAATTGACCTGCAGCCCTGATGTCTTGCCGAACAGGTGTAGGATTGCCTTGATTGCCTCCTGGCGACTTTGTGTCGGTTTGCTAGAGTCTATAAATTGGACTGGTACCATGTATTGTAACTCTTTTGTGTGGCAATACCAGATATGCTCTTCCGATAAAAAATACTGTACCAGATTTGTTCCTGCTGATTCTCCCCTTTCTATGTGATATACTAATTTCATATTGTTATCAGACTAAGAATCATTAATGTGTCAGTGTGACCTTGAATAGTGATTGTTCTGAGTAGAGAAGGTCCTTCATGTAGCTTTCGTTAGGCACTAGGGCACTGCTGGTGCAAATAGAAACAAACTACAAAGGTTTTGCTTAGTACCATGCCATAAACATTACTGATACTGAATTTGTAAGGTGCAGTACCTATTGGCTATCTATCTAACATAGAATCTATACTTGCAATCTTTTACTCTGTACTCCACATTATTTAAGCTACATACTGTACAAATTGAAACATATCATGTCTTGCTGCCTGATATTTGCCTTGCAACGCGGGCACTACTGATGTATGTTTTTTGCTTTCTGTTAATGTAGTCCTTGTTGTAATCTAAACTTGATATTAACAATACTCGTGTGTAGTAGCATGGCGAGCTGAAAGTAGGCTCATCTGCTGCAGCTGGTAGTCAACAGTAGGGCTGTTGTGTGTGCCCCTGTACTGTAGCGACGTGTGTGTGCCGAGTATATTTCAGCATGGCTAGTCTGTGTGTCTGTAACTACATACAAAGGCTGGGAAGAAAACTGAAAATTTGTTCTAAATTCACCGTTTTGAAACATATGGCCTGGAATAGAACAATAATTCACACAAGATTGGGCATGGTAAAAATCTGTTCCACTCATTTGTCATAAAGTTTATTATTTGAATAGATTCATGGCAATCCAAGATTATAAATTTCAACCAATTTGAAACCTGAGAGAATATATGGAGGACATATTTGGTATCGTATATGGTTTTTATTAATTGAGACATCCTCCTGCTCGCTATGATGAAATCAGGTTGGTTCTCTGGGATGATTGGCAGTTGAATTCAATGCTGAAGTATTTTGGGCTATAGGTGATACGGAAACTGTCATTGGTATATTTGTGGGAATATTTCCTATGATGGTCCAAGGTTTGTTTATTATGAACACATACCTGACATCAATTCCTTCCTTGCTAGGTTTGTTTATATTATGAAAAAATATTTCTGCTACTCCTACCCTAATATGTACAGATCCTTCCTTCTCTTTTGTAACAGCCATGAAGAACAGTTCACTCCACTTACTGTTTACACTCCTTCGGAGAATTATGGTCTCTCAGGGACGTCATGAAGAACCAGTTGAAAACACCGTGCTTGAGCATACCGAAGTTAACACATGCTACTGAATTGTAGTGTGAGACATATAACCTCTGCCGGACTGAAAAGACGAGAGAACAAGACATTCAAGAACGATAAGATGCACATGATGCATATTAGATGATTACATAATTCTTTTAATTTTGTCCAGTTACTTTTTTTGAAACTAGGCAAAAAAATTGTCTTTTCAATTGATATAGATTTTGTTCAGTTACTTAAACTAGGGAAAGAAAGGACAGACGCATTGGTGAAGTGCTCCCCACTTCTGCCAAGAGGTCCTGGTTTCGACTCAGCCTCTCTGCATTGCACTTTGCAGGGGTAAGGCTCTCATATAATCCTTCCCCAGACCCCACGTGGTGTGGGAGCTTCTAGCACTGGTTTTGCCCTTTTACTTAAACTAGGGAAAAGTTACTTCTTTTGTTGTATAAATAAATTGGTAGTTGTAGGCTATTATATTGTTTCATATTAACAGGTTATGAAACTCTTATGTGTATTTTAGTATGATTTTTAAATTTCATTATATTCTCTCTCTATGAATTGTTATTTGTACTTATCTATATAATGTATTTTGTGTGTATGCTGTACCAGCTGTAAGAACATGTTGGCCGGTCTACTCTTTAGTTAATAATCATCAACTTTCAGTTACACGTTCAACAATTGCTGACGGATGAGGGGAAAGAAAATAAAATCCACGCAACAAGATGCCTGAATTATGCCTTCATGGTTGAAATCTTGTACTTTTGTAGAACTTCTCTATTGTAGGATTGAAATCTTTACTCTTGCTGGACAAGGAAGGTTGTGTTCACGAAATTACTTATGTTGATCTGCACTCTAGGAGCTCGATCCTGGTATCTTCATGTCGCCTCCATTGCTCGTTCCCAAAGGGCATCTCCAACTGCCCTCAACAAACGGATCGGGCACGTCCGTTTCTGTCCGCGTGGATATGGGGCATGTTTCAACGGCCCACCGCAAGGTGAGGGTGGACATGTCCGTTTCGCTCCAAATCCGGCCCAAGTTTGGTTCGGGTTTGGGTCGAAATGAACATTGTCCGCGTCCGGCCTTTGTCCTCCCGTGTAAGCCCTGGGCCCGGTCGACAAACACACAACTCCCCACCCCTCTCCCATTCCCCAAATCCCAAACCCTCCCACGACAGTTGCCGCCGCCGATGGAGAACAATGTCCTGACAAACCCGACGGACACCGCCGCCATGGTCATGCCGAAAAAGGAGCGGATCCCCAAGTCCGACAAGAGGGTGGCCTGTAGGGAGAGGAAGAAGTAGCGTGCAGGCGATGCCGAGGCCGCCTCCGCTCGGGCGGTTGAGGCCCAAGTCACCGCCGCCCTTCAGCCCTACGCCAACGCGGACATCATCGCCACCCAGGTCGTCGCCCGAGTTGTGCTCATGTTCAAGGGGGAGCTCCTTCCGCACTTGCGGGCACCACCCTCGTCCCCACTCTCCCGTGGTGGTGTGGTACGGGACTACTAGGGTGGCCCGATCTTCACGGATTGACGGGGGATGTGGACGAACGCACGCAAGAACACGAGGAACACGAAGAACACCAAGAAGAACGCCCCGAACACAAGACAAAAAAACACGATACAAGAACCGTTTCCCTTACCGGTCGGTCCAACCGGCCCAATAGAATCCACACGAAGGTGGGAGATCGGCAAGAAGGGATCTTGGATGGTTGTTTCTCCAACGGTCAACCGAACCGCTCCAATAAAGTCACCCGAAGATGAAAGATTGGCGAGTAGTCAAACTACAAGTAGAGGTCTTGAATCCACGCATGGATCTTCTCCACAACGGGACGAACCATCCCCGCAAGGGGAGGAAGGAGACCGTCTTGAGGTGGGGAGCCTAGCTCTACTCTAATCTCAAAACATAGTCTATCTAGATCTGGAGGGGGTAGGTGCCTATTTATAGTGTTGACCCAAAAAGGGGGTAGGTGGGGAGAGGATAAGGGCATCCAACCCGAGTTGGTTCCCGCCGCAGCGGTAGTGCCGCTAGGCCCAGCGGTAGTACCGCTGGAGCGGGCCTTCGAAGCCACCTCTGATCATGCCGTGGCGGTACTACTGCTGGGTCCAGCGGTAGTACCGCTGCGGGGCGGTAGTACCACTGCGCTTCCGCTGGAGGTACCGGCTTGAGCAACAGAGCGCCGATTCTGGCGGTAGCGGCGCGACCTCTGGCGGTAGTACTGCTGTCTGGGGCTGCTTGCTCCTCTTCCTTCTTCTCCGTCTTGACGCTTTCTCCTCCTCTTCCATGCGTACGCCTTGGATGATCTTGAGTCTTTGGCTTCCTTGGCATCTCCCCGAATGTCCGTGCTCGTCATGTGATACCTATCATAGAAAAGGGGTAGATGCTCACGTAGTATACCATCCAAAGGGGCACGAAATGAGATCTCGTAAAGGAAAGAGTTCACCTTTGAGCTCAATGACGACTTGTCATATGTTGGGTTGCTTGACATGGTGATGGTCCTAGGTTGGGCTACATCATCCCCCCCCCCTTTAAAAAGAGTCGTCCTCGACTCTTGCTCATCATCATGGCAAGGAGGTAGATGTGTAGACCTTGTCGTGTGTTTCACCATGTAGTCGATGGAAATTATGTGGCACTTCTTCAACGTCCCTTCGCCTTTCAAGTAACCTACAAGACTCACAAGGAAGACGAAACAACACTCAAAGAGTAGCCAATTCTCGAAGGTCATCGCATGTGCGCTTATGTAGAAGGAAGTCACCTTAGCAAGATGCCGATGTGCTCTTCTTGCAAGATCTTCCATCATAGGAATGCGTGGTTGAAGCAACTCATGGTGGCTCATCCAAAGGTACGACCTACACATTAAAGACCAAGCAAACCATGTATGTGCAAGATAGAGGAGCATATCATCAATGACATGTCCATTCATGTTCATTACACCATCAGCACAACACAAATATGTGAAATTTATAGCATATGCAAGGTCAATGTGCAAGCAACTTCTTGAAATGAACTCATGACAAGACATGCACAAAATGTCATTATGGTTTCAAACAAACCATTGGACAGAACAAGTGTTCGTCATTTTTGTGGCAACACATAAATTTTGAAGGTTTATGACAGTAGGGCGAGCCCCTACTGCCTCGATATATTAAAGAAACAGCCAATATTTACATATTTACAAAGGGCGCAAGGGCCAGAGAATCAAATTCTATCTAATAAGGTTTGAATGAAGGGATGAAGTTCAGCTTTTGTTCTAGGGCAACACATAAATCATCCATGTGAAAGATCGAGGAAACATGCTTGTCATAGGGAAGACCAAAAACACCATCATGATTGCAAACAAACCATAAGCAAGAGAAATTGTTCCACTTGTTTGATGCAAAACATGAGAAAGATTCTAGAGTTGGATTTGTTTCACAACTCACATGTATGCTCTCAAGAGCTCGTATTGTCAACTCATGCTCAATTGAGGTTGACATTATCATGCGTCTACCGGCACACACAAGACACCATATGAAGAAGTTATGTGCACGGTATATGAACACATCATCCATCATGAAGTGTCTCTTCATTTGCACATCACCAAACACATCAAAATCAATGGGAAAATATGATGTATGTGATTGGTCACTATGCAAAGTGAAGAATGGAACAAGATCCATAAGAGAAAACGAAACATCTCCAAAATTTGAGAAAGCTATGGGGGCAATCTCATTATCAAGCATTTCAACAATAGTGCAAGCAACACATGTGAAAGAGAAATTGTTCAACATGTTTCAAGCCACAATGGGAGAAAAATAGAAACATTCATAACAAGGCATGCTCATGGCAAAATCATCACAAATAGGTGATTCCACATGATCAACATTGGTTTCAAACAAAGTATCACATGTGAATAAGAACGAATCATATGTGACATCAATAGAATCATCCATAGCATGCAAACAATCATTGTTCATCATGTCCACTAGCGGGAACATGGTCACATCAACACCCATACCTTGATAGTCCCGCTCATGTGAAGTAGGTGTTGACGTAGTAGGGGCTTCCATGTAGCCGACTTGTCTATCATGAAGTAGACATGGGGTGGCATCATCATCATCATCCTCCATGTACATCTTTTCCATTTGAGGCACCATCATGTCGAGGAGTGGCGTCTCATCATCCATGGAACCTAGCACACAATGAGAAAACACGCTAGAGGTAGAGGTTAAGTTGTTAGAAATCGAAATGGCCTCACAAGACCTATCAACTACCTCTCTCAACTCAATTGGTGTATCGCTCATTCCCTCAAAGTGAAAGCACTCAAACCCACATATGGTGGAGGCACTCAACTCACTCTCACTCTCACTCAAGTGGGCTAAGTGGCTCTCATTCTCACATGGGATTGGTACCATCTCATAACTCAAGCTCATAGGGATAGGCTCGGTTTCCTCATCTCCATACGCCTCCAAGGTTGAAGGGAAACTCCCATGCTCAACCTCCTCAACCATCTCGCCTCCAAAGGTTAATGCCATACTATAGGCATCATCACTCGACTCCTTTGCGGAAGGGAAAATCCCATGCTCCGCTTCATCACTTGACTCCATTGCCGAAGGGAACATCCCATGCTCGGCATCATCATCACTTGACCCATGGTCATAGGTGATAGCATTCTCCATGCTCGCCTCCTTGGTCGAAGGGAAAATCCCATGCTCGACCATCTTGTCATCTCCTTGGTCACCTTCTTGTTCACAAACTTTGCACTCCCACATCATGTGACCTCTTCTATTGCATAGTGGGCACAAGAGATTAGGACATTCTCGTGGATCATGGTCTTGACCTTCGCAATTGTCACATAGAAGGTCTTCATTTTCCCATATGGGGGCAAATGTGGTGGTGGCACTTGGTGTAGAGGTCATATCAAGAGAAGTGCTTGAGAAGGGCGCTGCCTTGGTTGTGGCCTCACGTTTGTGACCATATTTCTTCCGGCGTCGACGTAAGCTTTGCTCGATGAAGTTGTCAAAGTTGGCCATGATCTCGTCAATGCAAGACTCAAACTTTGGCAATTCGCCAAAGGTGAACCTTGGAGCTCTTGTTGGCGCACTTGAAGTGGTAGCACTAGGGGACACCATAGGATGCGCCTTTGTCGCCATCTTCTTGTCATATCGACGTTGTCGCTCTTGAGCAGAGGGGTGTCGCCAAAAGTCATTTGGATGCTTCTCCTCATGTTGACGTCGGCGTGCTTGTTCCCTTGGCGACCTTTCCTTGGAGCTTCCACTAGAGCTTGGTGACATGTTGTGGTCCACCGTGGCATCTTTCTTGTGGTGCCTTGATGAGCTAGATGAAGGATGTAGGCTCTTGGCAAACTTGTCCATGGCATCCTTGAGATCTTGGAGCTTGGCCTTGTCGATGCACTTCTTGGGGTGCCGCCTTGTTGTCGATGTAGAGTGGCGAGGCTTGGCGCTCTTGGCGTTGTCCTTCTCGTGGCATCTTCTTGAAGTTGATGGCGAATGTCGAAGCTTGTCGCTCTTGGCGATGGCCTTGTTGTTGCCACGTAGAATTGCCGCGCAGCACCACGATACCCGTCGTACTTTCGTGACGACGAACGATTGCTTTCCGAGCAAAACAACAAAGATCCCCTCACTTTCGTGGAGGAGAGACGACCGTTTTTCAGCGCAAAACGGCAAAGATAAGCCAAACCCTAGGGCTGCTAGGATTCGGCAGAGAAGAACTATGAAGAAAACGATAAATAAAATGTACGTATAAAAGTAGATGCGTTGTTTGTTGAATAACGATTGATTGGGGTCCTTCTACAATCGGCCAAGACCTATTTATATAGGTAGCCTGGTCTTTGGCGTATAGGGTAAGAAACGGAACGTTTCCTTGGCATGCAAGCCGAATATAATATATCTAAACTGAAATCAATCCGGCTATTAACGATTCAGTAACAAACATGGAAACCCTGTGCACCTCGCGTACGTGACATGGAAATATGTCTTCAGCCTGGCTTCCGACCAATCCCTGTTAGGACTTGTCTTGCGTAGCTGCGATCTAAACTAGTGCATCTCTGAATCCATCCAGGACTTCTCTTCGTTAGCCATTAGTTCAGGAAATACTCTATATATTTCGCCTTGCCTGATTCAGTAACTTCCTTCATTTGTCATACGTCGGCCATACCACTCTTCACTAATAAAATATTCCGGCCAAGACGCTAATCACACCAGCTAATGAAGATGCCGTACGCCTCATGCATGGTTTTATATGCTTCTTTACGTGACAGCCTATCTGTAAACCTCAAACTTCAGTTTGGCATCAGAAGCCTGGTAGGACTTGTCCTAGGCAGACACAGTTCAGCTCCATGCATCTCAGAATCCACCTAAGGACTAATCGTATCTTTCTGCTAATCCATCCAAAACTTCACAATTTTGTCTTGAAGAAATAACTTTTTCTACCTGATCAGGCACCAAAGTATTTGTACTTGAATCTTATCAAGCCTGCATTTTAAACTAAACAGCAAGTCCAAATATATGTCAAATCAACATTCTAAGCATCATCAATTAATTAATTTGGCTTATAAAATACCTATCAGCCAAATTATACCTTCAACACATGCCCCCCTGTTTTTGGTATAATTGTATTTATCAAAAACATTGTAACAATACCTTAGGTCGATGCTGATAACTTCACCGGCCATATACTGGCTAAGGGCGATGCTCCAAGAACACATCGGCCAGATATTCTGCTTAGCATTGTATTTATCAAAAACATTAACAATACCTTCGCACGACGTCAACCACTTCACCAGCCATATAATTTCACAGGGCGCGCGATGTCCAAAAGAAAACATCGTCCAATTTTCTTAGGTCGATACTTCAAATAATATATCGGCCATATCTTCTTAGGACGATACTTGTAACAATATATCGGCCATAGCATCTTCAATCCTCGGATGCACAAAATTCAGCGGGCAATACGAAAACCATATTATCATCCATATCAGTAGGTATTTCTTTGCTATTTTCTGAATCTTCGTCATAAGTTGTATCATCTATGGAATCACCAACTGTATCATGTATGGCTCTATTATCCTCTCCCGTAATGCGCTTCTCCCTCCAAATTTTTGTAGGAACTGTTGGTCTTTCTCGATTAAGCAACTCATCGCGCTTCTTCTCGGCTATCTGCTCATTTATTTCCAAAGCTCGCAGCCGCTGTACACACCGTTTCTGAGTGTGTGTGAGCCCTGTCGGACACCATCGAGGTCTCGGTTTAGTCCCTGGCGTAACTGATTTAATCCTGCTGCCCCCCGAGTCTCTCGGCCTATACTGTTGTATTGTCGTTCCCGGGACAAATATTTTTTCCTTGGCCGAAATATTTCTTTGCTGATGAAACACACCCCTAGCTGCAACTACCTGGGTTCCGCTACTGCTTGGATTCACATGATAGGTAGACGTACCAAAACCAGGTCTGAAACTCATCACAGATAAGCTCGGTAATGTTCCTGGGCTACTCCTTTTCATGACTGAAAGTGTACGTGTGCTAACTGAATCAGGTTTCTGACTAGTACTAGAAGATGCAATGATTGTATTACCCAAACCTTTATCTTGTGTACTAACATATTTCTTCTGCACCGATCCACTCCTTTCAGCATCAGAGTATGTCGCTTCTGTACTATTCTCATCACTTTTAGCTGATCGGCCTTCCCCAAGTTCCAGAGCATGATAATCCTCTGAATCATCTGAGCTTCTTACAGTCTGAGGTCCAACACGCTTCACCGGCACCCAAGTGAGTTTGCAGCCACCATTATATTTTCTTCCATCTGTATTGCAACCCGGTGATCGGTTCCCTCGAATGACAATTGCATCACGTGTTTCTGCATGGCTTTCGGGACTGATTGGCACCCACTTAAACCTCTGACCACCAATATGAATTATGCCATCAGCATTATGTCTTCCAATTGTATATGAAGCTCCCGAAACTGGCCTCACATCACTGCCATGAATTACATTGCCATCACGTGATCTAGATCTCTGATTAAACCGAGCCCTTCTCTCATGCGAATTTGCTCTGAACATAGGCCTCGATGAAATCCACTCCGGTTGGAAGTAACATCCTGTCCCTTTAGGATTTGGTACCCAAGGATTTAAACCCCAGGGAGGAAACTGCGGATACATAGGAGCTGCACCGCCCCAATATGCAGGCTGCATTGCAAAATACGGCTCCTGGTCATATGAATTACTTTTCCATCGTTGATACCCACCGGGTCCAGAAGGTGACCTATAACGCTTAACGCCTACAAACCGACTAAACACATTGCTGGTTTTGCGTGATGTATATTTTCCAACAACATGCTAACTGTCGGCTTTATTCTAGGAGCTTGTTTCTTTCCTCTATTGACTTTCCATCCTCCTACTTCTGAATCTTTTGGTTTGATCATCCTCGATGCAGCACTATGATCAACAATAACATTTTTACCTTGGGTGATTCGGTCTGATCCGACCGAACAAGAACTTTCTTGTTCTCAAAGTCAATCTTATTGATAGGAGAAGAATCACTATCGAGTTTCGTGTTAGTATTCTTTGTAAATGTCAATCGTCCGTCATTAATGGCCGATTGCACATTGGGCTGTGGAGAATTGGTTTGAGCACCAGATGGAACGCAGTCACGCGGTGGAAACTCCGCATCGATGTTTGAGCATGCGATGTTTGCAACGGAGGACCACTAAAATATGTATCGGGTACCGGCCCGTATGGAACCCCGGTACCGACAGGCGTCAATGGTGTTGTATTGTATGCTACCGACTGATGACTAGCTTGCTGCAAATTAGAATTAAAGGATCCACTTCGGTTACTGCTATGATAATTTTGTGGCACCGAAGTTGAGATAATAGGAACAGCTATGCTAGACATATAATTATTAGCCGAACTACTTACATAATTCCAGCCAGCTTGATTGTTATCTAAAGGGACCTGAGGCTGGGCACCTTGAGGCGATGCATCAGATACATGTGTATAGGTAGGAACATTATTAAATTTGGTACTAGCCGGATGCATCGGCCTTTTCTCAGAATATTCATCGTTGCTTTGGAGCACTACAGAACGAACATGACCAGATAGGCTAGTTTCTAGTTGCTCCTTAAATTTATCAAATGTATTATCTAAAGCTACTGTCTGATAACTAGATTGCTGCACATTAGAATTAAATATTGCACTTCGGTTATTGCTGTGATAATCTGGTGTAACCGAAGTTAAAATAGCAAGAGGAGCAGCGCTAGGTACAAAGGCTTCGGCCGAACTGCTCGCATAGTTTTGGCCACTTTGAACGCTACTTGAAGCAACGTGAGGCAGCTGTGCTAGATTAGCCGAAGCGCCGGAAGTTTGATTAGAAATTTAATTAACCTACTGCTTTCGGCCGGAAGCGTCAGCTTTTGAGCAGAATTTTCATCGCTATTAGGCAACAGTACTGAGCGAACATGACTAGAAAGACTAATTTCAAGCTGCTCCTGCGATTTCTCAACTCTATTAGCTGTTGATAGACTAATTGCGCTTGCCATAGTTGACATATCAGAATCATTCTTACTAGCTACGGATGCATCAGCTAGATGAGCAACTTTTTCGGTTGGCTTTTTTACCTCAGCGCCGAGAAGATCGGAGGGACTCGGCGCAACTACCTTCTTGACGACGCGGTTCCTTGTCTTCTGGTATTCAGCCAACCTCAGTTTTCGTTGTCCAGTCATATATTCTTCAACCTCCCGTTCAACCTCGCGCCGATCATCTTCCGACAGATCGTCGAGTGTAACGGCGATGGTGTTGTCCGGGTCGATGTCGCTCCTGTTCTTGAGGTCGGTTGTCATCATATGTGTTCTTGTTCTTCGTCCCCAGCGGAGTCGCCAATTGTGTTGCCACGTAGAATTGCCGCGCAGCACCACGATACCCGTCGTACTTTCGTGACGACGAACGATTGCTTTCCGAGCAAAGCAACAAAGATCCCCTCACTTTCGTGGAGGAGAGACGACCGTTTTTCAGCGCAAAACGGCAAAGATAAGCCAAACCCTAGGGCTGCTAGGATTCGGCAGAGAAGAACTATGAAGAAAACGATAAATAAAATGTACGTATAAAAGTAGATGCGTTGTTTGTTGAATAACGATTGATTGGGGTCCTTCTACAATCGGCCAAGACCTATTTATATATAGGTAGCCTGGTCTTTGGCGTACAGGGTAAGAAACGGAACGTTTCCTTGGCATGCAAGCCGAATATAATATATCTAAACTGAAATCAATCCGGCTATTAACGATTCAGTAACAAACATGGAAACCCTGTGCACCTCGCGTACGTGACATGGAAATATGTCTTCAGCCTGGCTTCCGACCAATCCCTGTTAGGACTTGTCTTGCGTAGCTGCGATCTAAACTAGTGCATCTCTGAATCCATCCAGGACTTCTCTTCGTTAGCCATTAGTTCAGGAAATACTCTATATATTTCGCCTTGCCTGATTCAGTAACTTCCTTCATTTGTCATACGTCGGCCATACCACTCTTCACTAATAAAATATTCCGGACAAGACGCTAATCACACCAGCTAATGAAGATGCCGTACGCCTCATGCATGGTTTTATATGCTTCTTTACGTGACAGCCTATCTGTAAACCTCAAACTTCAGTTTGGCATCAGAAGCCTGGTAGGACTTGTCCTAGGCAGACACAGTTCAGCTCCATGCATCTCAGAATCCACCTAAGGACTAATCGTATCTTTCTGCTAATCCATCCAAAACTTCACAATTTTGTCTTGAAGAAATAACTTTTTCTACCTGATCAGGCACCAAAGTATTTGTACTTGAATCTCATCAAGCCTGCATTTTAAACTAAACAGTAAGTCCAAATATATATGTCAAATCAACATTCTAAGCATCATCAATTAATTAATTTGGCTTATAAAATACCTATCAGCCAAATTATACCTTCAACACTTGTCATGGCTCCTTCTTGAAGTTGTTGGAGAATGGCGAAGTTTGGCACTCTTGGAAGTAGATGGAGCTCCATAAGATGAACTCATGGTGGTCTTCTTGTCGGAGCACTGTCTTGAGCTTGAACCATAGAAGTAGGTTGTGCCATGACGCTTGGTGGTGCCGCTCTTGACCATGGTAGAGCCAAAGTTCTCGTCGGAGTACTTGGAGTTGTAGTCGTAGTAGTTCTCCATGTCGGTGAAGCTTGAGCAATCTTCGGAGTCGTAGTCGGAGTAGTTGTAGCGGAAGTCTTGGTGATGCTCCATCATGTCATGGGGGTCATTGTCGGTGTAGTCGTAGTAGTCGTAGTCCCCCATGTCCTCAATGTATGAGGCGTCATAGTCCATGTGACGCATCATGTACTCATTCTCATCTTGGCCTCCATAGTGGTATTCACTCTCCCTAGACATGTCAACTCACAAGACAAGTGTATATATGTGGGGTGGAAAGGAACTAGAACACAACCTCTCACCTTGTAGATAGTATTGGACGTCGTGGACAACCAAGGGAAATGATCACAAAGTAAAATGCTTGTGTTCAATTATCCAAAACAAACTCCAAAACACACACGGCTTAAAAGTTGGTAGGAATGTATGGTAGGAGGAAAGCAAATTGAACCAACCGGAAACCAAGATATTGTCAAAGCAAGTAGAGAACCATGATGATCACAAAGCAAATACAAGTCAATCTCAAAAGATAGGAATGTAGTTCAAGGAAACACACGCGCGGAGAGATAAATGAGACTCATGCAACCAAGAAGTGAGCTAAAGAACCAAATGATCCTAGCGAAGACTATAAGCTCGGTGTTGCACAAGTACAAAGAGAGCTACTAGCTCGATTGCAATTTATTGGTGGGCTACAAGATTTGCACAACAATGCACCACCTACTAGATGTTCATCGAGCTTGCGCGCTTCCTACAAGCTATGGCAAGTGGTGTTTCTTTCTTTTCTTTTTCTTTCTTTCTTTCTTTTGATTTGGCACTTTTTGCTTCTTGTCTCTTTGGAGTCTTTTCGCTTTTGACTCTTTTCTCTTTTACACAACCACTTTTTTTATGCCAACACAAGATATATGGTATATGACAACTAGCGCATGCATTTTTGCTCGGAAACTACACGGTGCAAATGTGCAAAGCCCAAGCAATCATCAAGAGCTAGCCTCAATAGGACATGGTAATCGCAAAGATATAGTGTGGCTTTCAACGGAATGGCAAGGGGTAAAGATTGGCGATGTTATACCTTTCGTCGATGTTCTTCACCCTTTGTTGTAGAAGCTTCGTGCTTTCCCACGAATTTTGGTGGTGGTAGATGATGGATCTTCCACAATGGTGATGAAGGTCTTGATCGTAGCTTCGAAACGAGCCGAAGAACACAAAAAACGGAGTCCGGAATCAAAAGATATGGCCAAAACAATTTTTTGAAAATTTCAGTTTTCTAAGGTACCGCTGGGAGGGGCGGTAGTACCGCTGGAGGTACCGCTGGGAGCAACAGAAAGCGATTTTTGGCGGTACCGTTTGCGGTAGTGCTGGTAGGGGCGGTAGTACCGCTAGAGGGGGCGGTAGTACCGCTACGGAACTCAGATTTTGCCCGAGAACGCGAATTTTCGCGATTTTGGCGGAAAAACTCGCCGAAAAACCTCAAATCGGAGGGGCAAATGATGGAATTAGGCTATGGGAACGCAAGGGAAGGTAGATTAACAAGTATAGCAATAGATCCATGGATCAAAACTTGCAAAAACGCACAAGATTCACAAATCGATCCAAAAGCAATTTGGGGCTATTTTTGGTGGAAATTTTCGAATTTCTCAAAATCAAAGAAAAATTTGGGGGATTTGTGGGGGAAACAAAGTCAAATCCGTGACAACCATGCTCTGATACCATATGGTGTAGTACGGGACTACTAGGGTGGCCCGATCTTCACGGATTGACGGGGGATGTGGACGAACGCACGCAAGAACACGAGGAACACGAAGAACACCAAGAAGAACGCCCCGAACACAAGAACACACACGATACAAGAACCATTTCCCTTACCGGTCGGTCCAACCGGCCCAATGGAATCCACACGAAGGTGGGAGATCGGCAAGAAGAGATCTTGGATGGTTGTTTCTCCAACGGTCAACCGAACCGCTCCAATAAAGTCACCCGAAGATGAAAGATTGGCGAGTAGTCAAACTACAAGTAGAGGTCTTGAATCCACGCAGAGATCTTCTCCACAACGGGACGAACCATCCCCGCAAGGGGAGGAAGGAGACCATCTTGAGGTGGGGAGCCTAGCTCTACTCTAATCTCAAAACATAGTCTATCTAGATTATTTTTGAAGGTTCATAGTCTATCTAGATCTGGAGGGGGTAGGTGCCTATTTATAGTGTTGACCCAAAAAGGGGGGTAGGTGGGGAGAGGATAAGGGCATCCAACCCGAGCTGGTTCCTGCCGCAGCGGTAGTGCCGCTGGGCCCAGCGGTAGTACCGCTGCGGGGTGGTAGTACGGCTGGGTCCAGCGGTAGTACCGCTGGAGCGGGCCTTCGAAGCCGCCTCTGATCATGCCGTGGCGGTAGTACCGCTGGGTCCAGCGGTAGTACCGCTGCGGGGCGGTAGTACAGCTGCGCTTCCGCTGGAGGTACCGGCTTGAGCAACAGAGCGCCGATTCTGGTGGTAGCGGCGGCGGTAGTACCGCTGCGGCGGTAGTACCGTGACCTCTAGCGGTAGTACCGCTGCCTGGGGCTGCTTGCTCCTCTTCCTTCTTCTCCGTCTTGACGCTTTCTCCTCCTCTTCCATGCGTACGCCTTGGATGATCTTGAGTCTTTGGCTTCCTTGGCATCTCCCCGAATGTCCGTGCTCGTCATGTGATACCTATCATAGAAAAGGGGTAGATGCTCACGTAGTATACCATCCAAAGGGGCACGAAATGAGATCTCGTAAAGGAAAGAGTTCACCTTTGAGCTCAATGACGACTTGTCATATGTTGGGTTGCTTGACATGGTGATGGTCCTAGGTTGGGCTACATCACGTGGCCTCAGCGACGAGCTTGGTCTCGTCCGCAAATGGGAAGCCGCCACGGTCCAGCTCACCCACTCTCTCGACGGCATCACCGGTCGTGTTTCCGCCCGCACGCGCACTGTCTCATCTCGGTTTGCGGTACACGTCACCGGAGATATCGTCGGTGCCGATGGTCCCGGTGCAACCTCCCCTTGACTTTCAACGTCACCCCGAGTGCGTAGCAAGGCGTGGCCACGGTCGATGTCGACCTCGGCAAGCATGCCCCCAACCCCGTCAACTTGTGTTCGAGAAAATGTCGCCCACGGCGCCGGCCAACCCGACCTATATTGACACTGATAGTATCATGGAGGACAGGATCTATCCGGGGAAGAGACTCAAGCCGAGACTCAAGGTGAGGGGGTCTCTATCGAGGAAGTGCCATTGTTCGAGAACGAGCTCGCTCGACTCAATGCCACCCTAAAGGCGAAGAACAAGAGGACGACCTCATACACGGAGAAGGAGGACAAACTTCTTTGGCGGGCTTGGATGACCATTGGACAAAATGCAATTAGTTGTGCCGAGCAAAAAGGAACCGCATTTTGGAAGAGGGTGGGCAAGCATTTCCATAAGCAAAGGAAGTTGCTGCCCTACAAGATTGAGAGTGATTGAAATGGCAACTCTCTTAGCAAGAGGTGGTCACATATCCAATGCGAGTGTAGCAAGTTCCAAGCCGCACATGATCATATCAAGGCCTGGCCGGCGAGTGGCATCGGAGTGGGGGACTTGGTTCTCCAAGCAATGGCATACAACAAGGAGGTCTATGAGTCCAAATTCATTTTGAGCCATTGTTGGGTGATGATCAAAGGATGCCCCAAGTGGATCCAGCTCTACAGTTCCTTAAAAAAGGGCGATGGGTCAAAGAAACGCCCCCAATGATGCCAAAGATGACGAGGGCGGCCCAAGCTCGGTGAACCGTGCGGTGAGGCCGAGGGGACACAAGGTCACCAAGCAAGATGTGAAGCACTAGGCCGTGGCTCTTGCGTTGGAGGATACATTGAAGTGGTTGATCGATGGCAAAGAGGAGTGACGAAGTGTAAGAGATGAGAGGAAACGCCAGGACAAAGAGGATGCAATGGCCTACTACGCTGAGATGCAAAACAAGAAG
The DNA here is from genome assembly GCA_947311845.1 of Poa pratensis. NCBI lineage: Eukaryota > Viridiplantae > Streptophyta > Magnoliopsida > Poales > Poaceae > Poa > Poa pratensis. The sequence goes on from CAMZMU010000118.1 coordinate 19,627,480, forward strand.
CTAGATATTGATGAGGCCAATGCCCGGTTAGGGGCCAATGAAGTGGAGCTCGCGATGATGGCCGAGGAGAACCGGATCAAGGCCGAGGACAACCGGGTTAAGCTCGCGATGATGACCGAGGAGAACCGGATCATGATGGCCGATTTGAGCATCATGGACCCAGAGCAAAAGGCTTGGATCCTCAAGAAGCAAAAGATGATCTGCGAACGCGATGCGTGATCTCCATTCTCATTTATTTCATCATGTCATTTGAACTAATTTCCTTTTGAACTATGTGTCATTTCGTACCTTTCTATTATTTCATGTTTAAGTGGGCATTTATTTTATTGTTCTTGTTTTATTTTCTATATTTATAATTTATTGCATCTTTTGTTTGCAATTTGGCAAAGGAGAAAACATTGTGAGCCCGGACCAAATTGTTTTTTTGGCAGCCCCGGATAATTTTGCGGGCCCCCGTTGGGTTCAACCCCACCAAACCAGACCAGGGCCTCTTTTATGTCTGCGGACCGCCCCAAACGGATCAAAACAGACACAATTGGCGTCCGGTTTGTGTGTGTGTGTGGGGGGGGGGGGGGGGGGGGGGTTGGTGTTCCCTTAAGAGCATCTCCACCATCAACCCCCAATTTTGTCCGACATCTCCCAAATTGTGTCCGTTTTGGGGGTTGCCGGACACTTGTGTGACCAATCGTGGGGTGCCGCCCACATAGCACCCCCAAACGAAAAAATTGTGAATAAAAAGGTTCAAATTTTGTTATATTTTACAAGGATTTGAATGAAAATTAAATAAACCTAAACCCAGGTACTCCTCGTCTTCCTCGTATGCGAGCTTCTCCTAGTCGAAGTTGTCGAGGTCGTCGTCGTCATAGAGGTTGACGACAGTGGTGGAGGAGGCAACACACAAGGTGGAGGGGCGAGTGCACGAGAGATCAAGGCACCGGCGAGCGAGGTCGACGCGCCGCCGGAGGAGGACACCTTGGCCATCTGCGTCGTGGTCTCGATGGTCTCCAGTCAGCCCCGCGAGTCGTTCTCTATCTCGTTGACCGAGGCCACGAGAGCCTAGCCCAGGCCGAGGGAGTCACCGTCGTTCTCGTCGTCGCACGGCAACGACGACACATGGTAGCCGGACGACACCACCCTCACCGGCAGTGGCTCTGTCTTCACCTCTGGCTTGGGGTGGCGCTGGTAGAGGCGGCCGCGCAGATGACGATGTCGCCGCCTCCGCCTCCCCGACGCGGCGATGAGCGCCGCTCCTCCTTCACTAGCCAGCAGACGCGGGGCCTTATCGTTTGCGGCGTGGCGGGGCCGCTTGGACTGGTGGCAACAACCGCAATGGGGTTGAGTTCCCTGTTGCGGCATGCTGGCGGGCGGCTTCAATGGATGGTCCCTTCCCACCAGCGGTGTCGTGCCTCCCGCATTGTAGCGGGCCGGTGGGACCAGGTCGTCGTAGAAGACGTGGGCCTCGCCGCGCTACCGCTGGAGCCGATGGGCCCAACTGTGGTCGTCGTATTCCACGAGGGCTCGATACTCCCGTGACAGCCAGCTCCGGCGCCGGGTGGCGAATCGGATGTGCTCCGCCATTTTTCCGCCAGCACCGACACTTGGAGCCCGCCGTTGGACATGCACCACCTCTTGGGCAGGCGGGAATCCGGCGGGACGAGCAGCCCGTACCGGTAGAAGTCCCACACCTCCTCGAGGTTGATGGTGTGGCCGCCCCGGTGCGCCGAGCAGCTCGCCTGGTAGTTGTGTACCATGGTGAGAGATGGGGATAGGGATGCAGGCGTGTCCGTTCTGAGGTGCGACGAGGATATATATGCGCGGCAAGGTGGGCGGTGCGCCTACATCCGCGCCAGCGTAAATGTATTGCGTGGGAACGCCGTGACTACGACGCACACCCTGATGTCGGCGTTAATGTGACGCGTGCTCGCGGTAGTGCTGTCTTGCCTCCCGTCCTGTCGCATCGTCTGAGAAACCGCCCGATGAGTGCGCGCCATTAATCGGGCGGAACGGACTCCTGCACGACATAATAATTAAACAACGGCGCCCGACCTATGTCTATGACAGGTGGGCTCCGCCTGTTGGAGGGCCTGTCCGGCCACTGTCCGGCACGCCTGAGCAGGCCCCCAAGTTCCGAGGCCCTCTCGGAGTGCCGGACAGAATTTGGATTGGGTCGGACACTTGGGGTGCCGATGTGGCAGATTTCCTTTCTGCCCCCCAATGGGCTTTGGGTGCTTTGGGCGTGCCGGTGGAGATGCTCTAACAGGCTAGGGCAACTTCAACAGGCCGACGCAAACAGACACATGTTCTGTCCGCGTTTTGTCCGTTTGGATCACCAAACGGACAAGCGTCCAGCTCATGTCCGCCCTACCCAGGCCACTGAACCCAACGGGACGACCCATTATGTCCGGCCATCATTTTTTCTCTCCAAATATTTCATTAATAATAGGAATATACATTGGAAATTGAAAATAGATAACATAATAAAATACCTAATCTAGGGCTCCTCGTCGTCGTCCTCCTCTGGTGGTGGCGGTGGAGTAGCCGGCTCATCGACGGTCGGTGGGGCGGTGGAAATCCTGGCACGTTCGACGGCGCCTCGGCCGAAGCTGGCTTCGCGGTGGTGCAAACCATCTTGGATATGTACCAACCAACCGTGACTCCCATGGAGACCAAGGCTCCCACGGGGTCCACGTCGGGGCAGGTTCCTCCGACACGACTGTGATGAGTTGCAAACCGCGGCGAGGCCATTTTATAGCCGGCCGCACGTGGTTTTGGAGTAGCTGAACCGTCGGCCGGATGTGAACGCCGACGATCTATCTCCCTACTCGGCATTAAAACCTAGTGCTAAAATTAACTAAAACAATAAAACTAAACATAATGTGCTAACAAATTAATAATCGACCACCGGAGGTTGGTTCTCATGGCCGGCAAGGAGGAGATCAAGGAGGTCCTATGGCCTTGAGTAACGTCCAGTCGCAAGTCCGTTCGGCCACAGACTTTCTGGCTCTTCCTTCGCCATGGCCGGGGCTAGCAACGGACTAGCTGGCCCCTCCTCCTGTTTTCATTAGTTGCTAAGAAATACGTAGCGGCGCTGGTTTTCTACCAAAATCGGCCACACATAGGCGACGCGCCGGTGGGGGTATGGCATCGATGGGAGCTGCCTAATCTGGCCGCCGCGTCGGCCGCCTCGGCATCGCGCTGCCGTTTGCGGCAGAGAGCGCGTGCCGCGCTTGCTCCGTCTCGGCCTCCTTTGCCGCGACCGCAATTGCGGGCGCAGCGGACATGAAGCTGGCCGCCCTCTGCGTTCAGTTGCATGTGGGCCGCCCGCATCGCAGCCTCCTCGGAGCCATCAGTGTCGTCCTCTGTCCCGCCGGTGGGCGCAGGCGGCGCGGTGACCCCCGTGACCCCGGCGGCGTAGGCTTCCTCCTCGGGGTTGTAGGCGTCAGTATAGGCAGCCTCTAGCGCCCTCCTTGCCTGATCTGGCAGCTGCAGCCGAGGCGGCTGTGGAATCATGCCGGCCCACGCCAGACTCGTCACCATGCGATGAGAGAAGCTGCCGCGATGGCGCCCGGCCATGCTCCGACGTGCTTTCTTGACCTGGTCGACGAGATGTTGTGGTGACAGCGGCGGATCTAATCTGGCGCGTCGATCTACGAGTGGAGGTGGTGGTGGCCGCCGTGGCTGGAAGAGAGAGGCCGGAGTTAGGGTTTGTGCTCTAGGGTTTGGCTGGCCGGCACACGTTTAAAGAGCTCCACCGCCCACATTTAATGGGTAGGTGGCCGTTGTAGTCGTTGACACGCGGGTTAGGGGCAGACACGGGGCGGACTCAGGAGCTGTCCGAGCGTGTTCGCGGTCGACGCAAAACTGGTCCAAATTTGGGCCGAGAATGGGTCACGACGGACAGAAAAACGGACAACGGTCCATTTGCGTCACCGCATTAGGCATTGATTTTCGGTTGCATGGACACGCGGACTCGATGCGTCGGACGGTTGGAGTCGCCCCTAACAGCGGGTTGAACATGGAACAATGCTTTACGATTGGTGACGGAAACTGACATCTTTCATGTTCCCTTTTGGACGGCCAGGATCACTGCGAGTCCCAGGTTAAGGTCTCCGGGGAAAGAAGGTCAGAGCCTCAGGGAGAAGAATCAGGAGAAGGGAGGGGGTTTAAGGGAGGCGGCCATGGCGACGGCGGCGCGCTTCTTGCGATGGACGCTGCGAGCAAGCGAGGTACCCAGATCGAGGCACTAATTCCCTATCGCCGCCGACGAGAAGCTCTTTCCCCTTAACTTTCTTAGGTTTCCCCTTTGTGACTGCTGCCCCTACCGTGATTCGTTCTTGACTCCGTGCTAGCTTCGCCAGAGACTGGATCCCCTCGACGGTTTCCTTTTAGGCTTTGTTTGGTTCGCTAGGGATTGAAGTGGATGCGATATTTGTTGTAGGTATATGTGATTGTAGTGTGTTTAGCTTCGTGTGCTCACCTTAATCACTGGTTCGATCTGCCGGGCTTGAATGGGATACTCTTGGACTGTTGAGCTTTGCTCAGATTGGATTTGTAGTAGCTTAAAGTAAGAACGGACTAGCTTCTTGGGTGTACCAGTAGCCAGTAATGTATTCGTGACTCCAATTCCAAAGTGGGGTGGGAGAGGGGAACCTTTTTGCTCAATCTGTTCCCTGTCCTCGATTTCTAGATGACTACTAGATATGTGCCTTCGCTTCAATTGAATTATGTTTCTGAAGAAAATCCATTGTTCCTATATGAATATTTCAGTTTTTTTCCTGAGATATGATCCTCAATACGCTGTTGGTTAATTTGGCTTTGGGGTGAATGGTGATTTGCACTCTGTTCTAAACCCTATAACTTTTCAATGAACAAGTAGTTTGCTTCTTGATGGGAAATCATGAATTCTTCTTGCAATTCATGACGTCTATTCAAAGTGTAATAATTCTGATCCATGCAAGCATTTTGGTGGCATGAACATAACACCAATGCATCTATGGGCTGGTGCGTTCATGGCATTATATTTACCTTTCAAATGTTGATCTATGGGCTGGTGCTTTCATGGCATTATATTTACCTTTCAAATGTTGGATCCTGATTCAGAGCAATCTTTCAATGTTGCATGCAGCCAGCATCTAGGTTGTTATCTACCTCTTACAGAAGTATAGTAGGCCGTGCTGCTTACACTACAGGAGGAATAATCGATGTTGGCCAACCAACACCCAAATCTCATCCTGAGGTAAACCTTCTTTTAGGACTGGTTTGTGGTTGCTCAACTGTGCTGTGCTGAACTTCTTTACAATCTGTTGGGGAAAAATAGCCATGACAACAGAGAAAGCTTGTTAAACAAACAGTAAAATAGGCAAAGCGGGTTGAGAAAACGGGATTATCATAGTCCACCGCAAGGACAAACACAACCTTACTGGATCGGTGCTGCATTTGCTGGTATTTTAAAATTTCATAGGCATGTCAACATTTTAATCTGTCTACTTTTGTCATTAAACCTTGTTAGTACTTGCCCAGTGTTTGTCTGGCAAGGTAGGTGGAAGATTTTTCTTCAAGAAATTTTGTTGGTCCCCATCCAGATGCTGTAGTAACATTGCCTCTTAGCTAGTAATTATTTTCCTTTTTCCATACCTGGATCCTGCAACGAACTTTGTGCATATACTTGTTGCCATGGATTAAATGATAATGCTCATCTCGTTATGAAAAAAAAATCAGTCAATAAGAGTTCTTACACGTCCATTATTATCATCATTTTCAAACACTCTAAATAGGATATTGCCATTGTGTAGCCATGGTGATCCTAGATCAAGCCATCGCCAAATAGCATATCCGTTTCAAGATTAAGTCTTTCGACGCCATGGAAGGTTGTGACTCTTTTTACCTGAATTTACTGCATTATCTAAAAAACTAAGCTGAATCCACCAAAGTCCGAAACTACCGTGCGTTTATCAAATAAACTAATTAGTTTATCTTATGAGTATAACTTTTATAATCTGTACAGAAGCCTTAGGCCTCGCTTGGTTCGCTGGAATCTAGCGAAAATCACTGGTATAATTTTACGGAGAGTGACAGGCACCGCAGAAAATATGATGGTTCTAGTAGAAACACCAGGAAATATTTCCGGGAAGTAATTTTATCAGACAAACCAATCGGGGCCTTATTAGGCCAAAACAGGCCATACTTATTTTCTTCACTTTTTTTTTTTTTTTTTGCGAAAACGCAAAAGACTTTTGCGTTTCTTTTTATTGAAAAGGTAGAGTTTGTTACAATCCTCCAAGGAGGCGATTACAGTGTAGAACAACTCAGTGCACGTCCCAGGTTTGCGGGATCACAGCACGAAGTCCTAAAGCGCCGGCGCTTGCCCAAAGGGCAGCCTCCTCTTTGATCTTCGTCGTCAGGTCTTGGACTGATGGCCGTCCTCTGTTGAAGACGCAGTCATTCCTGTGTTTCCATATCATCCAGGGCACGAGCAAAGTCGTGGAGGCTAGCCCCTTGCGCATGGGCTTTGGCATGTCCTGTCGTGCAGCTATCCACCAGGCGTTTAGCGTCTCTTCACCGTCAGGAGGACGGCATGGCTATTTTCTTCACATTGCCTGTGCTATTTCTGATGCATTTACTTCTTTATTTTTCTGGTTGTCAAAATGATTATTGTCATTCTCTATTAAATATTGCAATACGATGAACCAGTTATTAGCTGGTGAGGAGATTACTCCAGGCATCTCATGTGAAGAGTACATATCTAGAAGAAAAAGGCTTCTGGATGTTTTACCAGAGAAGAGCTTGGCCATTATTGCATCTGCAGATCAGCAGATGATGACCGATGTAGTGCCATACTCATTCCGACAGAATGGTGATTACCTGTACATTACAGGTTGTATACAACCCGGTGGTGTAGCAGTTTTGAGTAAGGAAACTGGTTTATGTATGTTCATGCCAGATAAACGTAAGGAGGTAATGATGACCTGTCAGCCTGTCACCTCATAGCTTTCCTAAGTAAGCCAAACCATTCTTACGAGTGTGGTTTGTTACCAGGATGTAGTTTGGGAAGGTCAGACTGCTGGAGTTGAAGCGGCTGTGGATTTTTCAAGGCTGATAAAGCATTTCCACTTAGTGAGATGAAAAAGGTATCTCTCAGGTTTTGTTTTTAGCATGATTTTGATTCATCACTCCTGGGCACTAACTTTTACTTCTAATTGCTACCTGCCTCAACTACTTCCTCCAGTCAAGACATATCATTTGCGAATGCACATAGTCAAACTCTTGAACTTAGATATTGGTGTATCTCTATGGATATTGAGATTAAACATATGAAAGTGATATTGTATATTATACGAAAAACATGCTTTAGGATATAGCATTAGCAAATGAGTGGTCAAGGTTGCATGTTGGAGAGCGTAGCGATTTCCAAGACACGCCCTTTCTGTGATCAGAGTACTTTCTTAGTTGCTGATTACTGTATGCTTCTCAATTGACGCAATTTTTATTAAAATGTAGATCCTTCCGAAATGATTGAGCAATCAAAAGTGGTGTACCACAATGATAAGGCATCCACATCTTCTTATAGGAACTTTGATGCCTTCCGCAGGGCATCACTCAACAATAAAGTAAAAGATCTTACCCAGTACACTGATGAACTTCGGTGGATCAAGTCAAAATCAGAAATCAAGTTGATGAGAGAGTCAGCATCTATTGTTTCTCAGGTATTTGGTTGAACTTCTGTTATTTTCATGACACATTTTTAGGAGATATTGAGTCTTACACACTCTATCAGTTCAGCCTTGGATGGAGAATTTGCAGAAATGCTCTTTTGTCATTCCAGTAAAAATCAGTGGTCTTAATTCTAATTCGTAGACAAATGATACATATAAAGTAATTAGTGTGGAATTTCTTGTTAGGTTGAGGGCGATATTATGGTGATTGTCTTATTGTAGCTGTTGATGCTGGTCCATGTGCTGCTAGAGGATTTGACAAACCACTATCGACATTGAGAGAACTTTTTTTCAAGACCGCTAATGAGATAACTGTTGAGAATGTTTATTGTAAACACTCCTCAACTACTTTTCTTCCCTATTTAATCAACCCTACTACTGAGATTGTACAGCTGTTTTGGATTCATAACAAGATTCCCTTAAAACTAAAACCATTGATATATTACATCTGGAATTCTACCACAAGTGGCAAACATACAATAAGTAGAAGACAAGACCAAGTGGCTTAAGTTTGCAAGTTGCACACTGTACAAGTGACAGAGCGGTTGGCGTAAAGACATGCACGCAATGCTCCTCCTTTTCTGTTTACTGACATTACATTCTCTCTGCCTGGCCAGTCTCTTTTGCAGACAATGTTGCTCTCAAGGACCCACAGGGAGGAAAGGCAATTAGCAGCTAAAATTGAGTATGAGTGCAAAATGAGAGGTGCTCAAAGAATGGCGTAAGCATTTATTGCCACTGTACATTCTTTTTCTCCGCTTGCTGTATTATATAGATTGCATCTGAGGTACTGACTGTGTGGCCCTGTGTTCATCAGTTTTCTTTAGTTGATAGCTAGTGAAATAAGTTTGTAGGGACCAGTTGAGGTCCATAAATTGAGGAACTATTGTGCTTTTTTTGAGTAAGCAATGTTCCATGCTCAGGTAATTTATCTTCTCTTTTTTCCATATCTTAGGTTTCATCCTGTAGTTGGCGGTGGAGCAAATGGCAGTGTTATACACTACTCGAGAAATGACAAGAAGGTACACCAAAGTTTTGATGTTGTTGTACATTTCAGATACTTTTTCTTGTAAATTTGATTTTAGCTGTTTGACAGATCAAAACAGGTGATCTTCTGCTCATGGATGTTGGATGCGAGTACCATGGCTACCTTAGTGACCTGACACGGACATGGCCACCCTGTGGCAAATTTTCAACTGCACAGGTAAATGCTCAACGTTTATTGTTTTCATTTTATTTTAGATAGTATATAGTTGTATCCAGCTGAAAAATACTTATTTTTGGACTTCTGATTACCTTTTTATCCCCACCCGCGCAGGAAGAACTGTACAGCTTAATACTGGAGACAAATAAGGAATGCATAAAGCTTTGTAAACCAGGCGCAAGCATTGGCGAGATACACCGCCATTCGGTATATCCTCAGTATTTGCTGTAATTCAGTATTTGTTTGTGAACACAAATTTTAACTTCCACAAAAGAGAGTCAAAAGATCCACGTCTCTGATCTCCAAAGCACAGGTCAAGATGCTGATAAACGGATTTCAAGAACTTGGAATAATAAGGAAGGGCAAATCTATCCAGTACAATTATTTGAATCCAACCGCAATAGGTGACACAATCTATCTGTCTCTTCATTAGATTTGTCCATTGTCTTTGATGCAAGAGATTTGGATCTTGGGACCAAGTTAATAACCGTTTGTCTCGCTGGCGTCCAGGTCATTCGTTGGGAATGGATATTCATGACTCCCCAACCCTTAGCAAGACAAACCCTTGGAGCCAGGCGTTGTAAGTAGATCTGCAGATGCTCTGTTCTTCCATTTTTCGCATAATTGGTTAAGCTTTGCTCCTACAGCTTACACGAAAACTATCCGAGTTGTAACATTGACAAGAGATTCTTGATCTGCATGTGCACAGGTAATAACCATTGAACCGGGATCTACATCCCCCCGGTCCCGATACTCAACGAGAATGCCCCGGACAGGTACCGGGGCATCGGAATAAGGATTGAGGACGAGGTCCTCATCACCGAGTCGGGTCACGAGGTACCGCCCTAATCATTTCATCTGGTACCGCCTGGATAAATGCTGCCATCTGGGATAGAATTGGAGATGATGACACCCTGGTTGCTTGCTGCAGGTCTTGACGGCATCGGTGCCGAAGGAGATCTCCCACCTCACCACCCTGATGAACATGGGTGGTGGTAGCTCCACGACGGAAGCCCATGAGCCGAGAGCTGCTTGCAGCTGAGAGGCTCGAGATAGTTTTGTTTGTTCGGTCCTGTCAGAGCTGTAGAAACTTGAAGCTCCTCGAAAACCGTAACTCGCCAGTTTACAACGAAAACCCCATCAGTCGGTTGGGTTGTAGTTCTCATTCATTGATATATTTTTGCTGATAATCGCTTCACTGTGTGTCCAACAATGAATTCGAAGGTGATTTGTCACAAAGAACTGTTTGTGCCGCGTCTCGGACGGAGCCTTAGGGATGAAGTACTAGGGAATGAAGCAGAAAAGGCTGTGTCGCCATTAGTACGTATCATAATCAATCCATGTCCGAATGTGGCGTCTTGCCTTTTGCACGGTTAGCCGTTGCCGTCGGCAGGGCGCGGTTAGCTGAAAGGAACACGGACGATGGATAGCTGCGTTGGTTTCTTAGGTGGCAGCCGTAGGTTCAATTGTTTTGAAAATAAAAACGTGTTTACAAGTTGTCAAAAAAGATTTAGAGCACACATCCATGCTACTCCCTCCGTATCAAAATATAAGTCGCACTAGTCACTTACCACACATATGTATATAGACATGTTTTAGTGCAAGATTCACATGAATATGCAAGATTCATGTGAATCTTGCACTAAAACATGTCTATATACATATGTGTGGTAAGTGACTAGTGCGACTTATATTTTGACACGGAGGGAGTACAAATTAAGCTATGAATTGTGATATACTAGTACTTTTTTAGACAGCTTCGTGAGATACTAATATTCACCCAAAGTTGACCCTGTTAACTTTTTTGTTTCTCTAACTGTAAATTGAATTGGACTTGTAGATTAGGTATTGCTGTATTTGGTTTTTGTAAGTTAATCCTACGATACAACCTACTCCCTCCATTTTCTAATGTAAGGCGTATATTCTTTTAAGAGCTGAACAACGCAAAGTTTGCCCAATTTAGAAAAAAACATTAACATTTACGAGACCAAGTTAATATCATTAGAGACGTCATGAAATATATTTTTGTATAGTATTGTAGTTGTTGGTCATTCTTTTCTTAATTTTTTTTGTCAAATACTATACAGTACTAAAGAGGGAGTATATGCTAGGGTACTAGAATGGACACACATCATAGGAGTCATCGCTGTCGTGGCGTGGCAGCCATGAATGCGCGCTGTAGAGTGTGAGAGTGATGAATTCATGGGCAGATGGATGGAACCCTGATCCGCTAGCGTCCTTCTTCCTCGAGCGATGTGATCGTGCGTGCCTCCCGTCCGGCTTTAAATCGCGCGCAGAGAAAGCGCGTTCGTTGCCCGAGCCCCGGACAGACATCCAAATCTTTCTCGACAGTTCGGAATTCCGGATTTTCCACCCAACGATCCGGTGTCAAGGCGAACACTCTTAGAGCCACCAGACGCGTAAAGATCACAAGATTCACAATTGTGATATGCTGTAGGACTGCACTAGCCTGCAAAAATAAATAAATATCTTGAAGTTATATAAAACCCATGACGAGTGGAGATTTTTGGCTCCCGAGCTCCAATAATCCCTCCGTTTAAAATAATTTGAAAATGATATTTATGAGTATTAAATAATTCTGAAAAAATACGATTGTAGCTAATGGTGTAACCCACTAACCTGTAAAATATCAAGTTCAAATACTATGTATTTTGAGCTACACAAAAATGATAAAAGTGTGGATCTGAGTATGCATATTTTCAAAGATCTAAATTTTGTCAGATTATGACATTTTTGTGTACCCATAATATAATGTAATTGAAATTTATATTTAACACGGTTGTGGGATACGTCATTGGCTACATCCGAACATTTTTTAGAACTTTTTGAAACTTATAAATATCATTTTCAATTTTTTTTTAAACAGAGGGAGCTCCAGCACTGGAGCTCGGGAGCAGAAAGCACTTTCCGACCCATGACATAGTACATAGTAATACACATATTGACATATATCAAGCCATCAAATTTTAACTCCAAACATAATCATAAGATCGACAAAAAAAAAATTATATGAATGTTCCTAAAAAATAAAATTTGAATTTTTTTGACTGATTAATCAAAGGCTGGTGTACAAGTAACCTCCATATGTATTTTCTACGAAATATTTGAGTTAGTTGTCAAGTCACCATCTCCAATTGTATGCGGGGCCTACTATTACAAGGAAAAAGAAGAATCCGTAGTCAAACTCCAGAGCTTTTATAGGAGTTTCCTCCTGGTTGATATTTGTGCTATTTCACTAGTCTCATATAGGAACAAAAGAAAATGTAATAAGTTCTTTTTGGAAGAAGATCCCCCTTTATTGAACACGTCCTCCAACTGACTCTTCCCAATATCTCTTTTTTCCCGACAGTTCCCCCATTGCCGTCCTCTAGCCGCTCGACGTCCTATGACATCAAATACAGATTAACTTTCATGGATGTTTCTTCACTGATGCTGTCATTTTTGCCTCCTATTTTCTGTTGAACTATTACATCAGTATCTAGGTTGTAAAGACTATTATATCGCTGTCAGGTTTGCATACAACTGATGGTCGGTAAAAAAAAGAATTTTTTTTGTGAACCATCTTCTCACTCTTATTCTTTTGCTCCAATGACAATGCAAGAGAACATATGTTTGAACAGAGTCATAGAGATAAATAGAAACTAAAAACCAAAATAAATACAATGATAAACCAACAATCCACATGGGAGACACACTGCGTAAGGAACGAAAGACGTGTCAAAAGGCTCATTAGTTGCACCAACGTCCACTGAAGGTTGACTACCCCTATCAGCGGTGAGTTCAAACTCTGATAGCAACCAACACGAAGGCATAGCACGAGGATTAAAAAGCCTCCTTCGTGTCACATAGGAAGCATGAGGCAACAGAACTCGCCGACGTCGAGGATGATGAAGATGCACACCTCGTTGATGAGTTGGAGATGCTCAAGAATGGGTTGACATTTCTTATCATGAGGCTAAGCCTTGCCGTCGTTTCCCTTGTCTACTGGAAGAAGAAGAAGAAGAAGAAGAAGAAGAAGAAGAAGAAGAAGAAGAAGAAGAAGAAGAAGAAGAAGAAGAGAAGAAGAAAGACATCTTCCTCCATGGAAAGAAGAAAACATAGGAGTGAGGAAGCATATTCATATTCGGAGTAACACATGTTGTATTTTCTGCGCAAAACGCCGGATCCAGGTTCAATATCACCTCTGATCAACACCGTTGTCATCACCATGGTTAGAACAAAAGCAGAGAGGAGGAAGATAAGGAGGCCAATATCCATTTTATTCAAAGGGAAGAAAGTATTCCTTCTTCTCAGCGAACAAGTCGAATTAGTCCTAACTTTCTTAAGTTAGAACAAGTTTAAAGAAACTAATATCAATATCTCTGATGCCAAAAGTAATATCAGTAGACACATAATAGATTCATAAATATGTACTTGGTATAGTAAATAACTAAATATTGATGTTACAAACATGGACACAACCTATATGACTTATTTTCTAAGTAGTGTGTGCAAGGAGGTAGCCAGGCGGGCCTTGCATGCACTGACCGCTAGCAATCGAAGTCACCGGAGACAGGGGAGAGTAGGCCAGGAGGAAGTGGAAAATGTTTTTGGCTCCCGAGATCCAATGCTCCTCCAATTTGAATTTTTTTTTCAAAAACCATATTTATGAGTTTTAAAAAATCTGGAAAATTTCCGTATGTAGAAAATGGTGTAGCCCACAAAAGTGAAAATATCAACTTCAAATACTTTATATTATGGATTACACAAAATAACAAAATCTCAAAAAAATTAGTTTGAAAATATGCATACCTAGATCCACACTTTTGTCATTTTTGTGTAGCTCAGAATACAACATATTTAAAGTTGATATTTTGCAAGGTTGTGGGATATGCCTTTAGCTACACGTGTATTTCTTTTCCAGAATTTTTGAAAACTCATAAATATGATTTTTGATATTTTTTTAATTCAAGGGAGCACTGTAGCTCGGGAGTAAAAAATCTCCACTCGGAAGGAAGAGACCAATGAGTTTGGTGGAGAGTATATCTAACCTCACATGATTTTTGATACCACTAAATATTTTTGATACCACATCAAAATTTAAACATTCACAAGATGTGTGTTATCCCTAAAATTTACATAACCAAATTCTGGTGTCACATGATGAAAAACACGCACAAAAAAAAGGTAAAATGCACGTGCTGTGACTTGACACACTGCTGGTACGCAGCCTCCTACTCCACGTGCTAATCCGTAGTGCTTGGTCCTTCATAGGTGTTCGCGTTCATTTTCAGTGCTGGCGATCTACTTTATTCATTTCATGATTGTAATTCGTCTAGTATTACACTCTCTTTTTAGTTTTTTGTCACTTGGATTGCGGCTGTGTGCATTGATATGCAGAGGCCGGGTGTAATGCTTAAACTTTAAGTAATAAAGCCCTTTATCTAAAAAAAATCCGTAGTGCTTGCTAGTGACGTCCATCCGCGCGCTCCCTCCGGATGATTTTCACAAGCTTATACTAGTACGTACTTATCATTTGCCGCAAGTCATGTGATATTCATATAATTTCTCGCCTTAATCACGTGTTAATGGTAACGTGGTTTGCACTTGAACAGCGTTATCTCATCCCATTTTCTGGACGGTCTAACAAACCTGCGCAGGCGGGCCCACACGTACATGCGCGTCCAGCTATGGCCTTGAATTTCGATCAGAGGTACTACAGCGATAGCAGGTACTCCTACCACCGCCTAGCTGCAGCTCGTATTGAAGATCTCTGCGCGTCCATGCGTCTCTGCCGTGGCACGGCCAGGGCATTATCCTGTGCCGTGCACAGTCAGTCAGTACGGGCCGCCTGTCGCCGGCGTCGGATCGGCAGCGGACGGCGGCGATGGCCGGGCCGGTGGTCCGTACGGCGGGGCTAGGTCGCCGCGCTTTGACCGTGCTGTCAAGGAGCAATGAAAACAGGAGGCTGGCAGGCGAGATTGACGAGATTGAATGCATGGGCTTGGGTTGGTTGAGAGCTCGTGGTTGGAGCTGCGAGAGGCGGACACTGTCACACTGAGAGTTACAGCAGCGCGCGTCATCGTCTCTCGTAGTACTACGGTCCGTCCCATGACACCGTGACTGGACTTTCGGCGTTGCTCGCTCGCCGACGGTGAGACGTGCTGCGCGGTGGTGACGGACATCCACGAGCTGCCCAACCGTTTAACTGCATTGCCTGCAAAGAAGGACCTGAGATGCAAAAATAAGAGCATCTCCACCGTGAGTCTCTAAATCGGTGTCCGGTAACCTCCAAAATCTAAGCCGCCGTCCTGTTGTGGCTCAGAAAAAAAAAGGTGCAGCCGTGTGGAAGTTAGGCTCACCACCTTTTTTACTCGGTCACCTTCGACCGGGAGGCCAAACTCAAATTATTTTGTCACTAAAGGAGGTGGCGACGGAGGCGATTTAGATCTGAGCCACAACATGACGGCGGCTTAGATCTTGGGAGGCGAGAGCGACGGCGACGACAGTTCTGGTAGCAACGAGCACCAAGAGCTCTGAAGGCTGGACCCAACACATGTTCTTTGTTTAGAAGTTACCTCTAGTGTAGATAGCTGAGAACCCCGGTCCATCTGAAATCATTATTGCTTTCTCGTCACCACCACGCCAGCAACTATTTTCTGGTGCATCACTTCTGTGTTACTGCTACTATTGCTCTCATATTACTGTTGCTTTCACATCACCCATGTTACTAGTGCTTTTCCAGGTGTGGCTGAACTGACAACTCAGCTGCCAAGCCTTATAAGTATTCTTTGACTCCCCTTGTGTCGAATCAATAAATTTGGTTTTTATTTCCCTTGAAGACTGTTGCGATCCCCCTATACTTGTGGGTCATCAGTATCCTTACTGACAACATGAGTCGAGTAAATGTGATAAATATTCTAGAAGACAAGTTCTACCTAAAAGATGCTGGTTATGGATGTCGTCCTGGTGTTCTTCCATCCTTCAGATGTAGCAGGTACGGAGGTACCATCTCAATGAGTTGACCAAAAGGAACTATCATAGGACTACCCATGAATTTGATTCAATCTGAGACACTCTAGAGTCATTCCACCCTTTCCGCACCCAAGTCAAACTTGTTATTGCGAGTTGCATTCTTCATAACTGGATCCTAGGATGGGGTATAGATAGGTATTTCCCCGATGAGAAATATGTGACACCAGATGGCCAAGATTTGGACCATGGTGTCGAAGCTCATGATCAAGAAGTTTGGAAGATCTTGAGGGAGGAGTGGGCAAATAGATCAAGGCACCACCAGGATCTGAAGAAGAAGAAATGTCCGCCAGGATTATATTCTCCTTACCGCTAGAACTTGTTCCTTTAACTAGTACTAGGGAAATGGGCGCGGCAATGCCGCGCTTGTGGAGTGAATAAATTTTAAATTTGGTAATGTCCATAGTTTGTGTGGAAAGTCTAAAAATTTCTTTAAAAGGCTGGAAATTTGTAATTGTTGGGAAATTTTGATATGTATATTACTTGCATTGTTTTTGTGCATAATGTAATTTTGCTGTTCTTTTTGTGGAAGATGTGAAAATTTGGTAATTTTATTTTTTGTTTGACAAATTGTTTGCATTATTTTGAATTCTGGAATTTTTTGGAGTTTTGATAATTTTATAATGTTTTTGACACAATATTTGCATTATTCTAAATTATTATAGGTTAGAAGTTTTTTCCCTCAAAATTCATTTTTTTTCTTCGTAGTTGTGAAATTTCTGACATTCGGGACCTACATGTTAATGTTTTAATAAGTATATGGGAATTGTTTAGGAAAATGATAAAAGTCTTGACAGTGGGACCGCTGTGAAATTTATTTGGAATTTGAAAATTTGGTGATTTTGCATTTTTGTTGACAAATTTGTATAATTTTTTGTGGAAAGTTTGAAAATTTGTTGAAAAAGTTTGGAAATTTGTAATTGTTGGGTTTCTTCTTTATACATATTGTTTTAAATTTTTTTTGTGTTAAATGTTGTTTTGTGTTTTTTTTAATGAAATTTTAAAAATTTGGTAATCTTACTTTTTGTTTGGTCAAATTATTTGCATCATTTCGAATTATGGCGAATCTGGGATTTTGATTTTTTTTAATATATTTTTTTGACACAATATTTGCACTATTTTATGGAAAGTTTGGAAATTTCTAGAAAAAGTTTGGCATTTTGTAAAATTTGGGAAATGTTGATATATATATATATATATTACTTGCATTTTTTTGTGTATAATGTAATTTTGTTTTTTCCATGTGGAAATTTTGGGAATTTGGTAATTTTACTTTTCCCTGACAATAAATTATTTGCATTATTTCGAATTATGGGGAATTTGGGATTTTGATAATTTTATATATCTTTTTTGGCACAATGTTTGAACTATTTTATGGAAAGTTTGGAATTTTTTTCCTGTGAAAAATTTGAAATATGGTAATTTTACTTTTTTCTGACAATTTGTTTGCATTATTTTGGATTATTTTCATGTAGGATATGTTTAATGATATTGATTTTTTAATCATCTTTGAAAAATGTGGAAATTCGTATTTTTTTGAGAAATTTTGATATACATATTGCTTGCATTGTTTTTGTGCATAATGTAATTTTGGTGTTTTTTTTGTGGAAAATGTGAAAAATTTGTTTTTTTTTTGACAAATTGCTTGCATTGTTTTGAATTATGGAAATTTTGGAGTTTTGATAATTTTATAATTTTTTTGACACAATACTTGCATTATTCTAAATTATTATAGGTTAGAAGATTTTTTCCCCCTCAAATTTCATTTTTTTTCTTCGTAATTGTGAAATATTTGACATTCGGGACACACATGTTAGTGTTTTAATATTTTATAGTTCTATATATTTTTTTAAACAATAGTTGCACTATTCTATGGAAAGTTGGGAAATTTATAGAAAAGTTCGGCATTTTGTAAATTTTGTTAAATTTTGATATATATATTACTTGCATTTTTTTGTGCATAATGTATTTTTGTTTTTTTTGTGAAAAAATTGGGAATTCGGTATTTGGTAATTTTACTTTTCCCTGACAATAAATTATTTGCATTATTTCGAATTATGAGGAATTTGGGACTTCGATAATTTTATTTATTTTTTTAGACACAATATTTGCACTATTTTATGGAAAGGTTAGGAATTTCTAAGAAAAGTTTGGTATTTTGTAAATTCTGGGAAATTTTGACATATATATTTATTATTTGAATTTTTTTTGTGCATAATTTATTTTTGTTTTTTTAGTGGAAAAAAGAGATGTCCTAGAATATAAATACCTCACATATTATGTGGCATAAATAATAGATGCCTCAAAATCACATGTAACTAATTGACCTTGCTAAATTTTTTTTTTTGAAGTTTTGTATAATTAAAAAAGGGCAAAAAAAAAAGGAAAAAAGGCCGAGCTGTCCGCTGGGCTTAGCCAGCCGCGGAGAAAGCGGCCCAGCCCAGCAAGGAGCCCAGCTGGCGCAGCCCGTGGAGCCCGACGTCGTTTTTTTTTCCCCCGTGGAGCCGCTGACAGGTGGGGCCGGGCTGACGTCGGCAGCTGACGTCAGCCGGTGGCAGAGGCGCCGCCAGGGGAGGCGCACGGCGGTGCTGCCGAGCTCGCGGCCGCGCAGGCACGCATGCGCGGGAGGCCGGCACGCCGCGGATCCGGAAGAGGAGCGTCCGGCGAGGTCGTCTGGCGGCGCGGCCGACCATTTGTTCGCCGGAATCGCCGCCGGCGGCCAAATCCGCGGAGGCGCAGGCGGAGCACGGAAAGGCGGAGCACGGCGAGGCGGAGCAGCCGGAGCTCGCGGCCGCCGGCTAGAATGGAGAGAGAGGCGCGGCGGAGGACGCCGTGGGCTTCGATCTGAAGGGGAAGCAACGGGGCGGCGAGGCACGGCGTCGGTGGCGCCGGCGAGCGTGCGGTCGCGCGGGGAGAGAGGAAGAGGAGGGGCGCGTTGTGTTGGTGTTTTTGCAGATAGGACCCTGAGGTTTTGGAAAATTTCGTTTAGGTCCTTTGCAGGCGGTTTTCTGTAAAAGTGCGCGCTGGAGACGACGTGGCGTTGTCTGATTGGTAGAAACTCGGTGCTACAGTGTTACTGTAGCTTGCACGAATATTGATGTCATCTGAGCCGTTGGACGCGTCGATCGGACGGCTGAAACAAATCGGGCGACGTGGACGCTGGAATGGAGCCTCAAAATGTTGTACTTTTATATACTAGGGAATGCATGATAAAAAAAAAAATTGCTAGTAGATAGGACAACTTTTGTGTCGTGATGAACTGCTATTGGTTATTAGCTAGGGCTGAAACATTGTTAATCTGTGGATTTTAAAATATATCCCCTTAGCATACTCCGTGGTAAAGTCACCACTGCAGCGAAGTGGTGACCGGAACCAACATCGTTTATCAACCAAACATCCCGTAACTGGTTCTGTGATACATCACATGCAACCAAACAGCCGATGTCTTTAATCTTGCGGCCAGGCAACATGCCTCCCTACCATTTTGTTGGCATCCAAATGAGCTGCACAACGTGGCTCATTCTCGTTTTCTAGGGCCAGGCCCGCGAAAGCCATGGATGCAAAAACCCATAAAATGATGCAGTTATTCAAACACACCCTAAATACCTGCTCACGTGGACGTGATTTCAATTCCGCGACGAACCGTGCCGCTGCTAGATTTTTTCCCGAAATAGATGCATAGTCCCAGTCTCTGCATCTTGACGATGCACACAGCTTTTATATAAAAAATCAAAAAGAGAATGAACTTATTATTCTTCGTAAGAAAAATGTGGTAGGATGGCCCATGAAGATTTTCTAGCGTATTGATCTTATTTTTCATTTTGAAAGGGGACGACTACGTTCGCCCTCTGCGTCAAACGACGTGTACATACTCATCAATATACTGTATTAACGGAAAACTGCAAAAAAATCTGAAGCACGCCATCAAATTACAAGCCGAACAACAATAAGTATCACACAATTAGTTTCTTCGTTTGTCACCCATATCATGTGCCTTAATTTCATGCTTGTCTTGCCGCAGTTGAATACAAGTTCATTAACGGGATTAATACTGAACTTTTTCATATTTGTTTGAAAACTTTCATTTTTAATTAAATTTTGGCCAAGGACAATCTGTTACTTGTTTGTCATCCAAAAAATACATTTGTTTGAAAATAGAGCGTACGCCCTAGCCACCTCTAGATGGCCCAGGCAACCCTGAGGCGTCCTCGCCGCAGCCGCTGAAAGGCCCCTCCTCCCCCCGCTGCCGTCGCAGGAGGAGGCCATCCCACGGCGTTGGTGGGAGGTCTCCTTCGGTAGTTTCGTCACTCCAATCCAGCCTCCACCTAAAGCGCCGCCCCGATCTTCGACATGCTCGTCATGCAGCAATTCTCTATTGCGGATCCTTGTCGCGTGCAGACCCGCCGATGGCCCTGTCACCGGCCCGCCGATAATGTTCAGCATTGCTCTGCCATGCGACGTCGATCTGGCCGGCTTGGGTCTCAGTGTGCTTGGACCGATCTTCTCGTGGCCGCATAATTTCCACTTTATTAACTATTTATGTTCTGAATTACCTATTTTTTCAAAAAAGTGTGAAATCTTACAAAAAATGAGAACCTTCCAATCTGTGGGATGGTGTCAAACTTTCCCAGTTTACTCACTGCATGTAACTCAAATTAATGGATTCTTTTCATTTTTAATTGAACTTTTGAACAAACTTTAGCTGAAACTTACAAAAAATGCGTCAACTTCCAAATGGTTCGGAGTTAAATCCAGCCCACATCCGCTTCAGTTTGCTGGAAAAGAAAGATAAACTCGTCTTCTCTGCCACATGGCAGCTGGCTGCCAGAATGTCGAAAACAATGTCAAATTGACTATAAATGATATTCGGGTTCTCGAAAAAAGTTACACCAACAATTATGTTTTTCTAATATAATTTTCTTCAATTGTGGTTTTGTATAACCCACACTCCAGCAGTTGTGTAGAACCCACACTCCAGTAATTGTGATTTTGTAATATTTACTTTTTTCATTCATATTTATGTTCTGATGTCATGCTTATCTCATTATACTCATATTATTTGTTTAGTGGCAAGCGCCATACTCATTAGATCGTTAGAGAACTCAGCCATTGGTATAGTTTGCGAGAATATGTTTATCTATGCGTGTATTGCATGTTTATTTCATTTAATTTTGCATCATGTTGAATTTACAAGTTTAAGACAGTGCACTCCTCTAAAATAAAAGATTGTCTTATCAGTTGCAGATTGTGAAGATCAACTTTATGATCTTGAAATCTTCCTATATGCCAAAGTCTGATTTTCTCTGATCCTTCCGTCCACTGACAGCTCGAATAGGAAACATCGGATGCACGTCGAACAGAAAAGGTCGCACGCACTGCCATTCCGTTTTCTGCACTATCTAATCTCACTGGAAAGTGAACCTTATTTTGGAATAAAAGACAAATAACCAATTAATTTAGGTAGATAAACTTAAGGTATTTTTCGGTGTACCCATTCTATAAGCTATAGGAAGACATTTTAATAGCCAAGCAACTAGTAAGGCTCAACAACGGCCACAACATGAAAATATCACCTAAAAATAAGGAACGGCAAACAAATGAGGAACCCAACTATTCATGCTCCACTTGCTTCTCCTTTGAGTGAAGAATGCCTTCCCTGGCCTCTTGAATGCATCAGTGGATCTAGATGCAAAAATGGGCATGGCATGGCCACGCTGGCTAGTGTTCTAGAATAAATCATCACATGCATGTCCTCCACCGTTTATTAAATCATCACATTCTCAATTACAGAAGAAGTAAGTAGTAACTATATGTTTAGCATTTCACTAACAACTCCCAACTACACTGCCAATTTCAGGTCATATAATAATTCCCACAGTATCCATTTTCTCATTTGCATTTGCTATTTAAGCACACACCACCTCACGCTCTTCTCCCCCACCCACACAACACAGAGCACCAGCTCCCAGCAAGCAAGCACAGCTCAAAGAAACCACGCCACTGCATTTCAAGCTCCCGACGATGCCGATGCTGATCCCCGACGACGTCCGCGCCAAGGCGGAGATCTACACGGGCGACGCGGCGGGGCAGGAGAAGACGCGGCTGCTGCTGGCGGAGACGGAGCTCCCGCTGGGGTTGCTCCCGCTCAAGGACATCATCGAGTGCGGGTACGTGGAGGAGACCGGCTTCGTGTGGCTCAAGCAGAAGAAGAAGGTGGACCACTACTTCGCCAAGGCCGGCCGCTACGTCTCCTACGCCGCCGAGGTCTCGGCTATCGCCGAGCAGGGCCGGCTGCGCAAGATCACCGGAGTCAAGGCCAAGGAGATGCTCATCTGGGTCAGCCTCAACGAGATCTGCGTCGACGACCCGCCCACGGGCAAGATCCAGTGCAAGGCCTTGGGCGGCCTCTCCCGCAGCTTCCCCGTCGAGGCCTTCGAGCCCGACGTGCCCTTCCCCAAGCCCGTCACTAGCCGGCTCAAGAAGAAGACGGAGACTGAGACGGAGAGCACGAACGTCAAGGCCGTAGACGAGAAGAAGGAGGAGGAGCAGAAGGAGGCTGCCGCGCCAGAAGAGGCGGCACCGGAGAAGAATGAGAAGGAGGCTACCGTCGTCGCCGCCGTTGACGAGATAGCGCAGAAGATGAAGAAGCAGGCGGCGGTGTAGCCGGAGGTGGTTGCGGCAAATAACTAGTCGGCGGCGACGGCACTACATGATCGGTGGTTAATCAGTTACGAAGTTGTTTCGGAATAACGCATTGCATTCGCATGTACCCCGGACCATCTATCTACATAAGTCCATCCACATACCTAGTATGATGTATCACCTGCTGATCGATCGATGAGAGTTCAGTTTCTGAAGAAGGATCGATGATGTAATTTACTTTCTTTTCATGCTGGTTAATTTTAAGATCGGATTAAGGAGATGAAATTTAATGGATGCCATGAGAACCCGATCTATCGTACCTACTGCCTCCTTCAACATGGCTTCTTTATCACTTGAGGTTGAGCTGGCAGGAAGCAAGCAAATGCGTGAATAAATTGGGTGGTCACCTCGACTCTTCTACACCGTTCCTCTTCTGTTTTTTTTAACTGCTCCTCTTCTGGTTCTGGGTGAGCATTGAATTCCATGTGTTCCTCTTCAATTTTGGGGGATCTTCAACAGTGGATTCTGCTACCTGTGACACGCTGTGTGTTTAGATACAACAGCAGACGGAGGTGGCGAGAATTACCCGCCTACACGGGCACGGTGTATACCATCTCATCTGTACGCCCGGCCGTACACGCAGTGGCAGAGCCAGGATTGGAAGACCCGGGGCAAAACGGAAGCGTTTATAACTTTTTGGAAAAGCAACTCGTGATGATACATAGTACTCACTCAGACCATTTTTGTGACATCCTTTTCCGAACGGAGGGAGTAGAAAATATGGTTCGATTTAACGAAATTTAATTTTTTAAGTCAATGCTTAACATCCAGCAAGCTAGATAAACATGGCAAAAACATGTATGTTGGCATGACATTGATAAGAAACCACATCATTCTAAGGCTTTAAGCCATAATTGAAACAAATTGGACAAATTTTGCTAGATTTGAGATTTGTGGACACCAATCAGCTGGTAGCGGTAGGAAAATCTGGCAGCAACCATGCGATGAGACTGGCCGGGAACACGGCAAAGTGCTCGACGCCACGACCAACAGACGTGCCCAGGGTGGCGCGCATGGTGGTAGAGACGGTTAGCAAAGGCAAGGGCAGCAATGCAGGCGGGCAGTGGAGGCGTGGAGCCGTCACGGCGCAGTGCGACAGTGTTCATGGAACGGCCGGAGTTTATCGTACATGTCGATCCTACCTGGACCTTAGTTGGCTCGTTCGATCAAGTCCTGCATGGGCCTTGGCACTCGTTTCGATGGGCTAGGAATGTGACTTCACATGTCAATAGGAAAGAGGAATAGTTGGGCTGACTCGGGCCAAATCCAACAGCTAAGCATATGCAGCAACGAAATTTCCCCAGGCCCCGGGCCAAGAGCCCTGTTGCCCGGGGCCCAGCTCGGCCCCTGATGGTCATGGTATTGAAAGCCGCCGTTGGAGCAGCCGTGCCCTATTTTAGCACCGCCGGTAAAACGACCGTCGTTTTCGTGCCTTAAAACTAAAACACTATTGCCCTATAATGCAAAAATGGTGACCTATTAAAGGACAGCCGTTAGAGATGCTCTTAGTTGAACAAGAGCCAACAAGCGTAGGCATGTTCACGCCTTGAGCCAGCTAGATTATTTGCCAGCATATTTGGGTAGGCAGTTATTGATCGTCTCGACCGGGCCTCATCGAATGGCACGAAGCAGCTCAGTCATGGTGGGTTTATCTGATCGACCACAACGAGCACCATGAGTGAGCTTGTGAGTGCGTGTGTGTCAGCATGCCCATGGCCAGTCGCCCTAACAAAGAGGCCGGGGGAAGACCGGACATCCTGTATACTACTCACACGTAGGCAGTGTCCAGAAAAGGATTTTGAAATACATCTTTCCACGGTCCAGCATGCAATGTTTGGAAATTACAAGCTTTGTCAAACTATGGACAAAAAATAATCTTGGAATATTAGCTGCAAGAGTAATAATGCGTAGTAGCTAACGTGCATTACTGCACCGAATGTTTGGACAACGTTAACATCTAACTAAGACTAGTCACAATGGGAGTAACTTAGCTAGTAACATCACACATCTCAAGACCATTTTGCTTATGTGGCATGTAGTTAATGAGGAGAGAGGTGTTTGGAGTAACTTAGCTAGTTACCGTAACATCACACATATCAAGATAAAATGAGTCTATAGTGCAATAAATAAGATCTTATATGACACCACAATGATGTTACTCCCCACTGTGAAGGTGTTAACATAGACTAGTAACATCACCATGTTACTATTCTATGTTACTCCCCATTGTGACTAGTCTAATATGCATTACCTGAGCACTCCTTCAGATTAAGCTTTCCGAACAGAATTAGTACAAAAGAAGCCTCCGGCTCACATTTAATAGCCTGATAAATCTTGCAGGCATTTAAAGTTATTCAATCAGATGTCATATTATTTATTAACATGCTGCCAAGAAGCTTCAACATGCCATTAGTGTAAATATGTCCTGCTATTTGATTCACAAACATTGACATCAGAATGTGTGGATGCAATCAATAGTGATGTTATATATACAAAATGTTTAGGTGCAAAAAACGAATACAGGAAAGGATCGAGCAAAAGCTTGAACATGGTATTGAAGCAAAAAAATACAATGTATTGTACAATACAAAAGAATAATATTGTGGGTCCTATACTAACAACATGATTCAACAAATTTTACTCAAGGGACTATACGGTACACATCAATGGATATATGCAGCTTCAAATCGATGATACCATCATCTATATAACATGTGAATGATCAAGAAGAACCCAACGACCGTTATGCGCTCTAAAGTTTCTTGTTTTCAAATTGTGCTAAAGATAATTGAAAACTTGACGGCCAATGTAATTATTTTCCTCAATCAGAAAAAAAAAAGTGGTAGGTACTTCTGTAGTGCAGAGTGCAGCGAACTATGAGAACAGCCAAGCACACTTATATGCCTGAATATTTTGATAAATTTAGCAAGAAGCCGTCACTGCATAAATACAACTATTTAACCTCAGAGCATCCTTGTTAAATTCCGCCAAAGAAACTCTATCGTAATCTTCATCGTCCAATGCAGACATTATTATAAAAGCATATATACAGTGCCAAATGCATACTGCATTCGTTTTGAACTATAAAGATGGGAATATCAAATAAAACAGGATCATAAATCTCAATTCTGCGTGCATACAAGTGAGTATTTCATTAATTTGCAAGTACATCAAAGATTGAAAAAACAGACATATGACACTGTCTCAGCAGGTCTTCGGGATTACATTGACATAATTCTTTAGCTTCACATTCTTGCATATACTTGTTGTGGCGGTGCTCTTGTGCCCCTTAAAATTAAGGTTCACGTTTTGCAACAATATGTCATGACATGGGACTGTGTCGCTGCAGTCAAGCTTGATAGCCTCTTTTGTCTCACTCGTACCTCGTATATTTTTGAACTGGATGTTGCTTAGTTCCACTATCGAAGTTTGTTTCTCGCATGCCTTAGGATTCAAAGGATCATATATCGTGCAGTAGTTCTGGTCAATAATTATCGGATTCCTGACTCTCGTCATGGTTATATCCTCAAATACGATATCTTTCACGTATCCTTTTCCTCCTTGCCATGTTTTGATTCTTACACCATTCATTGCGCCAGAGAAGTGTGCCTTATAGATTGTAATGTTGGAAACTCGAGCCTCTGAGTTGTGGTCACCTAGACTCCCCACACTTATTCCATGACCGGGTCCACAGCTTATTCTCGAAGCATACAAATTTTCGGTACCTGTCTTGATCGATATGCAATCGTCTCTGGTTTTAATATTGCAATCCATCACTTGAATATCCTTGGTGCGAATAATGTGAATTCCGTCATTCTCTGGGCTATAGCTAGGCGCACTTATCGTGATGTGGTTCAGAAGTACGTCTTTGCAATCTTGTACCGAGATGTGGATTTGTTGGCTGTTTAGGAGCTTAATATCTTCCACCTCCAGCTGATTGCACTTGCTAAACAACAACGCAATCGGAGCAAATGTGCATTTCAGCTTCTTGTCCAGTCGGCAAGAGTTCTTCCACCACATCTTGCCGTTTCCGTCTATGGTCCCGTCACCGGTCACGGTTAAGCTGTCAACATTGTCAAACACGATCCACCTCGGCCGTTCCTCTGTTGGCCAGCTAGATCTGGCGGGAGCTACCAGTTTTCCTTCGAGCTTGAATGTAACTCTAGATTTGCATTTACCTGAGAACGTGATGTGCTTGACGAGATACGTCTTCTCCTTTGGAACTAGAAGGGTGGCCGGCTGAGACGAGGAGCAAGCCGCGATCCACGCTTTCTGAAACGCCGGCGTGTCATCTTGCTTGCCGTCGCCGACAGCTCCGTAGCTTGCCACGTCGACCTCAACGATGTTTTCTGAAGGCTTGCTCGTCTCTCCCAGTTTACCCTTGACCTCGATCTGTTGATTGTCCTCGATCTTGTGTCTTAACTGCGACGCACGGAGAAGTTGATACTGTCTGCGTGAGCTCCCGCCGGTAGCAAGAGGAGCAGTAATACGCCGACGACGAGAAGTGCTGCTAGTACCGCGAGTGCACGCGAGGCCATGTCGACTTGTGCTCGCGCACCAAGGAACACTATGCTTGAGAAGATCCTTGATCGGCCTGGTTCGCTAGCTATGGAGGTGTGCGTTGTTGCGCTTGCCGATTTGGGAAACAAGGTTCGTGGATTCATGCACTTTTGTAGCGGAGGAGGTGCAGGTGTAGTCGGATTACACATCCTATTCGGTCAGCTATTCAGCCATGCAGTACTAGTACGTTGGAGTCTGAGTCCGATTCCGAGTTCGTTCGGCCGAGGCAGCGCTGCTCAATCTGGGTGAACGACTCGTTTCAGGTCTTGTCAGCTATCCGCGTTCAGGATTAGCAGCGTGTGCATCCGGAATCAAGTCAAACAAGAGAGCGCGTGCGCGTGCCTTTCAAACCAAAAAAGAGCGGGCCTACAAACATGGTTCAGCTCACAAGACAAATGAACGATACACATTAGATTTAGTCCAACCCTCACAAGCAGCTAGTAACACGTTAATCAGCCGGACATCATATCAAACTAGATTAACATGATCCATTAAAAACTAGGCAGTACAGCAGTTAGTGCATCCCCAATTCTTAGACTAATTGCTGCTACAAAACCATGTCTGTCTACTGTGATGTCTGCACTGGGTGATAAACCTGACTGCTCTGGCTCATTACGAGCTCCGTCATCTCGTCAAACTTGCGCTTCTTCTTGTTGCGCTTCATCAACAGTTTCTCCCGTTTCTCTTCTGCTGCTCTGATCCTCTCCTCCAAAGTTTTTACAATCTCCTTGTCTGCATGCATCTTCTTTATTTTGGTACACACGTCGTCTTGAGAGTCTTCTTCTGGAACCTCATCCGGAGCAACACGTGGGACAACAGGAAATGTCACCTCCGGGTCACTGCGAGAAAGGGCGGTCAGATGATCAGTACAGATAGATTTTTTACCAAATATTAAGAGAGAATTGTCCATCTCTCTTGAAATTAACTGACCTGTAACCAAGAATCAGCATGCCATCACCCTTTATAATCCCACCATCTAAAGATATAGCCCCATTCTTCAAATGAGGAATGGCTCGCCGCATATCTGCCCGGGTTTCATAAACCTGAAGCTCTCCAAAGAGCCGATAAAACAAGGTTTCACGGAGTCCATATCCACCTTCTGTGGTCATGTCCAGATTCTCCGGGGAGAGATCGATCATGTTCACCGCAAACCCACAAAATCCCTTGGGCGTCTCAGAATGTGGAGAAGGCAAAGCCAACTCTTTTTGCTTTGTGTTCCAAATGAGGCCTCCATCATATGGCCTGTCAAACAAGCGTCGTTTACAAGAGGAAATGCTGAGTTATCTAGTATGGCCCGCCAAACAACTGAATCACGGTAGAAATTGCACAAGATTTCTCTTTTCTAAACACGGAAACGTCTATTTGAATTTTTTAACTATGTTAAACAAAGATGGACAACTCGTGATAGGTGTAAGGATTATCTCGATATGGCAATGAAGGCAAAGTATGTTTGCAACTTTTGCAGACAATTGTTTATATTAGTGGTAAACAAGCAACGGGGGTTGAGGGTTTAGAAGGAGATTTTAACCAGGACAGTTTGAGTTATTGAAGCATTAGCAGCAGCAGCGGCACTGGCTTGGTTTTTAAAAAAACTCCCAAAAATACATCTACAGATCTATTGCGACCGAATAATGCACAGGGATGTTAACAAAACACATATATATTACCTTATTGAATCGAGGCAAATGATAGGAAATCTACTTCTAATTGGAGCTCCTAGGTTAGCTGCTTCCTGATGAATACCAAAGTTTACATCCACATTTCCATCAGTGTCGTATTTCTCAAAGTAATTAGCGGCATCCAGTGTCTTGCA
The DNA here is from genome assembly GCA_947311845.1 of Poa pratensis. NCBI lineage: Eukaryota > Viridiplantae > Streptophyta > Magnoliopsida > Poales > Poaceae > Poa > Poa pratensis. The sequence goes on from CAMZMU010000118.1 coordinate 19,656,503, forward strand.
AACCACTGCAAGCATGTTGTCTTCACCGAGATACGCAGAAAGCATCCTACCAAATGAAAAGACAGCTGATATTAAGATGGGAAAAACATAATGGTGCATTAACTGAAACAGATAACATAGGAGTCTACAGATTTACCTGCTGATTTTTCTGTCTGCAACAGTTCCGAGAAGAGCAACAATACCAACAACATCATCCCTGAAAAATCGTCCTGGTTCATAGCCTTCATCACTGGAGGAGAGATTACATAGAACAGCAGCAGCAGTACCAAGGTTCTCTTCAATTTTATGACGAGTTAACTCTTTTGCACCAATGGCAGATCCAGCTGTGTGCCTAATCTCATCTGAATATGTGAACAGAAAATTATATAAAGCGGCAAGCTGGGAGGCAACTGAAGGTACAAGAATAATGTAACGGACCCCATACAAACACGAGACGACTCAGCAACAGACGAGACAATAAGAGTTACCTTCCTGATTGACAATACTATTCTCCAGATCTTTCTTACGAGAATAAAAAGCTTTAATGAGTTTTTCTTCAGAGTGTATCTCAGAGTCAATATGTCCAATCTCATCAGAAGCTTTCTGAAAAAAGAGAGTGACGGATTAAGGCTTGGACAAGCTAATAATAATATTCTGCAGGCCAAAATTTTGTAACCTCTAATCAAAGTATCACAACTGATGCAAATATCATCATTTTGAACAAACACATAACAAATTTGCAGCCACAAATAATTTACAAATAATTTAATTCTGTGTTCTGTCAGGATGTTTATATTTTGCTTGATATACACAGGGGAAGGAACACCAGTGGCGTTACAATAAGCAGCAATTCAACTTAACTTTACTTGAACCATGGTTGGATACTTTAATGGTTTGCATTAACCAGATATTAGACTAATCAGGAAACTGAAGATGTTGCAAACCAAATCGTTGCACTAACCAGGTATTTCGATTCCATACTCACATCATTAAGACAATGTATAACTCACGGTGCACCACATATAAACAGTGATAACCTGGGAGTTATGTCTAAATCTGAGTTTCGAAGTTTTTTGAAGAAACTTGAGTTTAGAAAACTTTCCAGATCCTTGTTGCTCTCGTTCCCATATGAACAGGTTAGGATTTTCTTATCGACAGATATTTCAAACTTTCCCTGTTCTTAGCCATATAAATATTTAGCTATCCAGTTAAAAAAAGATGGTATTAGAAAGTATGTTTCTAGTTCGAATAATGTAGTTAGCAGTAGTTTCTCAAAATTCAAATAAGCCAGACGACTTCAGCAGCACTAGAGATGTTATATGCAATGCATCGAGCAATATATATATGGCTTTTACCTCCATAATGTGTGAAGCAAGATTGTTAGATTGACTAGAACCCAGTTGACTCGGAGATAAAAGATTTTGACTTGATACGGATGAAGTTGGGTAACTGCATATAGGTTCAAATTCGTTCTCCCCCTTGACCGGCACCAAATCAAGAGCATAAACAGGAATCTGCCAAAGGAAAAGTCAGGACTTCAGTTCAAAGTAATTATAAATTATGCAATAGCTATTGTGTAAGATCGGCACCTGAATTATTGTTTCCAGGTCAGGAAAATGTGTATGATAAACCACAACAGTGACTGTTCCTGGTTCACGAGGAACCAGCACATGAGAAACAACACATCTTCCACGTTCAAATGCATATTGTGCTCCTTCCACAAGTTTTAGTTCATTCGACCTGATGCTCAGTGTATGGAGAGGTCCATGTATTGACTCGTCAATCAGTCCATCGCTATCGGAAACTTCAAATATTATGTTCTCCAATAAGGTGCCAACTAGACAACTTTGTGGAACCTGTCAAATAATGAGACTTAAACCTTTTGAACAATATCATGTGCGCCATGTCTTGAATAGTACGTAATAAAATGAACACTACCTTGACAGCTTTCAAATTCCTGACAGCAATTTGAAATGTTCTAGCAAAAATCTTTTTCTTGTGGTGAAAAATCGTCAAACAAGCTGCACAAACATGCACATTATCATTAGAACGAAAATGTAACATCAATATTGCACTAGACTGCGTAACTGACCTTGTGAACCAAATCCATTAATAACTCTAAGTAGTCCACGTAGATCAATAAACCCTTCGGTGTTTACCTGTAAAATTAACTGTATAGTTTACGTGTCGACAAACAGACTGCAACTGTTAAACTATCGATCAATCTAAGTGCTTCCAAGATGGCAACAAATGGTAGAAAATAGGCAACAGTAAAGTACTCTAAACTCTTCACTTGTCGATCAGTCAAGCAAACTATCATTGAAATGCCTTCAATACCATATTTCTTGTACCAAACTTTGCATTAATATGTTATTTTTTCTTCATAAATGAAGAGTTTTCCATATGATAGAAGCATATTAGGGTGCTGCATGATCCGATCAATAAGAGCCATGAAATTAAAAAGCCACTCTTAGTCTCTCATCAGTCATCTCAATGTTAAATTAGTGGGGTTCAGGCGGGGATCTATATTCGGTTTCGCCAGTGATGTAGTCTGGTTGAGGTAGGCCTTGTCAAACTTTGTAGGAGTTGGACAAGACCAAGTTTGGCCTCGTTGAGCCAGACCATTTGTCAAAAATCTAGTTCAACAGAGCCTCACCAAATCGTATCGACCTGGTAAACTCTGGATGAAGCCAGGTTGTGGATACTTGGAGGCGCTAAGGTGCTGTGTCACCTGCCTCTCCATGCGAGACCGCCTGACACTTAGCCGAGTGTGTTCCCTTGTGCATTTATGTTATCCTTCTTTTTTCATTTTCCCGGCTTTTGCCGCTTTTGTACTCTTCACGTCTTTTTGACACTTTCTTCTAATACAAATGACACACACTTAAGAAAAATAATCTAGTAATTCTCCAGCAGCCACCAATGATAGAAGACAAATTCAGAAGCAGAAAATTCCAAAGCACTAACACTCGAGGGATGAATTCTTAATTTTCCCGCATATATTTCGTCCCTGTTAAAATGTAGTAGCTCAAATTCTTCCCACTCACTGACAACTATGACTGGACGTCTACTTTTTGTTACTTAAAATACATTGAAGAAAATACTGTATGTTAAAAGAACGATACACAAATTTACAAACATTTCTCCACTTCAGGACTGTTAAGAGCACAGCATACCATTCTGGTTAAAGTTCAGCTGATGAAAATAAAGATTTGAAGTGTTAAAAAAATACAGTTCGAAACAAAGGATTACCTTTCGAACAGGTCCGTGTTTATCTACAAAGGAAAGTCCAACAATATCGACAATGAGTTCTGTCCCTTCTTCAACATGATTGCCACAATGGTCGAACACCTGCGAATGGTTGAAATGGTATACAGTGTGTAACTACTATAAAAACGTCATAAAACCTAAAACAAACATACTACAGAGTAGAGTAGAACTGATAAAACAAACATACCCCACCACCACCGCATCCCCCTCACAGAAGCGGTGGCAAACGTAATCAAGTAGAGGAGTTTACCGGAGTGAACTGATAATATGGTTACTACATTTTATTTAAAGGTAGTCCGACAGACAGAATGACAAATTATAGAATCTGTCGAGAAATTTTATGAGTGCATCGTTTTGAACCAAGTAAAGGATATACAACTCATCCTTGCATCTAGGGTTACATACTCTGTCCCAAGAAGCTAGGCTTTACCCCATAAGCAGGGACGAATTATAGCCTTATAGGTAAAAAGACTAATCTCATTGCATGTTACTAATAGAGAACTAGAGCTACATGACGTCCTTTAGGATGAATAACTTAATCCACCAGCTGGATCTAGCAATACAACTAATACGCAGCTGTGATCTACTATCCATACTCAATTTGATTTTCTCGTCTCACATGCATGCATCTAAATTAACACTAAATTCCTAATGCTACCTTAGAAGTGCACAACATAGCAGCATAAAAACGTACCTCTAGAAGGACATCTTCAATAACTTCTCCAGGAGTTAAATTCTTATCCCAGGCAAGGTACAGATCCATGTTAATGTTTGACGGAAGACCTGGCTTAACTGCATGGAATATGTGAACGCTTGATAATAGCAAAAACTTGAGTAATTCATAAAATGCAGGAAATCTTTCATGAACAATCAATAAAGATCAGCTGCAACAGGAAAAATCTACAATGTGCTAATAGTTTATCCTTTTGAGTATGTCATGTAATATAAACAAATTAAAGCCATTTCCCACGGTTTGATCAGGCTCACCTTGATGTCGAATTCACGGAGGCCTTATATACTGCCATACTACCGCCATACTACTGCTAAATATTCCTAGTTATGCTAGATTGTTCCTAGATCGTATGGAACACGTGTGGATCTGACTACAACGGTAGTACCAAAAAGGCTTCCTCTGCAATACATGAATGTAACCGAAACATAAAGAACTTGATTTTTTAGAGAACATGAAAAAGTGAAAAAACTTTGCAAATATTTTCATTAAGAGGCGAAGTAAGATAAATACGAGAGTTTAGGAGCAGGGCAAACAAGTGTGCACTACTATCACGTGCATACAATCAAATACACATATAACAACACGAGGGCTTGTCATCTAACCTTTACATGGACATAGATGAGAGAATTCATTATCAGATATAGATATCTGTAACATCGCTTCATATTTTGGCCTTATTATGTCCAATTTGCTGGTTTCGAACAGAAAATCCTTCATGGGTAGGACAATAACATATAAGATTAACATGGAAATGCAGTAAATTTAATAAATTTATGATCAGTCCTGTAATAAAAGTGGTACATATGGCTCACCCTGATATTCAGAGTCAATGAATCTGATGAGAGTTCCACTCTGATATCCTCAACTTGGGCCAGAATATCATCACCATCAGTATAGTTATGACAGCCTTATGTATATCTAAGAAAGGAATTCCGTTTCCAAACGAATCACAGCTTCTAGCTGCAAGACATCTAATTGGTATCCCAAGCCTGAAACATAAGTTTTTAAGTAACTGAGACGTAAAGACCAGATCTGAAAAATATAATAAATAGTGTTTGAACTGAAGAGAGATACAACAAATTAAACAACAGAAGTCTGTCGTTCATGCCTGACCATGGAGTGAGTAATTTCAACGTGCTAAACGAAATGAGGAGACTCAATTCGAAAATCAATATTCTCAAAAACTAACATTCTCAAAACCAGTTCAATAGTAAGGGCTGGGCAGCTTGGTTGAATACAAAATAAAGATATTAAATAATTAATGAACTACTGGAGTCGTTTGCGGGGCATTTGCTTTCAAATACACAAGTCATGGACCCCTCATTTGAATACATAAGACTTGGCTGATCATTTTCTCCGGGAAAAGATAGGGTGTGATAAAAGAAAGGTTAAGAGTGCACAAGCGTCCCTGTGGAACCTGAGCAGGGAAGGCCCACCCTTGAAATCCTCCCCCTCAAATTTATTTCTTACCATAATCCCAGCTTCTACTTGGGTTGTCTAAATTGGACGTGTCTTAGCAAAATGAGATCCAGGGGGTGATAAAGGCAGAGACAGGAAATTTCTACGGTTAGGACACATAACATACTACAGAATAACTCTAGAGCAAAAACATAAACAGTTTTTCTATGGCATCATTAGAGATATGAGAGCTGTAATGATAGCACGGGTACCAATATGAATGCAAGAACCAGCTAAGGAATTATGGCATATTCAAGCAAAGTTGACAAGTCCCACTGCACATAATGGCATGCAACCTATGATGCAAAAATATGACAGGCGTAACAAACTATCTAGTATTTGAAGTAAGCCCTTATATCTTTTATCTCAAATCAATACACTTTAAGTAGGAATATCCGCTCGATGAAGAGAGTGAACCTGGACCATATTCCTAACATACAAACTCAATAACATAACTTTACTCTCAAGACAAGTACTCTTAAATGGATACGAACACTAGCATAGTTGGATACAACTAATATCAGCCTACAACAGGACCGGAACAACACCACATCGCCATTAACAGTGGACACAAAAAGTATCCAGAGGCATGATATTTTGCAGATAGGAGCTAACCTTATATCTACTACAGCATTGTCAGCAGAACAATCAGCACTGGATAATTGCCAACATCTAGTATTGGAGTTTGGACGAACTGTTATCTTTGTTTCATTCTTAATGAAACTTGAATCTCTGCACCTCTACATTCCAACATTTGACATTAGGTAAGAAGAAAAATATTCCATGCTCATTCAAATTGAAAATGTTAGTAAACTTACAACAGAGAAAATAAATTGGTAAACACCAGATTTAGTAAAGATGCTTGAATCTTCGCTCAACTGAAAGATATACAGTCCGTTTATGCTATTACGCAATGAGGGTTTCTTGAGCTTCCTATAAATACGCTTTGCACGAAGATGATCTTTACTTCCAGGCAGATGATTAATCTCCATTTCCATCTCTAGCTCATCATCATTCACAATATATCTCTTGTCAAGGAGGCTGGTGGAGAAAGTAGTCGCATATTGTGGCCGGATTACAGCTATAATTTCACGTGGATGTTTATAACCAGCCACTATAACATCTTCAAATGGTAGATCCTGTGAAAGTAAAAGATTAGACCCAAAATCAAAACATATTACGAATAACAGAGAAAATAAAAGGCATCGAGTTCAGGCCTGAAAACTTTGCAAAATATTAACATAAAGATGCAAGTATGTCGACTACTAACCCCTAGGTCATTGCCTTGCAAATTCCTCAGGACCTCAATACATGCTGGAGCCTTCTCCTTTTTCTTTTTAAGCATTTGACACCAAGAATCATTGGCCATGGTTTGACACTTCCATGCATACAAAAAAAGTAAGTACATCAACAATAACATGCTCAAAGCAATTGCAAAAGTAGTATGAGCTATTAAGTACTTACCCTATCATCGTCTATCATGCTGATAGGGAAGGAGACAGATTCCTGGATATTAAGGCGCATACCATCTGGACCTTCCTCAAGCAAGCAACCTTGCTCATCAGACCACTCAATAGACCTTGAAAATAAATTCATGTGAGCTCTTGCAAAAATAAAATAATTTACTCGCACAGAAAAATAATGTCAAAAACCTGCATATAAGTCGAGCTTCACCACAAATATCTCCTGCAAGTCCTTCAACAACAATATATTCCAATGTTCCATAGAATATTTTTTTGATGAGTAAAAATTACTTTTCATTCGTGCAACAACTCCTGGTTGGATTTTCAGATGATCTCCTCTTCTCCATGTTTTCCCCTTTCTGCTAACCGAGGTGTAAACTCTAATGACTTCAACTGCACCATGGGAACAAAAGACGAAAAAATTATAATGCTTGCATGGTTTCTAAATTGAATATTGAAGAACAAAAACGGAAAGATGAGCACAACAAATCACATGGTAATCCCTCACCATCGTCAGATATTGCAAGTCGCTCCTTGTTGCTTGGGTTGATAATAACAGTATGCTCATCGTCCTCTCCGTCGATTTCCATATCATACTGTTCATGCATATTATTAATCCAGTCGTGGTATCGCTTCTCCAGTTGCATACAATTTAGTGATCTTCCGTCTTTACGAGCATCAACATTAACATCCTCAACTAGACAGTATTACATAGAAGTAGCATAAAGATTAGTATGACAAAGATTTATCATATAACTGGAATGCAACAAAAAGATAGACAAACCTGAGCTGTCATTACGAGAACTGCCATCGAAGCAGCGAAGTGCCTTGGTAAAAATGTCGTGTTGTGCTAAATCAGTCTGCAGTTGAATACAGTTTCATCTAGTTAGACAACAAATACATAGAGTCATACACAGAACTTAAGTTACGTGCAGAAGAACATAATTGCTACAGAGGGGGACTCGGATTTGTTTCAGTTTCATCAGACCTTACAGTTCTTGCTGAGATTTGCAAAGAACTATTGCAGCATCCTTACACCATATATGTTTGACCATATGGATATGGTGATAAAAATAATTCCGAAAAATATGGTGATAGAACAACATAATAAAACAACAAACACTAGGGAAAATAAACATGGATAAAAATGTGCAGGAAACAGTCATGTCTGAATTACAAGTGGAGATCATTGTTCTACTTACAGAGCCAAAGCCAGAGCAGAGACTGATGGAGAAGCAGCCACATAGGGTTAGGACCAGGATTAAATTCAAAGTTTTTCTTTTAGTGGGCCATATGGTTGACAATCAGATTATCACTGTGTGTGAGGACTTCTATCAAGTTCGTTTTTTATTAAAAAAGACATTCAGGGAGCCCAAATTCCATATAGTGAAAATACACTATATAGCACTATTTCTTTCCGTTTCACCTTTCAGTACATAAGTCAACAGACCTATAATGCAACACTTCGTAGATAGCCCTGGAATGCACAACCAAGGGTCACCTCAGTCACTTGGGGCTACATGGATCCCTACAAATACACACGATCATACCTATATAGCTGTAATTCATAATCTTGCTATTTATCCCAAACAAACTTTTTCTTGATACTGCATATCTGTATGTCTATCCTGATAGATCGAACAATCTTTTTTTGAGGGAAAGATCGAACAATATATGACTACAGACAAGACAACGCACCCCAACTGTGGAGTAAAAAGTAGCTTCTAGTTGCAAATGAGAAATATTTAGTGAAGGTCAGCAATTCCATGCATGGTGGACACAATGTTGGTTCTTGTTATGTGCGTATAATACATGGCCTGGATCCCCCCATAATCTATCAATTATGTAGTTTATCTTTTCAATTGGGAAGATGTCTCTTAACCTGGGCATTAAGCCATTTAGAGATAGGATCTAACGTGGTTAATTAGATTTGATTGTTAGGCCTCTATAAAAACAGGACTCCCTATGAGGAATAAATCAAGCAAGAACTAGACGAAACCCTTCTATCATGCCCTGGGGGAGAGAGCTCCTCCTTTATCTCTTCCTAATACTAGTACACAGCAACTCAAATACGAAATCAAGATAAGACAGTAAACAAGTATCATAAGAAAAAATAGCAAAAAGTAAGCAGATCAAGAATATTTAACGACTGTACCTTGGACAGGGTTGGATGAAAACCTGCATCCGTTTCTGCAAACGAAGAGAGCAATAAGTGACGAAGAATAGAATTTGCTGATTCTGTCAGATTAGAATTAGAATAATATTATTAAAAGTTTAAAACCTTACCAACAAAACATTTCACCCTCTTGCAGCATCTCTTCAGGAGTTCAGCTTTTTTTCCTTTGCTCTGTTTGGGTTCCATGAAAGGAAGAGGACCCTGTGGCGAATAAACAATGGTCAGTTGATATCTTCAGTACTAAAGATTAACAAAATGTACAAAAATAAAAGTAGCGACATGGAAAACCTTTTTGCGCATGTCTGATGCATAAGTACAAAGCAACCACACAGAGAACATCAAATTAAGCAATCATTTCACAAAACTAATTTTCTGTTTACAGGAGATAAGATGCAACTGCGTAGATTAGTGTAATAGAGAATCTTTAACACAAGTCATCCGTTCATAGTGCTAGACAGATATATAAACACCAACCTGTAGCTTAGTAAGAATAGATCTGATGCAGAGATTATTCATGGACTACTTTAGGACACGACCCATTGGCACTTAACCGCATAGCATAAAACAGAAAGAAAAGATGAACATGTATTGCATTAACTAGTGAGTTCAATATGACCAAATTATGATACTTCTTTACACTTTTAAGTATATAACAAAGAGAAGTCCATCCAATATCTGGATTTTCTCTAGCATGAATCCTCCATGGTATCTTACAGAAGTCTGCTACCTAGTTTTCTATGTTGTAGGCAACTATTACTGATGTACCTATAATAGCCTATAAAGAGAAAAGTTGGCAACATGACCTAGTACCTGAGAAGCACCAGAGTGAGACACAAAACTTAGTCCTGAACTAGACAGGTCTAGGAGGCCATAGCATAGTTTAACCATTACTGGCTGCATCACTTTTAGATGGTGAACAAATTCAAACGACATATAGCATATTAGACAAGAAAGAGCTTCTATAGAAGCAGCTAAAACTATATCATGAAACAAGTTTGGGTTGCTTAACCAAAATTAGATAATCAAATGGCTCATTAACGAAAAAAATAAAACAAGAAATGCCAGGGACATGACAAACATAGAGAAACCGTATCCAGGTATCAAAGGCACACTTGCTGTATAAAATCCTAATCAGAATAAATGTTCACTAAGGAAACATCATACTGGGGTGGATTAGGAGTAATGTACCCATCTAGCATCAGGAAGTAACCGCCCAAGTCGGCGGATTGACACACGTGAAAATTTGTCGAAGTTCTCTTTTACCCCCGAGGCATTTTCTCTTAACTTTTCTAAAATAGAGTCGATAGATTCTTTTCCCTGCGAAAAAGTTGTTTGTCATGGTAAGAAGAAATTATAAGATAGTTGTTCATTACTAATTCCATTATACCTTGACAATTGGAAAGTATACACACTTGATTCGCGCATGGGCTTGGCTATTTGCTGCTGATGCATCACGAGTACAAATTAGGGAAACACAAGGAATAAAATTATATGTTAATAGTTTCAAGTTAAAACAATATGTTACCTGCAGTTGTTGACATACAAGAAAATTTAACATCAAGAATAAAATCAGGACCATTAGAAGAGTGCAAATTAGTAATCGTCACTTCATTTTCCTGTATTTCTGCTAGATCTACACCATTCACCTGAACATAAAACACATCCAGGAAACATGCTGTAAAACAAAGTATATATAATGTCCCTGGATATAACATAACTATAGTCATGAGTGTTATGGATGCAACTTGTCTCTATTGATAGCCCAATGGGCAATATATATTACACATGACTTGGGGAACAAGGGAATAATATCTAGACTAATACGGACTCCTACACAAATACTAATACTCCTTAACAATGTTTGAACATAAAGTACATAAATATAGTGCACAGATCATGACCTAACACAAACTTGCTTGATTTACTGGAGGAATCAGTTCATATTAGCCCCCCTCTAATTTTCATAAGTCCAAATTACACCATAAGACAAATAAACTGCTTGAACCTTGTAAATTATAACAACTACACAACATTGGAAGGGGTTCCTCCGGGTCGCCCGACGCAGGAGCGACATGACCGGTCTGGTTGTCTTTATCAACATGTATTAAACAGCCCAGCATTTGATAAATAAGATACCACTAAAAAACAAGACCAAAAGATCCACTCAATATTTGAAGGGGCAAGACATAAAGGGGAAGATCCAATGTTTCCAGCAATAGCTATATTGCAATAGTCTATTATTCAGGTCTGCAGCAGTTAAAGGAAATTCTGGACATACCTCAAACTGAACCGGCCTCCTTGTATGCAAAGATCCATTATCCTCGTCGTACTGGATGAAGTAACAAGGCATTTCAGTTAGCATAACTTCACCGAGGTAACGGTACCAGTACGAATTTAAAACTTTGCATATAAATAACATAAATTCAATGATCTGAAATACTAGTATTGTAGATCTGTAGGGATCTCAAAATAGCTTTGCTTCAACCAGTTATTCAAGATTAGCTCGATTTGAGTCGCCTCAAGGACAAGAATTCGTAAAATCGAGCTGAGCTTGACTCATCATCCATTCAGAATCGCTTGAACAAGATTTAGTATACATACATACTAACTATGAGAAAATTGAACTAATCTTGAGCCCACATATGTTTCTGTTCTGACCATTTGATTCTAAATTTGAGATCTTATAAGACCAGATCCCCAAGCTCAAGTCCATTTGCCATAAGGTCGAGGCAGTATGTCACTTGGATCAACTATTGTGTCAATTCTAGTTATCATCAACCCCATTACAAAAATCAAGGCTTTTTAGGCCAAACTCCAGGTTACTACCAAGTTCAAACCCAGTTCGTTAGTTCGTTCTGAGCTTGACCTATTATTTCAAGTGTGGGCCTGAACTTTAGTGGCTTGGTCCAGTTCAGCTTGTTGAAACACCAATATGATGGATGATTGAGACTAAATCAAACAATATGGAAATTTTACAAAACACGAGAATTTTATGGCTGCACTGTATCAGTTTAGTTTTTCCAACCGCTGAACCGCATCAGTGAATTTGACAAGATACCGAATAAGCATGATCATATCAATTGTAAAGAAATGCCATACTGTTCAGAAAATCATTTGGTATAACATGCATTTTCCCCAACAGTTGCAAAACGGCGAAGTCTTAAGAAGGTCTGTTTATTCTCATTCAACCAGACTAACAAAATTATGGATATGTTCAGAAAGGACCTGTATATATGGAAAATATATGTCCTTCAGAAATCTTTGAAGTTTGGCTGCCTCCAAATACCTATTCAAGCCCGGATTTCCACCTGTAAATGTTGATAGAAGATGAATTTAACAAGACTAGCAGTTTTTTGTCTATGAACACATGAAATCCATGTATCTGGTGAACATTGGTTCCCGCATGCCAAGAACAGTACTGTTTTTGATCTATTATAAGTTTGAGAAGTCAGAGCAGGTTGAATGTACTCAACTTAGAATTAACTGGTGCATAATCTCAACAGAGAAATAGTAAATTATGAAATCAAAAGCGAGTAATGTGTACTAGATATTTGCAGTGTTGCATAATCCTACATAGACATGCTAATTTTTCCTTAACCCTAGGTATTTACAAATGAGAAAGCTTTCGCGTCGACAAGGATAAACATGAATATAAGGTATTGTAACTTTCAAATACCCCCGGTGAAGTGAAATATTTTTGCACAAGACATCTATGTGCAGAAACAAAATACTGTTTATCAATGGGTAGGTCACAATTAGACTTCAAACTTTGTTTCATGATACATTTGTGCCAATGTTATGTTGCTCAACAAATTCATAATTATTCATGAAGATTTGAATTATCTTATGTGCTTTGGGAGCAAGTAGTACTACAAGGTTTTACAATTTCAGATTTGATGTTTAAAGATATCTAAGAGATCGAAATGCATCTCTTCCACCCAGAGAAAGTGCCAGTTAGGCAATGATCAAAATTATGATTGGACCAATTATCTTGGTTTCCCTCCAGAACAGGTCTTTTGACAGTTTTCTGAACCCAGACCTCAACATCGAACTATGATGATTTTCAATTCTACATAAAGTAAAATATGAAGATAAAACCTAGTGAAAGAACACAATGTGTGTTAAAATAAACTGTGAAGCAAAAAATGCTCCAATGACCAGGAAATATGTATCAACACTATGGCAATTTCATACTTGTGACCTTTACCTGACATGAATTTATATTTTTTGTGTGCCATACCGAGCAACAACATGCAAACAAAACTCATATAATCAATTTAGCACCACTGATGGGCTTATATTGTATGACACTGGAACATCCAAAAGGCAGTTAAGATTGTAACTAGATCACCTGGGTAAAACTTTGTTTTAACACACCTGGGTAAAGCTTTGATGTGGCGACAGTGTCAACTCTTCTTCAGATGGATCCCTAACTCCTCCAGCAGTCTGGAATTCAATCATGCTCATATCTGGTACTTCGCCAAGGTGCGGGAATATAAATAAAGAAAAGAGGGAATAGACGGACTACCTTCCAGCTGTGTTTAGACGAGGACTTCTCCAACAGAGCCTCCCTCGATAGATGCAAGGTAAACACTTTCCTTGATTCTTTAGTTTTCGAAGATACTATGGCACTTCTATTGTATGAAAAAAAAACATGGCAACCAATTAAACTGAAGAACTTCAGTCTTTGATATTAGATTAGCTGGTTAAATTCATACCTTCCAAGATGCATCGACGCAATAGTTCCACCATAGCCAAACATGCCAAAGAAAGGCTGTAGGTATTTGATAGAGTAATAAGTCAAGTACTTCTCATATAAATTTGTTGTCTATGAATATTTCATGTTAGTAAACTACAGTGTATTTACACTAAAACATGAAGGCTATAAAAAATAGATGCATCTTTCCACATGAAAATATATAAGTTAAGAAATAATGTAAAATGTAGGACCAAACAACTTCTAAAATCCTACTTGGTATTTTCAAGATGTCAAGAATGAGCTACACAGGGATACTAAACTCATCACTCAAGTTAACCTGATAAGCCAAACAATCAAAATGGCATGTGCCCCTTTATTTTGCCAATTACAGAAACTGACTGATATGTCATGTAGAAATCAGAGCATGTACAGCTATACTTGAAAAAATTAACATAAAAAATGAGGCGGCAATACAATCATAATGATTAGACCTGGGACGTGCACTGATTTCCCTGATTTATGCCCTGTAATCACCTCCTATGAGGTTTGTAACAATCTCTGCCTTTTCAATAAAAAGAAACGCAAAAGTCTTTTGTGTTTTCTCGAAAACAATCATAATGATTCATTACTGTAAACTTCATAACCTAGACTGGAAAGCTAACAGAGATTGTACTGAGAAGTGTCTAAAGAAGTTAGCGATAAAAAACCTATCCTATGGTGGCTGTCTAGTCCTCATTAATTGAGTGCTGGGTAGTTACCGATATTTACGATGTCCTTTCTAGAAGTTCTGAAAGGGGTTCGAAAAGACTGGATTACAGAAATATGTCCAAATGGAAATCATGTTTTCATATGCAAGTTAGATATATGATGTCATTTATTGGCAAGGCAAAGAAAATGCATGTGAAAAATTGCTCACCACTAAGTATGGCGCTTTCCCACCGATACCTTTTTCCCGAAATACCCTGTGGTTAGAAGAACCAATTGTACCCCTAAATAGATAAGAAGAAATGAGACACGTGCTATATTGCACTTGGGTTTAAGTAGGATGGTTGTGCAATCAAACTCTGAGAATGGAAACTGTATAAACAAACATAACAACCAAAGTACAAGACCCACCATGTAAAGAAATTAATACATCACAAGGGCATTCCAAAATGTTCATAACTTAAATAGTAATAAACCGTTGTTGCTCTTTGCGCTTTCAAAAGAAAATCACAAGTCCAACCTCTAATATATGGAAGGATCAACAGACGATAACTAAGCCAAGCAAAGTAGCTTCACTCAAAAAATTCAAGCAAAATAGTAAGGTATCCTTATATATCTCATTATAGTTAATATTAATCGAACATACACCACCATGTACATAAGCTTCTGATACCTCTAGTTATGTAGTGTTTGCAAGTCAAATCAATGGAACGTTCAAAAAGAGTGTTCAGAAGGAGCTTTAGTTTTGCACTTGTCCTTTGCTCAGAGTTATTGAAGATTTAAAAAGACTTGAGTTTTTTTTTTGTGGAATCAGTATTTGCAGTTTCATGGAACCCGATGGTATGAGGCGCACTATTTGCTCCACCCCAAGATTTCTCCGAGCACATTTGACAGAGTGAAAAAATACTTCCTATGGTAAAACTTTAACTTAAGGGCATTACCATTTAGAGATAGAATTCTCATCTGAACCGTCCATCCCCCTACCAGTATCAAAAATCACGATCTTCTCTTCGTCAACAGTTATCCTGCAACACGATCCAACTTTAGTGACACCACCTATATCGTCCAACTATCACGTGAAAGTGGTTCAGAGGTAGTAATGAGTCGGAAAAAATAATATGGACCTTGATCCAACTTTAGTGACACTATCAATTTTGTGCAACTATCACGTGAAAGTGATTCAGAATGGTAATGAATCGGAAATTATAATGTTTGCCAGAGAGTAGAAGGAACTAACCTGATTAACTTTCTTTCCTTCTTACCATTCGACCACAAAGCCTGTAATGAGTTGTCCTGATGAAGAGAAAATGCAAAAAAAAATCCTCTCACGAGACTGCATACACGAAAATGAGAAGGTGTAATACTAAATAAAATAAGAAAACTAACAACAAGGTCTGCGAGAGCACTCTCAGTGCTATACTCTGCTGGCAGCTCTTGAAGCAGTTCAGTTGGAGGTGTAAGGTCCCACATATTCTGAAGACAAGCAATTACAGACATAAGCAGTTAAGCACAAAGAACATAAGGAAATCATCTACGTCATCTTCAAGAATATTTTAACTGCACAGTAGCTCGGGTTTGACACTTATGTTTATGAACAGCGAATGAATGACACCGCAAAGATTATGGGATCTCCAACGGATACTAATGTTGGAAATATATCTTAGCAGGATAGGATGACAATTTTTGAAGTTCATTTCAAGGGAACACGATTCCCATTCTTACAAGACGCATACAATGCTCGGTGGTATTGTTTAAATATTAGACATGTATGGAAGAAGATTAGTCTGAATAGTAACCTCAAATGTTCTGACATACTCTTCGCCATCCTAGCAAAATAAATGGATAGAAAGAAAAGTTAGTATTAGATAGTCTGCAACCATTACATGAAACAAAACACAATGCATTGGGTGCCTACCTGCAGTCTTAATATGTTAGTACTGTTAGTGACAAAATCACTAAACTTCAGTTTCTTGTCAATCTTTCTATCCAGTAGGTCCTCCAGATAAACATCGCCGTTCCATTCGATTCCCCGCCTTTCGCCACCATCAATGGGGGCATCCTCCAACTCTGTCCTGATATGATATAAGAAATCATGGAGCGGCATCTCTTCTCCAGGATCCTTGAGCGTGAGGCCGGTGCTTGTGCCATTTGGCAACAGGATCTGAAACGAGTACACTCTGCTTGCCCGGCTGTAGTGTCCATGCTCTACTAAAGCCCAGCTTCCTGATCCTCTGCTCGCCATCTTGGCATCAGACGGTGAGGCCTGCCCAAAACGGAGAAACGGGTTACAGCATTCCACACAAATAAATGGAGAAAAGAAGATGACGAGAAACCCCAAAGCAGAGCATGCAAATGCGATGCCCAAACAAGAAAATGGAGAAAAGAGCATGAGGGGAAACCCAAAGCAGAGCATGCAATGCGATTCCCAGACAAGAAAAAAAGGAACCACACGACGAAATCGAAATTTCGCATTAGACACAAGATAAAATATTTCCCCATCAAACAGAACAATGGACGATCACGAGGAGACGAGGCAAAACCAAAACCCCAGAAGAGAACAGGGAAAAAACCAGATCCGAAGGAAGAGAAGAGAGAAATCATTTATAATCTCAGGTCAAGAAACCTAGCAAATCAAGATGTGAAGAAGCCCCCGGCAGAAAAAAAAAACCCAAAAGAAATGTTTTTTTTTGGTAGCACGAGCAGAGACCAGGGGGGAGGCAATGGCGGACCATGGGAAGGAGGAGACAAAGGGGTTTCGATTGCTGCTCCGAAATCCTCGATTCGAACCAAGAAAAAAACCCTCGATCGTGGCAGGGTAGCAAACAAAAACCAAGAAACCCTGGGCAGAGAAAAACCCCAAAATAAATCCCCTTTTTTTCGGCAGCACGAGAGCAGAGACCAAGGAGGGGACAATGGCGGCGGAGGAGGAGGAGGAGACGGGCCTTTGATCCGGTGCTGCGAAGCGGCCGATTCGAACGAAACCACCGCAAGAAACCCTTGATCGAACCCACGGCAAGAAACCAAACGAGCCGCCCCAAGAACTGCAATTTCTCTTCTCACACAACAATAATGGAGGAGGGAAAAGGGAGGGGAATCGAAGAGCGCAACCTACCAAAAGGGAGCAGAGCAGCTTTTCCTGGTGAGAGGAGGCAATGGAGAGGCAATGGTGCCGCAGCAGCTGGGGTTTTGAATGCCGGAAGGGGAAAGGAAAGGGTGGTGGTGGGAACTGGGAAGACAGGTCACGGGGCTTCCTTCTTGGCAAGGCCGGAGAGGGGTTAGCTGGTGGACCCTTCCTACTGAGTGTTGACACGTATCAACGAATACTATGTTTCTTAATATGGTTTTCTCATTTTGTTACAGCTTAATACTCCCTGTTTTCTCAGTAACCCGAGATCACATCCAAGCTCTCTAGTTCATCCAAGCTCCAACTTGATTGCAGCAAAATTGGGACTTTGGACATGCTATGTTTTTTTTTTCGTTCTTTGTTTCTGTGATGCAATTTTCTTTTTCGATCCTAGGACAGCAATATATATCAATGCCTGCATCCTGTTCTGGTTTTGAGTTTTCACGATGGATAGTTCACTAAGGAACTCTGCCTACTGAACTTGGCCGCTCCTCTGAGCTTGGGCGTTATTCTGAACATGCCTTGCACGCAGCAGCTACGAGATTATCAGACAACAGGTTAAGTAATCAGCTGTGTGAAGCACCTAGGTTTGCTAGGCGCCGTAGGAGAATTCGTCTAAGAAATCCTTGAATCAAAATAGCCTGCACAGTGACATCTGCAACGAAGCTTCACAGAAACAAGTGCGTGCGTATCAGAAGAATGATTTTGAAAATGTCGTAGCAGTTATTCTGGGATGGATTTCTTTTAATTCAATGTAGAATGATTTTAGGGTCTTCCATACATTCCTTCCTCTGTATACCAAAGAATTTGTTCTGAACTGGAGAAAATAAATTAGCACTACTATGGAGCCATCCATCTGCAACAAAAGTTTTAATCCATTTGAGAGTCAGTCGGTACAGGGGAACTTTGTCAGCGTCCAATTACTTTGAAGGCACAGAACCTGCCGGATAATAATTCGACTGAGACTCTCAAAGTGGTCGAAGCGGGTGGGGATTCCTTTGCATTGTTGATCCAAGCCGAGCTCACATCAGTCAGTCGTTTGATAGTCTAGCTCAGGGGCGGAGCCACACCCCAGGCAACCCTAGCCTTGGCCCGGGGTGTAGAATACTTTTTCACATATAGATTAGTAGAAGTTGATGATTTGTCCTAGTATTTACACTAATTACAGTGCTTAATTCAAAGTTGGCCCGGGGCTTGCTAAGATTCTGGCTCCGCCCCTGGTCTAGCTTTACCGCTTGATACAATGGCCATCCACTGGAACTGGAGGCGGGCGATCTCTTTTGAGTTACTGAGACGTGGAACCTGACTTTGGGGCTTAGCAAAGTCAGCCATTCCGTTGCCTTAGAGCATCTCCAGTCACGATTGCCAAAATCAGCCCCCAAACTGTCCGCGGACGTGTTCGGACGCGTCCGCGGACAGCCCCTAAAAGTGGCCTCCTCCAACCATGTACCCCAAAATCCCCCTAAATTGTGGGGTCACTTGCATATGATTGGTGGAGAAGGTGAGAAAATGATCAACCAAGGACAAAACAAAAGAAAACAAAGGAAAAGATGTGCCATCGGACGCGTCCGGTCACCCCCAAACCCTCCCCACATATGCCTTGGGTTTGGGGGCTGCCGGACAGCCCAGACCTATGAGGAGTGTTTGGGGACCTCGCTTGGGTGGCCGTTTTTAGACCAAATGACCTCCGGACCGTCCGCCCGGACGTATAGGGCGGGTTTGGGGTCTCCGCTTGGAGATGCTCTTAGCAGGGAGGGGAAAATAAATGCGGAGGTGGAAGGATGGCGATGGTACGGCGTTCCAATTTTTTCAAAGAACTTCACTTCGATTTATATAACAACTAATTTACTCTCTCTTCTTAATGACAACTACTGAACACGTTCAAGAACTACAGGCTGAACAAAGCCGCCGAGATAATCGTTACATCGTCTTCTGGTTACACGGCAGATACAAGGAACAGGGTCGAAAAAGATGGAAACATGGTGGCAGCCATCCGCGCTTCTCTGCTGTTAGCCAAAAAATGAGATTGCCTGAAACACAATCGCCAAAATCAAGAGTAGAGGTGGCACTTTCCAGTTCCAGCACATACTGTACACTCGTCGGCATCCCCCGCAGCGTGTTTCAGACAGTACTTGATGCGATCATTCATAACATCCTGCAAAACCATGCATGTTTCACACGGAATTTTTAAACTTTTGTTTGTGATTTCGCATACTGGCGTACCACTTACTAATATAGCAACAAGGTGACATACATATACAGCAAAATCACATACTGGAGTGTTCTGTGCAAAAAAAAAACGTTTGGTTGTGGTTTTGCGCAAAAACACCTTCAACAAGTGGTGTTATCTGCAATTGCCTCATTCTAGTAGATTTACTTATCAAGCAAAAGTCAAATTCCTGTTTCACGTTTTTCTTCGAGGATTTAAGAATAATACCAAGTGTCTAGACAAATGTAGTTTCAAACTTTTACTGGGATCTAGTTTGCTTTTCTCTTAAAGGCTAATTCTCATAAAAACAACTACTGTATGCATGATGTAGTGTGATGGAAATAATTTAGAGGGGAATTAATGAACACATACCACCATAAGCTCATGCAATCCAAGAGGAGCAGTGACAATGTAGGCCACATTCGAGTGCTCTTTAGAGGCTTCTGCTGCTAAGGAAGGGATATCCTGAGAAAAACATTGCAAAATTGTTTAAAAACTCTAGTCTTACTATAGCTATATAAGCATCAATGTAAAAGATAGATAACGCTACCTTCTTCTGTACTCAATATCTTAAGAAAGAGAAATAGCTATAAGTTTTTAACATGCATAACCAATATTAAAAAACTCAGAGACACACTTGATTCCAGTGCCGTCCAGGTGAAAGGAAATATGGACTGACAATAATGCGGGATGCTCCTTGCTGCACACATTTTCCAAATGCTTCCTTGATAGTAGGCTCAGCTAGCTCCTTCATTTTGACAAAAGCACACATTCAGCAAAATGTTGCCTTTCTCAACCAACCAGATGAATACGTGATACATCAGAGAGTTGTCTCTACTTGATCAATTTATATAGGGATGGCCGGAACATACTAGAATGGTACTATCATACAAACTTAAATATTTGTCAACGCAACCAAGCAATGGTTTCAGTAAACAAGTAAATTCCCAATTATGCCACAAATATCTTTTAGGCATAATTCTGAAATACAACTTGTGAAAACAATAGCTTCAGAAAATATTTCTAAATCACTACTTGGAAAAACGAATTTAAGTTACTTATATGTCACTACAAGGCATCAGAAACAGGAACGTTGAGAAACATTAACAATGGCAGATGCTTTATCTTGGACACATCAGCTCACACTTAAAGAAGCTGACGACTTAGGTCATTAAATATGTTTTGTATCCTCAACTACAATACGTCAATACAATGTGATATTAACCTGAACTCAAAGTGTTCCTTGATGGATTTTGGCAACAAAATATGTATTAGTTCAAACTTCAGAGTTGGAACTAGGATGCCAGAAATCAGATACATGACAAGCTTCACAAAACATGTATTTACTTTTCATGGTTATTTCTCCCAATAACAAAGATATAACTTTAGCATTTGCTGGGCTAAATCATGTGGACATCCTTATTCATAGTTATCTTATCTAACATAGCAACAATGCTAGCAAAGATTTAGCCCGCAACGGAGACATGCATTTATCTGAAGTTGGTTGTGCTGATTAATCTAAATTGCACTCTGTAAACATCATAGTAAAATGGAAGAACATGATCCTTTATGCTGCTCAACCCAGACGGGGATATGTATTGATATCAAGAGATCCAAAGAAACACATGTCTTTAAATATTTTAACTGGATTAAACCCAATGTACAAGCTAAACAACTGTACATGGACACTCCGAAAGGGGAATAATTGTAAAGTGGGCATAATGCTTGCACTTTAGATTTGTTTCACTTCTTCGACAAGCAATGGCATGAAAGTTATTACAGCTTTGTACTAACTCAAAGTCACTATTTATCTGGTGCTACATGTTTTGTTACAGCTTTGTTTCACTTGGTCTTTTTTTCTGTTTTCTGCTGGAGTGATCTTGTGAGTCTTGCCAGTACAAGGTAGCTTCAAAAAATAGTCTCCACTCCATCAGAATTGTAAATTGGTAAACTTGAAGATGTGAATAAAATCCTTTCACTCAATTACATTCTAGCCATGCTCAGTGATAAGAAAATCCAAAACAGAAGTTAACTACTGATTGCCAGTTTTCCGTCCGACAAATGCTGGACAACCCCCCTAATGATGGAACCAGCAGTTACTTTCCTTAACCTTAACAAAGCCTTTTGTCCCAAACAAGTTGGGGTAGGCTAGATATGAAACCCTGTCACGAGGACATCTCAGGAGGTCACCCATCCTGGTACTACTCTCGCCCAAATGGGTTTCATATCCATGGGACTGGCTAGTTTTTACGTTGGCTCGCCAAGCCTATCACAACCCTTAGATATGAAACCTTTCATGAGGACTTTCCAGGAGGTCACCCACCCTAGTACTACTCTCGTGGGTTTCATATCCATGGGACTGGCTAGTTTTTACGTTGGCTCGCCAAGCCTATCACAACCCTCCTCCTTTATCCGGGCTTGGGACCGGCTATGCCTAGAAGACATAGGCGGAGTTGGAACCAGCAGTTACTTTGATGATAAGAAAATTTCAATAGAACTTCAAGCTTGGAGCAGAACTAAACAAATTCATAATTTGCACCTCCCTATTCATAAAAGTAATTTCACAAAAATGCAAGAGCAATATATACCATATGAGCAGGTTCAACTATCCTGTAGCCAGTCCTTGACCTGAACATAGTAACAAAATCGTCTGCAATTTTCAAGAAATTACTCAAGATAAGCACCATGAGAAACGGCCGAAAATTCACGAAAAATAATCTGTTCATTACTTAGCATGAGATTAGATTCCTGTCGACGTGACCCGTGGTCGACGATGATCACGCCATCATTCTCTCCTACAGTATAATCATGTTCCCCAGTCATTCCAGACCTGGAAGCCGAATTTGGACCAGAATTCATGGCGCAGTGTCCACTATTTCTTCCAATTGTCGGCAACTTGACAAAATTACAGGAATACCTCACATAGTCACATTAGTGTTCCTAATGCAAATAAACAAGAAATAAAGTTAAAATTGAAGGCAACCCAACAGATGGAAATGACAGGAACTAGTAGCGAAGAAATTGAGTACGGTCCAGCAGGTAACATTTTTACCTTGAGGAAAAACTGTTTGCTGGAGTTCCAGTGAATGGTTGGAAAGAGATCGACACCGGGTGCATAGACCTATTAGAGCACCCCCTGTAATTCTTGCTTAAGGTAAGAGCAGAGAACAGAAAGATCCCTCTATATTTTCTCAAAAGGCAATGTAGATGCTCGATTTAATTGGCACCTTCTGCATAAGAGAACCAATTCAGTGGGGGATGAAAACATGCTTTCCAGAGACGCAAAACACAAAAAGTATCTTAGAGTGACTACAATGCTCGGTAGGTCCTAAATTTCTATATGAGTGGCCAAATCAATTATTTGCCCCTTTATAGAGTGGCATCTCATCTAAAATTGCCTGCACTAGTGGCTAGAGCTAAACAATGGCACGCAAATTCATTTCCATTGAGATTCGAAGAGGATTATAGCCATCCATTATCAAAGTAAGATATAGATTGAGTTGCTGTCAAATAGGGATAAGGATCGTGCTCTAGTCGATTAAGGAAGGGGAATTTGACACTTTGCCCTGAAATGGAGTGAGTTGAGATGAATTGGCCAGGTCTGTTGAAGGTGTCTGAAGTAAGGTGTTGCCGGTTCCATCTCACAATACTAGGGCATAAAGGATTCAATCAACCAATCAAAACAGAATAATACTGGAGTAGGGGGGAGTTTTTCGAGTAACCAGTAGGGGGGAGTTTTGGTTGGGAGGAGCTTACCTCGCCTCCAGTGCCGTGACGGCCGCCGGACTTGGGCCCGTCAGGGGGGGCGGAGAGGAACGACGGCGAGATAAGAGTGAGGTGCGTGGGGTTGGAGTGGGGACCTACCTTTTTTTTTTGAAACTGGAAGGAAACCAGCTCAGCAGAATCGCCGGCTACCAAATCACAAAGTCAGGCGCAGAACCCATCCAGACATCTGGGGGTCTGCAGCCAAGCTTCGCACCATGCGTCGCCAAAGCGTCCGCCACCTTATTACACGCCCTTGGGCAAAAAGAAATACGGAAAGAAGCGAAATTTAAACTAATTTGGAACTTAATCTCTCTAAACAAGGTACCATTCAAAGCCAGTTCTTGACCACTCCCCAAGATCGCATTTACCAACTGCTGCGAATCAGATTCCACCTGGATATTTAGCATCCCCAGCTTTGGGCAAAAAGAACAGCTTGCAAACAGGCTTCAGCCTCGGCGTGTAGCGCATTCTGGACGTGGTGCATACTGCCAGCAGCAGCACCAAAGACCATGCCATCAGCATCACGAACCACCAGTCCCCAGCCACCAGTGTTCCCACCAGCATCAAAGCTTCCATCGACGTTGATCTTGAGCATCTCCTCTGCTGGTTGCTGCCACTTGCAGACAACATTGTTCACTACCTGACCCCTCCCTTTACTTCCGAACCTCTCAAGTTCAGCACAAAAGGCCATGATCTGATGTATCGCGGCATCATGCGATGCCTTAGCTTCCCCAGCGTTGCACTTATTTCTAATCCGCCACCAAACTGCGAGCAAGGCCACACGCAGCAGTTTTGTTTTCTCTTCCTTCTGTAGTATTTTACCCACAAACTCTCTCGCATTAGTACACTCTAGCAGAGACATCCGAAGATGGTCAAGCTCCAAGTCACTCCAGAGAGCTCTTTCAAGTTTGCAACGGAGGAAAAGATGGCCGCCGTCCTCATTCAGGCGCTGACACATGGGGCAAAGGGGACACGTGGGGTCCTACCTGGTGGTGTGGTGGAATGCTGGCCCCTCGACTCGGACTGGTCAGGGGCTCAGGGCGTCAGGCGTCTCTCGTTAGCCTTGTTTCATTTGGTTACCTACGACTACGAGCAGCTCCAGTGCTCATGTGTTTAAAAAAAATTAAAAAAAATTATATTTCGAAGTTTCAAAAAAATATGAAAACAACATGGATATTCTCAATGACATATTCTAAAAACGTGCAAAATTTCAATTAGAAATACTTTTTACTTTGAGCTACACAACAAATGTACATACCTGAATAAAGTGTTTCAAATCTCCAAAAAAATAAAATTTTGTCATTTTTGTGTAGCCCATAATACAGAGAATTTCACTTTGAGATTTCACACGTTTGTAGGTACATTATGAAATACAGCAAAAAATATTTTCAATTTATTTTAAAACTTCTAAATATTTTTTTGATTTTTTAAAAAGAAGGGTGAGCACAAATGCCTTTCCAAATATCTAAGGGCAAATCCAATGGGCCGACGCAAACGGACACGATTTCTGTCCGCGTTTCGTCCGTTTGGTTCGCCATACGGACAGGCGTCCGGCCCATGTCCGCTCTTACCGAGTCACTACACCCAACGGAGCGACCCATTTGGTCCGCCCGGCCATTTTTTTCGGATCATTTTAGGTTTTTGCCTCGGCCATTCCATACAACATAAATTTAAGCAAATAATACAAATAGTTTATTACAATCCAAATAGTTTAGCAAATAAATACAAATTGTTTCACAAATAGTTTACAAACCAAAGAAATAATAAATTGTAGCAAATGGAACTAGTGGTCTTGTGGTGCTGCCACACATGCTCCACCAAATCATTTTGGAGCTGAATATGATTGTCTTTTTCACGAATATCACAGTGGAAGTTGAGAAACTGAGCAAAAGATGCCACTCCCTGTGGCTCAACCAACTCACCCTAAAACTGCCATGCTTCGTCATAGAGGCTGCATCGCGCTCATCCCTCTACGATCATGTTATGCATGATCACATAAGTTGTCATCACCTCCCACATGTTCTCCTTGCTCCATGTTCTAGCAGGGTGCCGAACAATAGCCCATCGTGCTTGTAGCGCACCGAAAGCACACGCTCCACATCCTTCCTAACACTCTCTTGTTCTTTGGCAAACCTTTTCCGCAAGTGGGGAGGAAGCAGCTCCGGTGGCGGTGGCGAAGAGGAATAGGCGGCGGCCGCCGGGATGGCCTGGAGAGCCAAATCAGGGTGGTGACGGTAAAAGAACATTTCTTAATCCCTTATGTTTTGTGTGTTAGGCAATAACACTAGTGATACATTAATCTGGTGTTAAGTAATGCATGTTTTAGATGATTTAATCATCTATGCCTCAACACCAAAAGGCTAAGAGAAAAGGACCTGCACAGTTTCCTGAAGAATGATTCAGACAGAAAACTGGATATTCCGGTCCCAGGTTGGGGTGGATTATCCGGCCTACAAGTTTTCCCAAAAGGAAAAAAAAATGGCTAAGGACGAAGCGCAGAAGATTGCGCAGCTCTCTAGACTCGACCAGAGATTTAGGCCGGAGATTTGCTCTAAGGCAATGAGCCGGAATATCCGGCCTCCCTGTTTCCAACGGCTAGAAATCTGAAATCATTGACCTTGGGAAGCTCGACCAGAAATCATTGACCCCCATTGTTGCAAGCTCAAAACTCAAAGATCTCCCAATCCCTCCACCCAAACTTGTTGATCTTTGGAGGATTGAAGGAGAAGGCCAAGATCTACATCTTCACCAAGCCGATTTACATCCCCCCATTAACTTGAGGGATTCGTGCTTAGGGTTTCCATTGGGAAAACCTAGGCTTCTTGTTGTTCTTACTTATTGTTCTTGTGACAGCTTGTGGTGATTTGGGAGCCCCCAATTAAGTTGTGGCTGTGTTTCCCAAGATTGTTGTAAAGGCTCCGGATTCCGTTTTGAAGGATTCCGATAGTGAAAGGTGAACCGAGCCTTTGTGGTGAGGTTCATCGAAGAATAGGGTGAAGCCTTTGTGGCATTGAGCAAGCCTGTCGTGGTGAATCTCACACCCCTCCAACGAGACGTACTCCCTTAAAAAGGATGAACTCGGGAATACATCCTTGTCTCCGCGTGCTTCACTTCGATTACTTCTATCCTTGTTTACCTTTACTTGTATCTTGTGTAGTATCTAGTTCTTGCTTGTCATATAGGTAAATTTATTGTAGTTGCATATCTAGAGAATTTACCTTTGTTTCAAGCCTAAATCGAAAAAGTGTTAAAATTTGGAGTAGCACCTATTACCCCCCCCCCCCTCTAGGTGCCCATGCGATCCTTTCAATTGGTATTAGAGCCTCGGCTCTTTATTCGGGCTGAACCGCCTAAGAGAAGTTTAGTCGTCGAGAAGGAGAACACGGGGAACATAGCACTTCGGTTTCCATGGACGATCTCAAGGCTACGGAAATGTCCTTGAAATCTTCCATGGAGACACAAATGAATGAGTTGCGTGAAATGCTAGTGAAATTCATGAGTGCCAAGGGACCTCCAGAGTCTCCTCCTCAAGAGGAAATTCCTACTACCGATGAAGGAACAACTAAGGTTGATCTCGAGGATGATAAGGAAGGGAGTGGAAATACCGGAACTAAACCTAAACCTCCTCCACCCGAAACCAAAAAGGAAGGTGGGAAGCCCGAGTACCATGAGGCTCCTCATTGGTACTCACCCGACCCACCTATCCCTCACCCTCATATAAACTTTAGGGGTGACCCACCTAAGCTAAATTTATCATCTTTTTCTAGTTGGCAATATTCAATGAGATCTCATGTGAACAGTGCCTCTGTCGAGCTTTGGAGGATCATTGAGGTTGGATTCAAGGTCGTGGATCCAAGCAACTTGACAAGAAGAGAGGTGGTTGATAAACTCAATGCCACCGCCCTACACATGATCCATCTTGCCGTGGGTGAAAAGGACTTAACTCAAATTCAACAATTCACCACCGCCAAGGAAGCTTGGGATGCTCTCTCCGATGTGACTGTTGGGAATGAGAGGATGAAGAGAAATAGATATGATGCCTTGAGCAATCAGGCCGAAGGCTTCTACATGTATGAGGGTGAAGATCATGAAGATATGTACCGGAGGCTCAAGACCATTGCTACTACCTTTAGTGCCCTCGGTGCAACCTATGTGGATGATGCTTGGATCAAGAGGAAGTATGTGAGTGCCCTCATGCCATTCGAGCCCATTGACTTGAGGAGTCTACAAGGAAGACACAACTACCATCTCTTGTCCTCCGATGAAGTTAGCAAGAAATGCAAGCATTCAAGGTTGCCACCAAGAAAGCTCAAGACTCTTGAGCTCGGGCCATTGGAATGCACAAGGGTGTATCTCTTGCTTTGAAGGCCAAGGTTGTGGACCAAGAAGAATATGTAGGGTGGGAAGAAGAAGTGATCTCTTTGGATCCCGAAGAGGTCAAGATTGCTCATAGAGATTACATGACACTTGCGGCAAAGACCTTTTGGAAGAACCCATCCAAAGCTAAAGCTCAAGTGGAGCAAAGGTTCAAATCAAGTGGCAACAAGGAGGGTGTGCCTCAAAAGTGAGGTCTTGCTTCAATTGCCAAGATAAGTTTCACTTCGTCGCCGAGTGCCCTTATGAGAATAGAGAAGACCATGGAGGGAAGCTTGTTCCCAAGGATAAGTCAAAGGTCCCTCGCAAGAAGCCTTACTTCAAGAAGAACACCTGAAACAACAAACCATCCTCAAGGATTGCGTTGGTGACTCAAGAAGAGTACTTGTCCGGGGATGATGAAGAAGAAGAAACTACAAGTGAGGTGGCCGCCATAGCCATCACTTCATCGCCATCCATTCTGCGAGGTGTCTCATGGCCAAGTCCAACGAGGTATCATTTTCTCCCTCTTCTAAGATTATGAATGAAATGCATGATCTTAATAGTCTTAGAGTAAAGGAATAAATTGTTGCTTTGGATCATTTTATGGCTAACTTGCAAGGGTGAAAGCAAGAAACACTTTGAGGCTCTCATGAGCCAATATGGTGAGGCACAAGGCCTCCTTGAGGAGAAGGGAAGAACTGAAAGAGAAGATGCTCTTGAAATTGCTTCTCTCACCGTTACTCTTGAGGAAGAGCAAGAGCTCTGAGTTACTCTTGAGGAGAAACTTGATTCTATTGAGGAGTCACATAATGACATTATTTCCAAAATCATAAAGGAACGTGACCATGCTATTGCTAAATATAAATGTATAAAAAAGAAAAGGTTGAACTTGGTGTTGGTCATGCTAGACTAACTGAGGATCTAGAGAAGCTTACCAAGGCTCACAAGGCCTTGTAAAGTGAGCACTCTACTCTCATCAAGTCTTCCGAACAACTTCAAATTCAACTATCTAAAATTTATGTGCCTAGTTCATCTACTCTTCCTTGTGATCATGCAAATATTATTGAGGAAAATGTTAGGTTGAAGAACGAACTTGCCAAGGCCTCTAGTTCCCAAGGTAAGAGCCCTATTGATGATCTTTTGCAAATGCAAAAGCCACGCAATGGGAAAGAGGGTCTTGGTTATGTTGCCAAGAACAAGAAGAATAACAAGAAGAAGGCCAAGCCCGCACAAGCAAAGAAGACTACCATTGCGGGTGGTGATGCCACTACGGACAAAACCACTCGTAGTGACTTTGCGGGAATTGCTAACCGTCACTATATTCTTTATGTTGATTATCATGGTAATGTTTATGCAAAATATGTTGGTCCTTATGATGGTTACATTGCACATTCTATTTGAGTTCCGAAAACCCTTGTTGCTAACAAAAGAGGACCTATTGCAAGATGGGTACCTAAAACCAAGCAATGATCTCTGGTAGGACTATGCTTCCAGTGGGTCGAAATGGGTGCTTGATAGTGGTTGTACAAGTCATATGACCGAAAGCAAGGAGCTCATGACGGAGTTGAGACCAAATACAAATCAAGCAACCGTCACATATGGAGATAAATCAAAGTCTAAGGTAATGGGTCTCGGCAAGGTGGTAGTCGCAACTAATATCACACTTGTGATGTCATGCTTCTTGAGACCCTCGGTTATAATTTACTTTCAGTTCTTGCTCTTGAGAAGATGGGTTTTTTTGTCTTCTTTGAACCTGATCTCGTGGTACTCTTGTGGAGCAAGACTCTAAAGGTCACTTTCGTTGGGTATGTCGAAAGTGGAGTTGTTAGCACAAAACCACGACTTTGGCGCTTCAATTGCGAAAAACTGCGACAATGGTGTGGGATCGCATATAACCGCAACTTTGGTGGCAAGCGTTCGCAATTTTCAAACTTTCTTCTCTAAACGCGAATTGACCCCGATACTGACTTGGGGGTCCCACATGTCGGGATGATGTGGAGCGCTGACTGGGCAGCAGTTGACGCCCGTCGGTGTGTCCGTTAACGGCGAGGGCAGGCCCACCTGTCAGAGCCCACGGGACCCACCTGTAAGAGCATGGATTTGTTAGGTTTCAGTTAGCCCCGTGCCACTCGCATTTCAGTTAGGTTAGAGCAATGTCGACTCATCCCGGCGGCGACCTTGGCGGCGCAGGCGGCGGTCCTGGGGGCGGCCCTCGCGGCACAGTAGCTGAGGGCGCAGGCGGCGGTCCTGGGGGTGGCCCTCGCGGCACAGGATCTGAGGGCGTGGGCGAGAATGGCGGAGGCGGCAGTTTGCCGCGAGCTTCGTCGATGTCGCCGACGATTCATTCGGGGGCCGCACCGGCGTAGCGGAGCCAGCACTGCCCATTCCCCTTTGGCACCCCGTAAGTTCTTGCCATTTGATTTATCATCCGATTCATTGGCAGCTCGCCGTAGATTTGGTATAGGTGAAATGTAGTATTCAATTGAGGTTAAATTTAGGTGAAATTTAGTGTTCGTAGGTGAAAGTTTGTCTGAATAATTTGTGTTACTAAATAATTTGTGAAAGTTTTCTGAATATTTGTGTTAACTGAACCTTTTTCATGCAGTTTTGATGATGAAATTTGGAATATTAGGTTTAATATTCCCGGTGCAGAAAATTTAGAGGGCAGTTTGTGCAGATTTGACATTACAGTGGTATCTTTGATGTCACTGATTGAAAGCCATGGGTATGGTTACAAAGATATGATTTATTTTGTTAGGGAAAAGGGGAAAGGATTTGAAGGAATGGAGCCTATTGACAGCATGGCCTAGGTTGGTCAGATGTTGGAATTGTTTGACCATGAGAAGGTGCTGCATCTAACTGTTATTAAACATAGTTCAGTTGTACCAAATGATCTGAACAGGGATGAGTTGGTGGACACAGTTGGAGTGACATGCCTTGTGATGATGAAGTGATGTATCCTGTTGCAGTTGACTTAGAAGGTGAGGCTTTTTACCTTGGAACACAACAGAGCTGCACATTGGACAAAGGAAAAACTCATATCCCTGCTTACTCTGTTCCTGTTGATGTTTTGGATTCAGATGATGAACTTAGCATGTTGGAGAAGGTTGAGTCAGTAAAGAGACATAAGGAAGATAATTCTGAAGAAATGTATTTGTGGAAAAACTTAAAAGACTAAAGCAGCAAAGAAAAGATCCAGATATGCACATTAAAGGTGATACAGATGTGGAAGAGATATATTCCGAAGAGGAGGAGTCACAGTCAGAGTCAGAGCAAGAGTTTGAAGATGAAATTTTTAGTGAGAAGAAGAAACCAATGAGTAAAGGGCCAACCAGCAGATGTCATCATGAGCCAGAGGAAGCGGAACCATTTTATTATTGCCCTCATCTGATGAAGGTAGCATCAATGAAGACATGGGTGAGCAAGATGATGATGGAGCTGTTGAAGTATCATATGCACTACCAAGTGGAAGAAAGAGGGGTTGAAGAAGTTGGACAAGAGGCAGTGGTATGATCCACAAAGGGCTGATGCGCACTTGTAGTTTGGCATTAAGTTGTGCTTCAAGATGTTTGCTAGTTCAGAATAGCTCTTAGGAACTATCATAGCTCTCAGCTTAGGGACTTTGCATATCACAGGAACAATAGTGACTCAATTATTGTGAAGTGCAGCGAGTGGAAGGACACACCGACAGCTAGTGAGGGGAAGGACACACCGACGAGCCCAGTCAACTCTCCACGTCAGCAGGCAAGTGTCCCTTTTATTTGACTGCCTTGAAGGTAGCTCATGAGAAAACTTTCACCATTAGGAAAATCAAAGCATTGCACACTTGTGTATCCAGTGGAGGGAAAACAAAGGTTAGCATAGATTGGCTGGCAAGGCAGTCTGAGCAAGCAGTCAGAACATATCCAAATACTTGTGTTGATACACTGATTGATAATACGAATCAAAAGTTTGGAGTGGAAGTGCCTAGGAGCAAGGCTTACAGAGCAAGGAAGAAGGCATTTGCAACTGTTATTGGCGATCAATACAAACAGTACAGAAGGTTGAGAGACTATTTGCAGGCTATTCTTGACACAAACCCGGGCAGCAGGTGCATAGTTACAACTAAACATCTGGTGGAGCATCCTAGTCAAAATCCTAGATTCCATGGTTTATTAATTTGTCTAAATGCTTCAAAAGAAGGATTCTTAATGGTTGCAGACCATTCATAGGTGAGTTCTTCTAGTTTCTACTAATTTACTGCTGCAATTATTTGCTAGGTGCTTTCTTTATTTGTTCGGTACTGAGTTTCAATGTCTATTAAATTGGGCTTGATGGATGTTTCATCAAATTGACAACTGGACAACAAATTTAGCTGCAACTGGGAGAGATGGGAACAACAATATATATCCCATTGCATTTGGTGTAGTGGACAGGGAAGACACTGCTAGCTGGCTGTGGTTTTTAACCCAGCTTAAATATTGCATTGGAGAGTTAGGCAAATATGGGAACTACACAATTATTTCTGACAGGCAGAAGGTAAGCACAATATTACTTGTACTCACAATAATAGCTACTAGGCCATTGCATATTACTTGTACTCACAAAATATTACTTCTACTTCTGCAGGGTTTAATCAAAGCAGTTGCCCATGTGTTCCCTAACTCTCCTACAAGATTCTGTTTGCGGCATATATATGCAAATTTCCAGAGAGCAGGGTTTCAAGGGGAAGAGCTGAAGAAGGATATGTTTGCAGCAAGCTATTTTTTTCGAAGAGTGGGTTCGAAAAAGCAATGGAGAGTCTGAAAAAGGATTGTTCTTTAGCTTATGATTGGCTAATGCAGATTCCGGTTGAAACATGGTGTAGGCATGCATTTGATACAAACTAAGACAGATCTTGTTGTCAACAACCTATCTGAAGTGTTCAACAAGATGATACTTGATGTGAGGAACAAACCAATCCAGACAATGATTGATGGCATAAAAGACAAGCTTATGGTCAAATATTCAGCAAAAGAGCCAAAGCCGAAACTACAAGATGGGAGATCACACCTTTGTACGCTGAGAAGTTAGAAGAAGCAAAAAAACATGCTAGGCATTGCAAAGCTAAGAATGCTGAGATAGGCTGTGGCAAGTTTCTACAAAAGGGCCAGGAGTACATGCAGTTGACCTGAGAGCAAGAACTTGTGGTTGCAGAGTTTGGGATGTTACTGGAATTCCTTGCAACCATGCTATTTCTGTGATAACCAAAATCCATCAGTTTCCAGAGGATTATGTACATGATTTCTTCAAGAAGCCAATGTACAAGGAAGCTTTCAAGAATGTTGTATACCCTGTCCCTGGTGCTGATGATTGGCCAAAAACAGATACACCTGACATTGAGCCACCTTATTTCGATGTCAAACCAGGGAGAAAACAAACTAAGAGGAGGAGAGGTGCATTTGAAGTTCCTGTGCCGAAAGACACCTCCAGGATGGCTAGTATCACCTGTGGCAACTGCAAACAGTTAGGACATAGATACATATTCTGTGATAAACCATTGAGGACAGAGCTACAAATGCGAAAAGATAATCACCAGGTGAAGTAAACATTTTATATGCATTTTGTTTTTGATTACTACTTTTAACTAACATTTGCTTTTGTTCGACAGTCTAAAAGGGCAGCAGCACATACAACAACACCAGTAGCAGCAACTTCATGGTCTACTGCTGCACCACCAGCCCCACCAAGGGCACCACCAACAGCAACTTCATCTTCTGCGGCTGCACCACCAGCCCCACCAAGGGCACCAGCAGTAACTTCATCTTCTGCGGCTGCACCACCAGCCCCACCAAGGGCACCTAGGGCACCAGCAGCACCAGCAGCTACAGCTTCATCAGCTCGAGCACCATTCTACGCACCTAGGAGTTCTTCTGCAGCCCAAACTGGTAGGAGGGTGAGTACCAGAACCAGCAAACCTACAGGAAGGTTACAAAGCTACCTGAATGCAGGGAAGCACGGCTCCTACAAAAAGTCTCAGAAGGAGGCTAACAATGATGGCCAGAAAGATTGATGGTTGTCGTTCAAGAATATGTGTGTTGAACTTTTATTTCCATGTGTAAGACTAAGTGGATGTTGTTGTTCAAGAATCTGTGTGTGAAACTTGTATTTCCATGTGTAAGACTAAGTGGATGTTGTTGTTCAAGAATTTGTGTGTGAAACTTGTATTTCCATGTGTAAGACTAAGTGAATGTTGTTCAACAATCTGTGTGTGAAACTTTTATTTCCATTTGTTGTGTGTACTTTGTGGAAAATTTGTGATAACCTATAATGTCTCAACCTTGTGTGCTTTATCTTGCACACAATTTCGGTTGGATTCCATTATTAAAATTCCATATAGCATACGTATCTTGCACACAATTAAGGATACATAGATATCTTGCACACAATTTTTGAAAACAATTGAGGATACATAACTCAAACATACATAAAAATTCTGACCAACATACAAACCATTAACACAAATTGTTCAAACCAACATACAAACTAGTAGTTCAAAGGTTGCATCACATTACAAACCAAACACTACATTCTGCCAGGCTACATTACCAAAGTTCAAAGCTTGCATCATAATGGATGAAACATGAGAGCAAATCACTCATCACATATAGCCCTAATCCTCGCAAGTTTTTCCTTGTTTCCACAATTGGCGTTAAACACATCAAACAGGGAGTACTAAAGCTTCTTCTTTTCTGCCTTAAGCACCACTTTTTCTTCATCCCATTTCTGCTGCCTAGCCTTCATTACTTCGGCTTGGCTTCTCTGCACACATTTCAGCTCACTAACCTGTGCCTCCAACTTGCTTATGGTTAACTTCATCTGCTCCATCATGTCATGGTCTGCCCCCTCCCTCTGAATCCTCTCATAGTTCGCCTTCATGGTAGCTTTGCTTGTTTCCTTGATGAATCGATTTACATCATCTGTGCACTCCTTGTACATCTTCTCCCACTTGTTCTTCTCATCTGACAAGTCCTGAATAATGGTGACATGATTCATCTTCTCATCAAGAGCAGCGCTGCAGGCGTCTTCATACATCCCCCATAGTTTTCCTAGTGCTCTCTTAACTGTTGGTGACCATTCTCCATCTACCCAGTCCACAAACCCACAATTCTCAACTTGCTGCAAAAAAATCACAAAACATCATTATATCACTTAGCTATCTTCAGCATTACTTACAACACGTTATCTAAAATATCTACACAAACTTGCTAAAATAAAGATCACAAAACATCAATATATCACAAATCATATAGCTCATTTAGCTATGTTACTAAATCTAAGTAACCTACTTTAATTAAAATGTCTACACAAATTCGAGTAAAAAATTGAACTACGGACTCACATTTAGCACGGAACACATGAAGAATCTTCTGCCAATGCTAGTTCCTTGAAAAGCCATGCACTGGTTCGGCTCCAGCTTGTGCACGCGGCAACGCACAGGACAACCGATGGCCAAACCATCAAAATCAGGGTCCCGAATGGTATCTGGAGCATAATTCAAGGGCACCGAGTTCTGAACGAGCAGAAACAACCCACAGAATCAACAAATGGATGACGAATAGAAGAAAAACGACATTTCTCAAACCCTAACCCTAGAAATTGGGGAAAACACTCACCACCAAGTACTCGCCGCTTGAGTACTCGCCGTCCTCCCAGCTCGGCATGGCTGTCAAGCCGACCGCTTCAGCCGGAGGCGACGCAATCTCGGCGTTGGCAGCGGCGGCGGCACACCCACGGCAATGGCGACGGTGGCGGCGCAGCGACGGGCACCGCTCTGCTCAACAAGTGAGGGCACCCGACGGGCGAACAGATAAACGTTCATCCCTTTAACGAACCCATGCTCTTACAGGTGGGTCCCGTGGGCTCTGACAGGTGGACCCGCCCTCGCCGTTAACGGACACACCGATGGGCGTCAACTGCTGCCCAGTCAGCGCTCCACGTCATCCCGACATGTGGGACACCCAAGTCAGTATCGGTGTCAATTCGCGTTTAGAGAAGAAAGTTTGAAAATTGCGAACGCTTGCCACCAAAGTTGCGGTTATACGCGATCCCACACCATTGTCGCGGTTTTTCGCAATTGAAGCGCCAAAGTCGCGGTTTTGGGCTAACAACTCGTTGAAAGTGGGTTGTATGTGGTGGACTTTTCGGGGTCAACCACTACTCATGCGATGTGCCTATTCGCAAAGGCCAACGTGGGGTGGTTGTGGCATCGTCGCTTGTCCCATGTCAATATGAGAACTTCCAAAGTCTTCACAAGGGTGTCCACATCCTTGTACTAAGAGAAAATGTTTCCTTTGCCAAAGATCGTGTTTGTAGGGCTTGTGTTGAAGGAAAGATGCATGATTCTCCCCACCCAAGCAAGACCATCGTTTCATCAAAGAGGATATTGGAAGTCCTTCATGTTGATCTCTTTGGTAACGTTCCCGAAGCTAGTCTTGGTGGGAAGAAGTATTGTTTGGTGATTGTTGATGAGACTATTCAAGATATACATGGGTCTATTTCTTCGAGTTGAAGAGTGAGACCCAACAAGCCATCATCGACTTCTCCAATGAAGTTCAACATCAACACAATATCCCCATATTGGCCATTAGAAGTGACAATGGCTCCGAGTTTAAGAACTACACCTTAAATAAGTTTCTTAGTGAAGAGGGAATTCATCATCAATATTCCGCTGCATATACCCCTCAACAAAATGGTGTAGCCGAGAGGAAGAACCAGACTCTTTTGGACATGGCAAGGTCAATGTTGGCGGAGTTTAAATCTCCTCTCTACTTGTGGGCCAAGTCTATCTCCACGGCGTGTCACTCATCTAACCGACTCTATTTCTGCAAAGGTTTGAAGAAAAAGCCATATGAGATCCTCACCGGCAACAAGCCCAATATTTTCTACTTCCGGGTGTTCGGTTGTATGTGTTTCTATTTGGTAAAAGGAGTTCGTTTGACTAAGTTTCAATCTAAATCTCTAGAGGGTACATTTCTTGGTTACGGTGCCGAATCCCACACTTATAAAATCTTTGACAAGCTCCCACATATTATCATTGAGTCTAGTAGTGTGGAGTTCGAAGAGAATGATGACTCACAAGTGGCGCAGTTTTGTGATGCAGATATTAAGCAGCCTCAAGATGCCATACAAAGAATGAGTGTTGGTTTCTTTCGCCCTATTGAGGTTCACAAGGAGGCAAGCCAAGGAGAAACAAGACCCTGAACCATCTGATCAGGAAGAAATTATCAGGCCGGATAATCCGATCTCTCCCAATCCGGTTTACCTGAAACATCAGCTCAGCCTTCTGGAGTAGTTAGCCCTGATCATGACTAAATTGGTCGCCCCGTTGGGTGAAAAATACGGAATGTGCGGACGCCTGCACGTTTAGTAACTCAAACGGACAAAAAAACTAACAAAAAATGTGTCCATTTGCATCGGTCCGTTGAAATTGCGTTAACATGGGCTAATTAAATTACTCCGCACTATAACCAGTCTGCGTAAATATTCAGACCCGAGAGACCTGAAGAGTTTGAAGCTAAGTTATTCTTCTACTTCCATTTGGATGCACATGACCGGCGCGAGAAATCCTCCGTCCTTTATATATATATATATAGGTAGATATTTGTTTTATTATTTAAATGTGTTTTTATTTAACCGCCTTAATAAGCACTCTTCACCATAGATGCTCTTAGGAGCTCATGTACGTATTAATACACTATATCCTTAGACACCATGGTAAATATGCAACCACACAAAGACTATCCCTAATATCTTCAACATATTCGACATCATGAGCTCTCTAATATTATTTTTTCCTCTTTACCATACTAGCGCATGTTCATTTAGTTAGTTAAGTTAATTTATGGATTTATGTCCCTGTAATATTATCCTAAATTTATTTTTGAATTTTGGATTCTACCTAAATTAAAATTTGCTAATTTGGTTCGCAAAAAATCTCAGATACTCACATTTTTTTGTCATATTATTAGTCAAAGGAAATATTAGTTACTCCCTCCGTTCCAAAATAGTTGACATGAATTTGCATCAAGTATTTTAGAACGGATGGAGTATACCACCAAAGTTATATCATTATATTCAAGTTGGATCGAAATTTCAGATATTATACCTTTATTGACATTTTTTTATGCGAATCAAAGTTATTGGTAGTCTGATATGAAATACAAATTGAGTACTTTGGCGACGTGGGGGAAGGCACCGCTTCGCCTCATCAACCGCACGAGGCAATCAGGAGGAGGTTCCGGATCCAGCACTCCTCGCCGCCGATCCGCTTCCCCTCCGTTCGCCGCCTTGGCGCCGACACAAGGGGGAGGAAGCTCTAACTCTCGTTCGTGTGTGTCTTCGTCCTAAGTTTCCTAGATTTTCGAGTCCCCCGTCAGCGTCATAGTGGGGCTGATGACGATGGTGCTAGTAGGAATAATGGTCTTTTAGCCCATGCTCTTACTCATCGAAGGTGTTGCTAGCACCGGCGAGATGCTTATGAAGTCGAAGCCGTTGGAGCAGTTTCAATATGTCGTCCGTCTTGGCGTGGCGGTGGTCTGCGGGGATGAGTTGCTCTTAGAGTGCGGCAGAGCTTACTGATGCGGATCTGCAAAAGACATTGGGGGATCCGGTCACCTGTTGAATGGTGGGGTGACGTTGGTCCCGTATCCGACGTTGAAGAGGCTCGGAGGGCTACTCCAGCCGATGTTCTTCATCGGGCTATATCCAGCCTTACGGTGTTGGTGGCGATCGCGGCTTATTACCGCCTCATGACAAGAGGTTTCTTCAGCATCAAGATGTGGACCAACTGCTGGTGTTCTTCTTCACTGACGATGGCGGTATGCAACAGTATAATCGCTTGTTTCTCTCATTTTTTTCCGTTACTTGTATTCATCTCAACTCTCTGTCCGTACTATAATCAATACACATAATGTATACCTACGGATGTACATCATCAATTTTATTTTACAAATTGACCTTATATCTAGAACGAGTGAGCATGGACCTTTAGAACATGTAACAACAATTTTACTACTAACAAAATAGAAATCGCAATGAGATTCAACATGTAGTTGGATGGTTCGTCAATTTTAAAACCCAACCCGCCGACTGAACCTTTTCATAGTTACTCTTAGGGTGAGTATATGCGTGTATATGCGAACGTCCTTTCTACTACGTTTCGTATAAAAGTTTACAAAAACCACAATGTTTCAACCACGTCGACCTCTCCCAAGCCTTGCCCTGTAAGGAGAACCGTGTCCGTGTGGAACAAGAACAAGAGTGCTCAAATTTCAAAAAAGAAAAAAAAAGTGCTTTGGCTTGACAAACGGAAAGGAACATGTATCGTTTCCGTCACCGGCCGGCGATACCTCTTTTTGTTTCGAAAGTCACCGGACACCGGACACGGCCTCAGCGGCATCGATCCACAGATTAACCTGGTAACCTAGCGAAAACCATCGACAGGGTTATGGCCGACGAGGACCACAAGCTAGGGTAAGTTGATTCGCTTCTTAGTTCTACTGCGCCATATTCATGATTTGTAGTAAATTTCTATATTATACTTGGTATGACTAGTATTTATAAGAAGTCGCTCACCAAACAAGCAGTCTATTAATTATAAATGAAAGAATATACTCCCTACACGCTAATAACATAGGGTGGCCATGGGCACGGACCACACGGTGCGTCCCAGCTCTTGCGGTTCGACATGGGGCCCACGACCACTCAAAGCCGTCTCTTCTTCCTCCCCACATCCCTCTACATTCCTCTACTTCCTTCACGTCCGTCTCCTTTGTTTCTCCTCCAACCCCCCACGTCTACATCAAATTAAGGGAAGCGGAAAAAGGGAGAGACGGAACTATGCGAGCCGAGTTCTTTCTTTGTGAAAGGAACATTTTTTTTTGCCAATTTTTCAACAGTTTGAAATAGATTTTAAATAAAGGATGCATCTGCAGAGAGGCAAGACGCCTCTCTCGAAATTTAGTTATGCAGTAAGGATTAAGCTTTCGCAATTATAGTCAGATAATTTTCTACCGAACAACAAATAATTTCACCCAGATGAGACAAGTTAAACACGACGGTTAGGTGATAAATTGTGAAGCATCATGTAATTTGGATTGTGGAGATTTCAGAATTAGTTTGGGGTCATTGGTTAAGTGAAAAGATCAAAAAGGTCCTTGCCGCCGCCGAGACCCAGGAGCAAACCGCACTCGCATAGGTCCCCTCACTGTCACTCCAAGGGCTCTGGCGCAGCATTTGGCGCCGCCGGTCGACGCTCCCTTCAAGGCTCAAGCCGGCGCAGCCCGTGCCGTCGTCGCCCCGGCGATCTGGGCTCGGAGGGCTCTTACGGCATATCCTCAATGTCCAACCCCCCAGTGTCCGACCCCCCTAGGGCTTCCCCGCAGACGGCGTTGGCACCTGGTCGCCTCCCACTCGCCGCGGCGGAGGAACACCCTGGTCCCTGGCTCGCCGCCCCCTTCTTCCTGGTCAACAGAGCCCTCAGGCCGCGCCAGTCATGCCTCCCTACCTCCTCCACCGCCTCCATCGATTCCCCCTCGACCGCGCCATTCCTTCACGAGAGGGCGCCGTACCCAACTGTTTTCCTCTGGTTCTCTTCCATACCAGCTGGTCCCCCGTAGGCTCAGCCCCATACCGCCATGTAAGTAAGTGCCTCAATCGTATTTTAATTCGTGCAAGTGGTGTGGAACTGTGAATCACGTAGTACAGTACTAGTTACATGGGTCAAACACAAGACTTGCTCACATGGAGATATGTTTTAAACTGTGTAATTTGCACCCTTCCATCATAGCTGACTGAGATTTCTCATCAGGATTTACAAGGGCAATGTGATATCACTGACTGATGCCCCTCCAGATATGTCAAGATTGAAGATTTCGTCACCGGACCCTCATATACCTGGTTCAACGGATGGGTATGATCATTTTTATTTTATTCATATTATTCAGACTATTTGAGTGTCCATTTGTTGCCACAGTACAACAAACTTAGCACTAGAAACATTTTTTAAAACATCATAGGCAAGTGATTAAGGGGCACCAATGTTGTATAGTAGATCAAAGTATTGTGTCTGACTTCATCACGACTAATGCATGCATTTTGGGTTACTTGAAATAATGAAAACATATGTGTATTCTGAAAACAATTAGGTATACCTGCCGCAAGTAATAAATTGGACATGGTAAAATCAATATCGGCCAATATAAAGTCAACATTAGTTAGATAGGTATCTTTTACCATCCCTGCTGTGAATGTTCGACTTCCATGAAAACATATGAATCTGATGGACTGATTCTATCAAGCTATCTATATATTCTATTAGGTGCCACAACTGATCGCTTGCAAGCTACTTACAAATTAACCTATTTACCAGGATATTGACCACATAATTAATCGTGAAAGCAGGTAAATGCAAATTCAAACAAACACGCAGACTGTCACAATGAAGTGATCCCATAGGAGAAAACATAAAATAATGTAGCCGCAACCATTTCATTCTTATACAATAGCTAAAATTGAATAATTTTTGTAATGTAAGATCAAAGTGTTTCTGATCCATCTGTGCAGAGTCGATCTGAGACAACTTTTATGTCTTCTTGTCGAAAATTATCCACCGCAGGTGAGAAGTGACTTACAGTCTCAAATCAAGATTGAGTGTGATCCAGAATCTTACATGAAAGAAGGAAATAAAGGAAACTAGCAATACCAGCCAGCATGCTTAAATAGTATTGCATTCACTATTATACATATTGTTTTAGACCCTCACGCTTTCACATCATAGGACATTTTAATTGGGGACGCCATGTTATCTACCTGTAGCAAGGTTTATACCTCAAATGGTAAGGTTTTCCAGTAAAAATGCACATGGGAGAAGTTACAGTCACCCTGCTGAACTCAAACACAAAAAATGCCAAGAGTGATGTTGCTCGCATCTGCGGCCTTGTTGTCTACAGAGAACGTAAGAACAGATAGATAAGCTCGCTAGGCGTCGTTGCTGTACTTGACGGATTGCTTCCTCTTCTATGGAAGTTTAAATTACCCCTGATCTGAAATAGAAGAATGCGAATAAACTAAAGCCGGGATATAGTCTTGAGGGGCTAACAGGAACCTCCCTTGATTTTTAAAACCTCTAGACTTTGTAGATCTGGTATGACTTGAAATCTCACATCCGATATAAGAGATAGCAACGTGGCTTCTTCTCTCGAATTAGTAGCTGTGGGACTGAATACCAGGGCCGACAAGCAGTTATTTGGCAAAATAGGTATATTCTCAGAGCATGATAATAATGCATGTTGCAGATGGCTGTGGAACTATCACCATCCATCTCATTAAATCTTGCGATTGAATTTCTGTATTTTTATTTTGCTGCATTGTAGAGTTTAGCAAACTTTCAGGCTCGTAAAGTTGTGTTGCTTGCTTATTTCAGGCATTGTTTTGTTTTGTTTTGTATTGATTCATCCATTGTTGTTGTGCTAGTCACCATTTATTATTAACAAAGTTGTGTTGCGTGCTTATTTCAGGCATGATAGTGATAAATCCAATGAAGAAAGTTTTGGTGAAGGCAATTCTGACACTTGCCAATATAGGTAATTCTTCCACTTTATATGTCCCTCTTTCTTTTTTTATGTCCAGTAGTTTACCAATTAGTCTTTAAAGTCACTTCAAATGATAGGCCCATAAATATTTTGTAAAAACTAAATGTGGTTAGGTCATGTATCAATAAGTTCACTCGTGGTTGCTATGACAACTTGCAACAACAAGACAATCAACTCTGGACCTGAAAAACAAAATCCACTCCTAACTTTAGGGGTGTCCTAGTGTATGAGATACCGGTACAAAATACGATCGGATGACGACTATGATCAAGGTGGGCAATAACATTCCTTTTTATTTCAATTCTGATGATGATAGGGATGAAGATGGAGTCGGTAATCCTTATCTTAGGGATAGTTATGGAAATTTGACAAAATGGAGGTTGAGTGATCTA
This sequence comes from Poa pratensis, assembly GCA_947311845.1. Taxonomy (NCBI): domain Eukaryota; kingdom Viridiplantae; phylum Streptophyta; class Magnoliopsida; order Poales; family Poaceae; genus Poa; species Poa pratensis. Next base: position 19,699,441 of record CAMZMU010000118.1, read on the forward strand.
GAGGAAGCATTCGCTAAACATGTCGAGGATGAAGCAAACAATCCAAAGCCCATAGAACGGAAGTACATGAAAGAAGAAAAGCTGAAGATTCATAGCGATCGCATGGAAGGATACATGAAGTTTGCTCTTGATCAGTACAACAGTAAAGAAGAACTTGTTGGGTCTGTGTTCAATTTTATTGCAGTTTGTCATTCTGGTTCAATTTTTTTGCAGCGCGTTTATTAATTTGGAGAATATTTTTCAGGATATGAGATTCGAGTTCGAGAAAGTCCAACGTCAGAATTGGATTGTTGAAGGAGAGTTCGACAATGAGTTCTATTATCATTTCAACTTTGCAGCTAAGCAGGCTCGTACTTCGGGGTTTACATTTTTTGCTGAAGTAACCCCAGAAGATGGAGATGATTGTGACGTTATCTGCTGCAAGGTTCTAAATGACGATGACAATGGTACGTTCGACTACTCAAATTGGAGGTCAAATCACATTTAAGTTATTGGTACGAAGTCATGAGCTTAGACATGGATTCTTTTTAAAGGAGAGTTTTGTATTAAATAATATGTGAAACTGTTTACAAAATGTTTGCAAGACACTCTACATCACGCAGGATAGAACCTGGCCTTGCATAACCCCACAACGTAACTCTCTATGCCCAAACTGGGCCAGATTATGAGCAACCTCATTAGCCTTTCTACTAACTTGAACCAACTTAATGGTTCTCCGTTCTAGCATCATACGGTTAAAATCCTTCGCAATGATACTCGCCAGGGACCTATCCTCAGACCCACATGATCAAAGATTTTTATTAGAGAAGTATAATCAGTTGAAAGATCAAGCTTTCCGTAGTGGTAGCTGCAATTTTCAAACTCTCCAAGCAAGCAATTGCTTCACCCATTTCAGCTGATGTGCAACGAGGAATTACATCCTAGGCCGAAAATAAAACTGAACCATCATGTCTTCGTACTACTGCACCCCAGGCTCCACTTCGTGTATTGTCTGTGAATGCAGCATCACAATTAATTTTTACCCAGCCATGATCAGTTCGTTTCCAGTGGCTGTTTTGGGCTATTTTCTCCATGCATCCAGTGTTAGGTTGCATATGAACTATAGCCATTTTACCTTTCCTGTCAGCCTCAGGAGTACCACTGTTAATCATCAGTAAGGACTCCCAGTAATTTTGAATAAACCTTACCGAATGTGAAATACTTGCAACTCCTTTGTCAAAGATTATGTTGTTACGATCATGCCATGCTCACGACCCTCGTCATCAAGCTCTTCATGGTAGCCCAATCATTCCCCGTATAGGCCATGTCCTTCTCATTTGGGAGGATCCAAATTATTCTAGCTTCTTGTCTAAGAGTTCTTGCTTTAGTACAGGTCATAACCGCATGGTAGCCGTCTTCCTTCTCCATACCACAAATAGTACATGTAGACAATACATTGGGCAGGCGTCTACTCCTGTTTACCTGTACAGCCAAAGAATCAGTAGCAAGTTTCCAAACAAAAACTCTTACCTTAGGCGGTACGTTAGCTTTCCAAATGTTTCTGTCCCCATTTTTTCTGTTAATTGAATTTGTTTGAATTGCAAGCTTCTCATCAAGAGCAATTCTGTACGCTGATCTCACTGAAAACCCCCATTTTCCCCCCTAGGCCAAGACACAAAGTCTTCCAAGTTCCAAGTCAGTACTTGGCAATCTGATTCTTAGCACTTCTTCTGCATCATGAGGCATAAATATTTCCTTCAAAATATCTTCTTTCCAAGTGTGGTCAGTTTGGTTAACTAGATCAGCAACTCTTCGGAGTCGGGAGTTTGTAGGATTACAACTTATCTGATTATCGCCTCTGGGAATCCAACTATCTCTCCAAATCCACACTTTTCCCGTTACCAAATCGCCATACTAAGTCCTTCTTTAGTAGCTGCAGACCATGGGTCACACCTTGCCATCCTGGAGAAGGATTCTTAGACATGGAATTGGTATTATTAAGTCTTTTTAATGCTGCAAGTATAGTTCTATCTTAATGCTACTTCTGGAATTAATTTTACTACTCAAATTGAACGTCAGATCCCATTGAAGTTGATTGCTACGAAGTCATGAGCTTAGACATGGATTATTGATATTATCAAATATTTTAAATGCTGCAAGTATAGTTCTATCTTAATGCTGCTTATGGAATTAATGTGAAACTTATGTTTTTCATTTTGAAGGACACTGCTTTGGTTGCAAAAATGAAGGCGTAGATGACTTAAGGCATCCAGCTTGCGAATCTGAGTATGTTGGAGGTCATGAAGGTCGGAAGTGCCCATTTATGGAGAACAGTGAGACTGAGGTACTGCAAACTCATATGATGTTTTCTTTCAGTTTTGCAATTGTATTTGTCACCATTTAATCTGTTCCACGTTTCAGGACGACAGCGATTGACGGACGACGGAGATCTCTGTCTTGGAGGGCTCTATTTCTGCCAGCAGCAAGTCATCGGATATATATATAGTTAATTAGAATTTGTTTCTTGTGGTTGTTTTGAAATTGGTGAATTTTGTAACTTGGCAATTTAATTATGAGAAACTTAGCAGCTATATTGTGATCGCTCTTGTGTGATCAGTGTTCGAAAAACCAGGTCCAGCTTTGGCACCCCTGTTTGGTTCAGTCCTCTCTACGCTAGCAGAATTTTATGGTATCTATTTTGTATGCTCGGATGCTTAGATCTGTAAAAGGGACCCAAATTAAAAAAAACTAAACAAAATCGGACCAATCCTGGTTCCTTTCCTAATTCGAGTTTTTTTAAACCCTGATAGTAATAAAACAAAATGTTCTCACTTTATCAGCCAGTCAGGTCACCTTTGCCGATATGATGCCTAAAATAAAATTCATATCTAATTTGATGTGTGAGTGACCAATCCATGGAGAAATCACATAGATGAGAAACAACTACGGAACAGTGACAAGCAAGAAGATGGTCGAAATTAGGGACATCACCATCACCACCAACCTTAATGGTAACGATTTGTCGAATACCAAATGAGGCGATCGGTATCTCTGGCGAGCTACCAAGATAATCCGCCAGAGACGTGACATATATCAGGTTTTTCAACTAACCACTTCCGATGGAACCAGATTTCACTGAACCTTCACCACTCACGGATGATAATCCGTCACGTAAGGGGGTTTTGATCACCAGAAACGGCTCATTCTGTACTTGTGTTTGGAGGGATGGAAAAATCAATGACCGACTCTTTCCATGTAGATATCCAAAGGTTTTGTAATTTCTTAGGTGATTTCCTAAGTCGCCGGTTAGTTAATTGTCGACAATAAGATCTGTGCGAATGCAAAATGATCAAAATGTCGTGATCAAACGAGGAATAACTTTTTTTCTGGATTGACTAAGCATAGTCAGTTAAGTCTGTGCCAAACCTATCTCAAAAAAAAAAAAAAACTCTATGCCAAACCTCTTGGACTGAATTCAAATAAGAGTCCAAACATATCCTCTAAATTGTACTGCTACTTGTCTTCTATCAGAGTATCGGTCTGTATACGTGATTGGTGACTACTCGGTGACTGGATAGTGAGTAATGGTTGACCTACACGACCGTTCTGCCCCAGTTTAAAAGCAAGGTAGCCTGGCAATTTACAATCAACCATGCATGCATTCATGCATCACATGGTTTATATCTTGTCTTTTTTTTAAATTCCCAAAATGGGCCCTGGACATGATCAACTCCCAAATGGCGAATTGCCTTTGGAATGATTTTGAGTGCCACAGAAAACTGCACCTTGCCAATTGGCACCAGGTTTGTATGAAGAAATAATTTGGGGGCCTCGGCGTACCAAACCTTAGAGATGTTAATATGTGCCTGCTTGGATCGTGGATCAAGAGGTACACCCTAGGAAGAGAGAAAATCTGGAGTAGAATCATTGATAAGAAATATCTTAGGAATATTCCAAATATCTTAGTTGCTAAGGCAAAAAAACCTTCCCAATTTTGGAAAGGTGTTCTTTGGGCAGCCAAGGCGATCAAGCATGGTTACCGTTGGAGTGTTGGTGATGGGACAAAGATTAGAATGTGGGAGGACGTTTGGTTTGGGTCCTCGCAGCTGGCGGTTCAGTTTTGGCCCCTCTATGAAATCTGTTACCAACAAGGGGCCACCCTAGCTGAGATAATAGATGGTGGGACTATTAAACTCATTTTTAGGAGGGTCTTCTCCCCTAGAATGATGGAATCCTGGTATGAGTTAGAGCAAATTTTAGTTAGCACTGCTCTCTCCCGTCGGATGATGCTCTAATTTGGCAACATGAGAACAAAGGGATTTACTCGACTAGCTCTCTTTACAGCATAATTAACTTTAGATGTGTAATCCCTGTTTTCATTCCTTCAGTTTGGTCCCTCCAAAAATCCACATTTTCTTGTGGCTCATGTCTCACAATAAGTTGATGACTAGAGACAACATGGAAAAAGGAAAATGGAAAAACCAGTAGATTGTGTCTTCTGCTCTGATGATGAAACCATTGCACATCTTTTTCATGTGTGTTGTGGCCAAAAAAAATTGGAAAGTAATCTCAGAAATTATTGGCACTAACCTAGGCGCAAACTTAGAATCCGTGAGCAGATTTTGGGTTTCCCAGAATGAAAACTCTGCTTTAAACTCTCGAAATAGGCTTTCGCCCCGCTTTATAAATAAAGCCAACACGGCCAAAGATACAAGGTAGTGAGGTAGCCCTCTTACAAAGAGGATCCTAGGAAAAACGGAAACAGAAGTCACACCAAAAACACCAAGAGGTGAAACAACATGACTACGAAACCGAACATGCAAACTGGGATATCTAAACTCCACGCCAGGTCCTATGGCAGCGCCCCCAAGAGGGTAACGGCGCAAAGCGTCGCCGCCGCCGAGTCCAAAAGGACATGGGTTTTCACCCAGAACCCTCGCACGAGAAGGAGCACCTCGATGATGTCCTCAAGAGGAGAGCGGCACCCACGGGTGCCGCCGCCATTAGTGCCGAAGCACAGAGCTTTCGCTCGGTAACTCCCACATTGCACGAAATGGCCAGAACCCTCGTACGAGAAGGAGCACCTCGACGACGTCCTCAAGAGGAGAGCGGCACCCGTGGGTGTCGCCGCCATCGGTGCCGAAGCACGGAGCTTTCGCTCGGTAACTCCCACATTGCACGAAATGGGCCGAAAGGCGCACGCGACAAGAGCAGACATCCAACTCCAGATCTAGGCACCGCCGTCCACCGGAAGACCGCGCCCTAGCCACCCGCCGCTCCATCCATTGCTGCCCACACAACCAAAGGATGCAGCCACCACCGTCACCATGGTGCTCGCCGTACAGCCATCCATGTGACCCGCCACCCAGGGCCGCCGCCCCGGCATCCACAAACTTTAGCCCGAGGTGCAAACCAGCACACGGTGATGTCGGCGGATCGGACGAGAAGGTGCGCAACAGCCAACCGGAGGGGACCGCCCTCCACCGTGAGAGGCGGTTGCCGGCCGGACACAACAGCTGGATCACACCAGGCCCAGCTCGGGCCCGACCAGGCCCAGATCGGGCCCGTAAAGGTCCTGCCGCCATGCTGCAGCACCAGGGCTGCCGCTGCCGCCTACCTACCACCATCGCACCACGCGCCGCCGTGTGCCACGCTGCAAGCCGCCGGGCTGAGCTCGCCTCCCCCTGACCGACGCACAAGGATGAGGGAGAGGACGCCGCGGAGCCCGTCGTCCCTATCCGTAGCCGCACGCCATCCGCCACCACCATCCAGACGCCACCACAGCAGCGCCGAACCACCACCTCCCTGCGCTCCGCCGCCGCCGGACCCGCTCGTCGCCGCCACCGGTGACCACCACGGAGCCCACGTCCCTGCCATGGAGAGCCGCCCCGCGCCGCCCCTTGTTCCATGCGGGAGAGAGGAGAGTCCTCGCCGCCGCCAGCGCAACGCGGGCTTCGCCCGGCCACGCTCTCTGGCAGCGGCGAGGGGTGGATGGGGAGGGGGAGGGGACCGGTAGTGGCGGCGCTAGGGTTTCCCCCGTGGCGCTCGCGGGGAGCGTCGCGGGGGTGGGGGATTTTTTTTTTCCGCGAGAGCTCTCCCCCACGTACGTAGTCACACAAACTACTCTGCTTTAAACTCCATGTGTGCATGTGTGCTATGGTGCATTTGGAAAACTAGAAATGCTATTATCTTTGACAATCATCCTTGGCGTGATCTGAAATAGATTCTGTGGATGATTTACAAGACTATGAAGAGCTGATCGATCCTCTCAAAAGGACCTGCTCTGGACAAGTTGGAGATGCTCTCTGTAATGATCTCAAAGATTGCTCCAGAACCGCATCGCCTGCTGTGGGGGTAGATGCTGATGCAATGAACATGTCGCCGCCAAGGTGCACTCGCTCTCGGGGGAAGCTCTTCTCCCTCAGCCCAGTCACCCCATTGGAGCTGCCAGCCTCGCCGGAACCATCGCCTTTGAAGAGGTCCAGGCCTGCTACATGTGAGCCGCTGTCTGCAGTTGCTGATGGTTCTGCGCTGCTGATGTTCTGAAGCAAGGCTTTCCCCTGAAAAACTTTGAGTTTTTGTTTCTGTTTGTCTCCCTCCTGCGTGAGGTGCTTCCTGGAGATATGCTGGTTACGAGATATCTCCCAGCTGTAGGGAACTGGTTCCTGTCCGTTTTTAGATTTCCTGTAGTCTGCTTAAATTCGTAAAACTTGGAGTCTCTGTATGGACGAGGACACATGTCTGGTTTCATTTTTATTAATGGAACTGGGGGGTTCAAAGTTCAAACCCCCTTTCAATCTGAAAAAATATTCACAATTATACACTACTTATTGTACAGTTCACAAATGCAGCAGGACGCCTATGTGTATCTTGCCGTAGCTCTCGTGTCCATGCTCATTGTAGTTGCGAGCCGTAGGCGCTTGGCTAGCGACGGCGGCCTCCGACTGCCGCCGGGTCCGTGGCGGTAATCGGCAACCTTCACCACCTCGTCGGGCAGCTCCCTCACCGCGTGATGCGTGACCTGGCACGGCGCCACGGGCCGGTGAATTGGTGATGCTGCTCCGGCTCGGCGAGAAGCCCACGATGGTGCCATGGTGGTGTCGTCCCGGGAAGGTACCTGCGAGGTGATGAATAGTTGAAGACCCACGACACGACGTTCTCGACGCGGCCCCTGAGCGCGCGTGCTCACCGACGGCGGGCGAGACATGGCATTCGCGCCGTACGGGGACTACTGGCGCCAGCTGCGGAAGATCGCCGTCACGGAGCTCTTGACCGCGCACCGCATCCTTTCCTTCCGCGCGATCCGCGAGGAGGAGGTCGCTGGCCTGCTCGGACGGTTCGCCGAGGCCGAGCGCCCCGTGGAGATGCGCGCGCGGCTGTACGCGCTCGTCGTCGACAGCAGCGTTCGCGCCGTGATGGGCGACCGGTTCGAGGAACGCGACTTGTTCCTCGGCGCGCTCGACCGCTCCATCAAGATCGCGGCCGGGTTCAACCCGCCGGACCTGTGGCCGTCGTCCCGGCTCGCCGGCTGGCTCAGCGGAGCCGTGCTCTTCGCCAAGTAGTGCCGTGACATCGGGAACGTGATCCTGGACGGCATCATCCAGGAGCGCCTTGAGAGGTTGGAAGAAGGCGGAGGAGGCCACGCCGAGGCCTTGCTCGACGTGCTGCTAAGGATTCACAACGAGGGCAGTCTCGGTTTCCAGCTCGACATGGACGCCATCAAATCCGTCGTCTTCGTACGTGATCTAACTTCCACCATCATCATCGTCTGAAATCTAGAATAGATTTTCCGTCATCTGAATCCAGTGAGTAGATTTTCCACATGCTGATCATTTTCGGAGAATTAACTAGACTATGTCCACAATTAAATAACGCAGGAAATATTCGGCGCCGGCAGCGAGACGGCAACGACGACGTTGGAATGGGCCATCGCAGAGCTGATCAAGAACCCGAAGGTGACGAAGAAGGCCACGGCCGAGGTTCGGCGAGTCTTCGAGGCACGAGGTTCACTCTCGGCGAGCTCCCGTACATGCGCCTGGTTAGCCGGGAGACGCTGCGGCTGCACACTCCCGTGCCGCTGCTGCTGCTGCTGCTGCCACGGGAGTGCCAGGAGCCGTGCCGAGTGCTCGGCAAAGACGTGCCGCGGGGCATGAAGGTGCTGGTCAACGCCTGGGCGCTAGGCCTCGACAAGAGCTAGTGGCCCGACGCGGCGGAGGAGTTCCGGCCGGACCGGTTCGAGGGTGAAGCGGCGGCGGCGGCAGTAGACTTCAGGGGGGCCGACTTCGCGTTCATGCCGTTCGGCAGCGGCCGGACCGCCGGAGGATGTGCCCCGTGTGGCGTTCGCCCTCGCAAACATCAAGCTCCCGCTCGCGAGGGGAAATGCAACTCGTGGTTTGAGAGATAAACATTTTAATTTTTTGATTTTTTTTCTTTGCAACAAGCAGGATAACATAACTATTTGTACATCCATGCATGCAAATGCTCTGTTTAAAATAGCGGGTTATTGTGTTTAGCGTCGGCGATTTCAAAAGCTATGAAAGGCTATAGCCGGGCTATAGTGCGGCTAAGGCCTTATAGCCGTTTTGCTAAATAATTGAACAAAACAATGTGTGGGTAACATATATTTGTATATACATATCAATAATTCGCACATGCCATGGTGGCCACCCCTCTTGGTTCTATTTTCGGGAGAGAGAGGAAAGAACAAGAAGAATTTAGGGCTCTGGTTGAAATTTGGTCCCCGAATTTGGGCCGAGTGGGAAAAATTTGGCATGAGCGGGACAAATTTGATCCAAGTTTTTTGAATCCATGAGCGGGTAAGGGGCTAAACTGGGGCTAAATTCATTTAGCCGGGCTATTAGCGGTTATTACCCTTATAGCCTACAAAAACCTTTTCTATAGCGCGGACCCTCTCGCGAGGCTATAGCCCGAGCTATAGCCGGGTGATAGCCGGCTATTTAAAACAGAGTGCAAATGTGCATGTCAACACTTCCGAAGGAGATAGCGGTGCCGGCCGGGGCTATGCCTTTCCTTTTTTTGAAAAATGATCGGATTGCTATTTTCAATGACTTAGACATAGTATTTTACAAAAACATAAAAACAGTTATTATTTAGCCACTTGAGAAATAGAAAAAACAACCATTATTAAATTAAATGGAGGATGAGGGGAACCGACAGCTGCCACATCGTTGTAATAAGGATACAACCTGGAAGGTGTATCATATTGCATAGAAGGAGAAGGCCAAGATGGACAATACAACGCCAAGCCAGGCTACCAACAATACAAACACCACACCACCCGGCTTACAAAGCAACCTAGAATTAGCAACGACGATGACTCCCCTTGTACCGTGGCCCGTCATGAATGGCGAGGAGGTGACACACCGAGGTCCCAAACCGCGTCACGACCAAAGAAGGACACTCTGATAAGCCAACTCAAACTACATGTTGGCATAGATCAAGGCACCGTCCGCCATTAAGCGCCTAAGAGTCGGTGAGTGAACAACCACCATTTTATTTCCGTTTTAAGTCCAGAATAAATTAGCCTATTATATGTAAATGCAATAAGTGGGTATTACATACATGAGCTTCTGCAATTTGGCTAGGTCTCGGTTGATAGAATTTTTTTCTAGATATCATTAATTCAGAAAATTGCAACTTCGGTTTAGCGAAATACACTTTCCCATAAAAGTGCAACTTGGTAAAATGGTACAATGTCCAGAGTTTAATGAACTGAAGATGCCATTTTCGTAGTCGAAAAATTTCAATCGATTGAGCCATACGCAAACATGAGCTCATGGCCGATCTATACTAGTCCCTCACGCCCATGCAGCTGTCCAAGCTTGTCGCTCAGACGACATCTTTTGTTTGATATTTTTATCATGATTTACACGAAAATTAGCATCTTCAACGTCATGTGTGCCCAGTCTTAAGTTTCTGAAACTGCCGAGGTCTTGATAGAACCGTGTCATTTGGGCGGGCGCAAGATCCAGGAGTTGCCGTAGACAAAGTGTGAGCTGGTGAAAGGCTTCCCCTGCAGGTCGTCGAGCACCCGCGCTCACCCAATCCTCTGGGTTCACATAGCCTCTAGCCTAGAGTGTGAAGGTGCGTCCAAGGGCTTCTGAGGCGCCTTTGACAAGATCTTTCCCAAAGCGGCGAGAGCTATGGAGAAAGCGTCCATTGTCGTTTTTCGCACCCGGAGTGAGCCAAATTAAATGCAATTATACTAAGATTTAAAACTTATTAAATTTTATATGACATTTTGGTTTTAACATATATATATATATATATATATATATATATATATATTGTATGTTAGTATGTTACTTGGTTAGCATTTTCCCAACACCATAATGTTTGTAATTATTGTGTTTTCTGTTATATAGTTGCAGTGTGTATCATTTAAAATATATCTATGTTGTGCATTAAGTATATTTCATTGATATATATGCCTATAACTAGATGCTGAAATTACCACCTTAAAAGTGAACACAAGTAGAGGAGAAAAACATACGCATCACTGATATTTTAGAATCAATGAATTATATAGTATCTATGTACATTATTGTGTAAATGATCTTCTCTATTTTTATTTATTAAATATATTGGGAGTGCCTCCCAAGCATATGGCCTAAAAAATATCTCAATAGCGGAGTGCAGTGTATGACTAGATGAGCAAATTAAGATAAACTTTTAGAGTATAAATTGAATTGTTGGCGTGATGATTCTATAGTGGTCAAATGTGTCTTTATGTTATAGTGGGTTTAGTAATAAGTTAACAATATGTTAGATTTATATACTTTTTATTAAAATAGCATCTATTACAATAAGGACAGGCGGACATAAAAATATTGTGGTTCTAGTACTTTTGCACATATAAATTTCATTAGTTTACATGCACATGTCAATACCATATCACATGGCGCCAGGAGGTGGTTAGAAAACAAAATTCAGCATTACTATTGAAAATGGGACACATACTCTACTAAAAAATATTTATCAAGTGATAGATATGCAATCGCAACCCGAATAGTTTTATCTAAAAAATACTATAGTGGGATATAGTACATACAAAAACGAACGAAATGTGTGTTATATCACATGCAAAAACATAATGCTTCGTTTTTAATAAATTTATGAAGAACGTGTTTCAAACTGCCTAATTTAGAAATAACTGAAGAATACATGAAATTTGTATGCGTTATCAAATAAGTTATTACATGGTTTTTGTAGTAGGTATCTAAAAATTGTGTCTCATTGTTTTTTGATCTGTTTTGATTAAGCGGTTCTGATACAATCCAACAAATTTTCTTTTATCAAAAATAAAAACTTTTAGCATTTGTATATTTTCTAAAATAACTAATCGAATAAATAGATGTCTCACTGCAAAGAAACAGGCTGCGAAGCGCATGTGGTAGCTGGCGGAGACGGAGCTGCTCTCGTTCATCAACACCCTACTGCTCATATTGTGTTCCCGTTGGTATGCAGAAAATATTGTTGTCATCGTGTAGTCCAGCTATAGAAAAATAGCTCTCTCCTGCTCGAGATGAGCTAGCTCATGCCCAAGCTCCTGGTCATGCAAGTCTGGTCGAAGAGCTCGATGGCAAGGCTGTGTTGTGCGAGCTTCGGGAGGCAGCACTGGAGGGTGAGTCCTCGGCACTGGGGGCGCGTCGCACAAACGAAGGCGGTTGCAGAAATAAATTAAAATAAAATAATGTATAAATTCATTACGATTAATTCACATAAATGGTCAATTATATCCCCAAGCACGAAAAATTACTTGTTTGTCCTTCATCCCAAACTGGCCCACGGAATTTTAACCTTTCGATCGGCTATATACTACTGAGAAAAATGTGTAGTATGATGTACCGTAAAATATCCCTTCAAAAGACATGGAAAAATGTGTGTTACTTCCTCTGAACTAGTCATGGCACAAGACAAAAGTTACTTTTGAAAGATAGGATTACATGTTACATCAGACAAAAACGGTTTGTCTAAATGGACGGAATAACATCTAAACAACACTATACCATCTACAAGATTATCGATTAGGTACTTTACTACTGTGAATGATACAACAAATAACTCAGGCGACCGATCCTAGCAAGCAAATCGATCGCTCAAACGCAAGCAACCTTTAAATTAGTTTGGAAACGTATTAATATCTATGTTTACTCGTAAAAAAATTTAGAACGATCAACCCGACATCTTGTAGCAAAACATGAACTTTTTTCGAAAAGGGGTAGTCTCAGCCTCTGCATCGATTGATGCATACGGCCTTTATTAATTTATTAAGCAAAACATGAACATCAACATAGAGGACAGAGCACCATGATCCGCAGTTTCACAATATGTTGCATGAACGAAATCACAGTATTGCGGTCAAACAAACAGAAATATTTGTTGCAAAAGTTATACCGGGACACTACATAGCATGTAAAGATAGTTTTTCTGGGAGAGCATACCCGTGACTAGGGTATAGAAGATAATTAACGGGGTGAATGTGAAGTCCATCCCCAAGTATGCAGAAAAGTAAAATACAGCAGAAAACTAAGATACAGTTTCTCCCCATGTAAAGGTAGTTTATCCTGATCGCCATTCTGATAATTATAAAATCCTATATGCTTCCTTGGGATATGATCATCGAAGGGAAGAAAATCTGAGCAGACAATACAGACTTCTAGCCCCAAATCTGTTTCTTCAGAGAATCGATTCTTTTCTGCAACTCAGCCTTCTCATCCTCACGAGCTTCAGACGCCTGCATGATCATTTCCCTCGTTCCCACTTCCCGTCTTGGTTGGAAAAATCCTCATCCATACGTTTGCACTCATCTCACCATCTTTCTTCCGCTCAAACGGAGTAAGATAGTACAGTGTTCTAGTACAAACCACTGTTTCCACTGGTTCAGTATTTCCTTTCCCGGATTTCTGGGAGACATATCAACAGGTTCTTCTCTGCTAGCGCTATTTTGAGCAGCAGCAGCAAGCAGCTCACAGCCATCATCCCTTTGCCCAGAAGTTTCCATCGGCACCCGGATGCCCGCAGATTGTTTCTTGTGCTGCTGCTGACCAGCTGCCTTCCTCGTTTGGCTCGCCCGGGTCTGATGCTGATGCTACCAGCTTGGCTGATTTCAGATGCATCGCAGCCACCTCTACATCCTTTCCAGATTCTTCATCGGACTCATCGTCGCTGATCACACTATGTCGTCAGGTGTTGACTGAAGATCAACTGCAGTAGCTTCCTCATTCAAACTCTCATTGGAGCAGCAGCAGCATCTGCACCAGCAGCTCCTTTCGTCTTCCTTTTTCCCTGATGAAACGACATGGGAAGCTGCTTTGTCCTCGCAGCCTTGGCTACATCAGCCGCGCATGCCGAAGAGTGAGGCTCCCACACGCTCATACTCGACCGTCACACCTGCAGGATCACCATATGGAACTATGAAGGCAAGAGCGCTAGGCTCCACCTTATACGTCGCCCACGCAGCCTCTGGATTAGTGTTCACACGGGGGACATTCCCGGGCACGTCCTGGTCAAAGCCCAGCTGCCTCGCTACATGATGGGCAGTACTGCTCGATGGAATTGAGGCCCACGAGCTCGCAAGGGCGCAGACATCGCGCCATGGATAGCAGCTCTTCGCTCCCTGCTATGTCCTGGCCGTGGACCCGGCTGCCACCATTGCCGGGTGGCAGACCAAAGCTTCTGCCTCCATAAGGCATCCACTCAAACTTGTTAGGTGACATGAACACTGCGCGGATATACCTGGGATCGAATGCCGTTCTGACGCTGTGCCACAGTGCAGCCCTTTCCGGCACGCCGTCGTCATTGGGGCCATGGGACCTCCCCGTCTCAGGGCGAAGCTCCCTGAAACGCTCCCAGACCCATAGCTGGAGAATTTGGAGTGGCGCGCATCCGGCGGGCGAAGAGAGGGAACTGTAGATGCTGGCGAGTGCGGCAGGAGCGAGCGCCACGCGTTGGTCGCGAGCCAGCCGGACGGCGATTGGGAACACCCGCGCCTGGACCACGCCGAACGGCGGCGACGGCAACACGTACGCGGAAAGCCACATGGCCAAGAACGCACCGTGCTCGAGTAATATTCCCCCCTCGCCGATGCCATGCTCCTCCGGTGACCGCTCGAGGAAGTACTTTACCCACGCGGAATAGTTTGCTTTCTTGCTCTTGCTCCGGTTCAGAGCGCTCCGAACGGCCTCGAGCGCGTCCATGTCCCCGCGGAGCTCGTCAGGCAGCACCGCGCACGCGGCGGGACTTCCCAACAGGGGCAGGCACCCCAGCACGGCCACGTCCTCTAGCGTCACCGTGGCCTCGCCCCACGGGAAGACGAACGTGCTGGTGTCTCTGGACCAGAAGGCCGAGAGCTGGAGCAGCAGATCCTCGTCGCGCCGCACCCGGCGCGTGGTCGCCAGAATGGCGTCGAAGATGCCAACTCTCCTCCACAGGAGCTCGTGCCGCGGCCGGATCTTGGCGACCCACCGCCTCCACAGAGTCGGCGAGCCGGGCCAGCCCCTAAATTCTATCTGGAGCTCGTCGCCAAGAACGGGGCTGCCATTGCGGGCCGGGGACGGCAGGGCGGGGAGACGAGTGGTGTCGGCGCGTGGAAGGAGGAAATGAGCCGATCGGGCGACGGAGCGGGAAGGGTTGGCGGCGGAGATGATGTGGGCGCTGGATTTTTGGACGAGCATCTCCTCTTCGTTGGACATTGTGTATGGCTGGTCTAGTTTTTGTTTCGTGAGGGGGGAGGGAGAGGGTTTTTGAAAGGGAGAGCAATGGTTCTTAATTCCCTCCCAACCTATGCATGTGCTGTCTTGTTTCCTTTTTTGTAGGGAGATTAATGAGGCAAATCCAAAATGCATGCACAATAGTTAGAAAATCTAAGCAATTATATGAATGTTACATGAGGTTTTAAAGAAAGAGTTAATACTTTTGGCCCTCCACCCCTACATTCCCGAACGGAGCGAGCGAGAGGGGTTGGTGGCGGAGATGATTGACGATGGATTTCTGGACGAGCATCTCCTGTTCATTGCAGGGGCGGGCCCACTTCAATTCAAGGTATTCAGTTGAATATCCAAATTTTTTATACAGTCTATAATACACGTATGTATGAGAAAATACGAAAATCACAGATATTCGGGCCACAAGCCCACTTCCCTCCTCCATAAGACTGCTCCTCTATAAGGCCCAGCTAGCAAATTGGCCCATCTCGTACCGCAGCACAGCAGCGGGTGCAGGGATATCGCACGCATACGCGACGTGTAGCAATAGACATAGACATCTGCAGCTGCAGATTGATTTTAGTCGCCGATCGTCGCTCCTCTGTCAATCATTTTTTTTCACAGTCTCCTGTTGTGACTTCTCAGAACCGTTCCAATCTTGAGTGATGTATAGATTCAAAAATAAAATCACGTGAAAATCACATGAAAATGGTCCGAAATTCATAAGACCTAAAATTTGTTTTTTGTTTGTCACTGCTTCGTTGGACATTGTGTATGGTTGGTCTGGTTTTTGTTTACGGTATGAATTCGCTTGATTTTATGTGTTTTGTTGGGGAAAAAATAAGGTTTATATATTACCGAGGAATATCACAGACTTTTTGTTTTTTCTTTGGTCGCAAAAGGGATTTTTCTGTTCATCTGATTGAAGTAGGTTTTCTTTGTTCGTAGTTGACGGGGAGCGATGTTTAGATGGTTTTAAAGTTTAGGGAAAGCTCGTAATGTTCAAGTCCCAACAAACCGAGGGTGATCTAATGGGTTCCTTTTTCTGCTACAAATAATGAAATACATAATAACACCATAAAGCATGATATAGTCAATAAGGAAAGATATAACAATGATACTCTAATTAATATCCTTAAACCAACAAAATATTTGTAACAACTATATTTCCCACCGTTATATTTTATAGATTTGAAGTTTAAGAAAGATAAAATAATCAACATTATTATATGTTTCCTTATTTATTAAGGTGCTTTAGTTATGATATTATCTATTTTCTCGTTTGTAGTAGTACATTGGGAAAAGGCCAAGATCAACCAATGATGTTTGGAAATTCAACATCCCGAGTGTCTACATATATTCAAAACAGTCTAAAGAACCCCCCTAATGTAATGAATATATTTTAAATACAGAGGGTAGGATTGCCAATGTGGAAAGTGATGTGGCCATATGGAGTGACACGTATCTTGCACATCATCTCCATTTCACCTAAAATGCAAAGGAATTAACAATATGATCATGAAAGCACGTTACAAAATTAGTAAACATATAAAAACAATCTAATTAATGTCATATCTATCTTAGAATTTTAAACCAGAAAAATATAACCGCTGTAAATATAGCCGTTATAAGTATTTCAAAGGTATTGGAAATTAATAACATTAAATATTTTTTATATTTTCTTATTTAGGGTAATTCATTAATGATGATTTATTTTTGTTGTTTGTAGCCTAAAAAAGGGAAAACCCTAAATAACCCGTGAGATTTGGGAATTGAATATACCCTATATTCGCCCAAATCTTTAATACCAGTTTAAATGATTGAGCAATTTATTTTCAAGTTGAAAATAATTTTATATTCTGCCATCGAAACTAAGATTTTCATTTAGCTCGCAAAATTCGAGATGATCATATTTTGTTGGTCAAATTACTAATCAAATTAAGGCACTTTATATTTAGGATCTAGCTTTCATCAGAAAATTTACCAACGATATGAGTTATATGTAATGAAAATTCTGTCATTATATTCAAGTTTGAAAAAGTTTCGGATAATATATGGGTATGTGGACTTTTGGAACATGTAACAACAATTTTGTTAATGAAAAAATTGAAACCACAACGTTTCAGTCCAGGTCGGCTACTCCCAAGCCTTGCCTGGTAAGGACAGCCGAGTGAAATTCTACGCAAGCTAAACAAATGGAAAGGAACACACATCGTCGTTTTCGTCGCGGTAATACCTCACGCACTATGATTTTGATACGATCTCCCTAACACAAGATAACCTCCAACGTGTTGTTCATGGGGCACTGAGTTGGAGATAACCGCATGCCGGTCGGTTACGATATCGTATACTCGAATCCGTATTGCATACAATTAGCCACTGCCATATACACTAGTCTTTGCCTCCGCAGGACATACTCATGTGCTATAACATACAATGTCAGCGACATCGATTGACAGATTAACCTGGTCGACCTAGCAAAAACAATAATCAACAGGGTTATGGCTGACTAGGACCACAAGCTAGAGTAAGTTCATTCTCTTCTTTAGCTCTATTATGCCATATTCATGTTTTGAATTAAACTTCTATATTATACGTGGTATCTTTAGTATTTATGAAAGGATCGGTATGGCCACCTGGGGGGGGGGGGGGGGGGGGGTGAATAGGTGCTGCTCAATTTTTGGCTCTTTTTCGAATTTAGGCTTGACACAATGTAAATTCTCTAGATATGCAACTACGGTGAATTTACCTATATGACAAGTTAACACAAGACTAAGCACGATACAAGTAAGAGCTAGCGAGTAAGGAGTAACCAAACGGGAAGCACGCGGAGACAAGGATGTATTCCCGAGTTCCTCCTTTTTAGGGAGTATGTCTCGTTGGAGGGGTGTGAGTTTCAAACTCAAACGCCACAAATGGCCTCACCCTATTCTCCGATGAACCTTGCCCAAAAGCTCGGTTCACCTTCCACTATCGGAATCCTTCAAGGCGGAATCCGGAACCCTTACAACAAACTTGAGGCTCAACCACAAAAGGATTGGGGGCTCCCAAGCACCACAACACCTGCCACACAAAAGTAGCAAGCAAGTACAACAAGATGCCTAGGTTTTCCTAGTGGAAACCCTAGGCTCAAATCCCTCAAGTGAATGAGGGGGAAATGAAGAACGCTTTGGTGAAGATGTAGATCCGGACCTTCTCCTTCAATCCTCCAAACATCAACAAGTTTTGGTGGACTTGAATGCTGGGCGAGCTAGTTGGCTAGAGGTAGGTGGAGGGGTATTTATATCCCTCCCCAAAATTGTAGCCGTTGTAGACAACTAACACCGGAGACTCCGGCATGGGCGGAGACTCCGGACCTGGAGAGGGCGGAGACTCCGGGTCACCTCTGGACCACTTCGGACCCTAGACAGAGAGTGCCGTCCTGTGGAGCTTTGCGCACCAAAACTTGATGGGCCGGAGATTCCGGCCCCTGAGCACCCCTGAGAGCGGAGACTCCGCCTGGACAGACTAGTTGCAAACTCATTTTTCCCTGACAAATGTATCGATGCAAAGTATAGGAATATCTTCTAATTCCTGAAACACTTGACAATATGTTAGTGTAATCCTAGTGTTGTTGCCTAACACACAAAACACTAAGAGATGTTCTTTCAATTTATAAGAAGTCGCTCGCCATAATCAGTCGTTTATTAATTGGAAGAAGAGGACATACCATACTTGCTAATGACATACTCGTCCTCACTTATAGTTGCGTGGCTGGCGTGATAGCTAACACTTTTTGGTTTTACTGGCATAATAATAATGATTATTCTGAATTTGTTATTTAGATTGTACAAAATAATGGGAATCCATTTTTGTACAATTGTTCATATCTTGCTAAACGCAATAAAAGGAGCTTTCGAGATTCATTTCAATAAATAGGACAACATATGTAACCGACAAAATAAATCAATCAAAAGTAGTATTTTCATCTATGTCGCTGAATTTAATTATAATTTTATTTCGGTACATCTGTTTGTTGTGACATTTAGGCATTAGGGAATCATCTTATTGCATTTTAGCTTGACAACATGCAACAAGATAGTCAACTGGACACGAAAAAATTGAAATCCACTACTACCTTTAGGATGTATGAGATATCGGTAAGAAATACGATCAAATGATGACTATGATGAAGGAGCGTAATAGCATTGCGTTGGCTGCTAGACACATCTGGCTACAAAGGAATTGTGCCATCTTTGAAAATCAGAGACCCACTTTTGCTAAGTGGAAGGGGGGTTTTGTTCATGATATATCTCTGTTGCATTATAGGATTAAAGTTAAGCATCGTGACAAACTCATGGATTGGGTGTTAGCTCTTCCCTAGTTTTTTTGTCAATAATATATTGAGTGGTCGGATGCTGATCACATTCAAACCATCATTGGGAGGCAAGACGGTGCGTTGGACATATTTTTGGTGGCAGCGGAACGGAGTATCCGTCAGGAGTGAAAGACAAACTTTTGGGAGTTTAATGGCTTGGTTGGATGCTTTGCCTTAGGGTTGTACATTTGGTTGTAGGTTGTTTTTTGTTTTTTTTGTTTATAGTTAGTAGCTCCTTTATTTCCTTGCATGTTTGTACAGTGTTTGAGACTTGGTTAATAGAAAATGGAAAATATGTGGGGCGGTTGCCTAGAGTCGCGCTTCAAAAAAAATAGCATTGTGTTTTGTTTTAGTTCTGATAATGATAGTGATGATGGAGAATGTCCATTCAGTAATCCTTATCTTAGAAATAGCTATGCAAATTTGATAGAGTGGAGGGTGATGAAATTATGACGGAGGGGGACTGATCTTAATATAATTTATATTAAAAATTTATACTTATTTTTAGCATGCAATGATCTTAACTACAAGTATAATATTCTAGTTCAGAGCGCATTATTGGGCGAACCTTGTATTATCGCATACAATTCCTTTTGCCACACGATACGTTACACAACCCGAGGCGAGATCTTGGTTGTATCTTTGTGATCAATGTCTTGATCACTAGACCTAGTTATGCTCATTAGTGGTTTGCATCCTTTACTCGTTACCATATTCGTGTTCCTCCACGACTAACTTCTTAGTCAAAATACCTGGTTAATTGATGTTGGGCACCGTAATACCTAGACAGTCCAAAGCGTATCTCTACTTTGCCGGATGGTTAAATACTAGTATTGACCTATCTAGCACCATGACATACTTTCGTATACCAGACAGTCTCCTTTATAATTAAGCAGTCACAGAGTAATGTTTGGTGACCCAAAATAACCATATGGTATCTGGGTCTGCAATAATATCATGATCTAAAAATGGAAGTAAATGTTAACACAATTTAAGTAATTACTGAGAACATATTGATGATGTATCTCGCAACATAGCATTAGGACTTACCTAGTACCAATGTTGCACTCAAAATGTGCTCCCATTATTTTTGGTGTCCTCGTAAAACTTACTATGCACATTGCCCATATTCAGGATAATAAGACCATCAACAATACATGTGCTAGTAAAGGGCCTACTAGGGATTTGGTTGGTGTTTATAATTCTACACATGCAAGAATATTTTCCCCGAAATCTGATATTCGAGAAATAATGCAATACTAGCATAAACTATAAACTTAATGATGAACACGAAAACAGAATAATAAGAACTATTATCGACTCTAAAGCATATTTACAACAAAGGATATGGGTGGAAACAAAGCGGACACGGAAATGATTATTTGGCCACTGGTTCCAGAAAGTAGGGTTGTCCTACTTGCTGAGGATGTATATTCATCTGTGTGGTTGGCAATGAGAGCGTCGGCTTAGCCAAACCGCTCAATCTTGTTAGTCTTCGGGTGCTCGTTGTAGGACCATACACACCCAATCCTCTGCACTGACTGTCTTCTCCACTTGATCCCAATTTCCATATGACCTCTATAGAACACAACAGTAAAGGAGATGATAAACGACGAGTGAAGATATAAACTGAAGCACTGTGTTGCGAATTCAATGTCAAGCCAACAACGACACAAGCGATGAATGCAGAGGGAGGCGGAAGTGGCATGCATGGGAAATCGAGAAAACGGCGATGGTTCCGGGGGACATAGTTTGGTAGGCGAGAGTACGTGGTTAAAACTGATGGACGTCATGGTTAGTGCCAGAGAGGTGAAGGTAGAGCGCTGTATGTGGACGGCTCCGATCAAGATGAGTGGAAATTACGTACATTGATGTGTTTTTGGGTGAGAAACACACCCAAATTTTTGTTCATAAGAGTTGTGTTGGTTCAACGGCAAGAGGGTTGCATCCTGATTATTTTTCTCTCTAGAAGATGTATGTGTGTAAATGGTAGAATAAGATAGGACGGACCATTATCATCACCACTAACCTTAATAGTCTGGAGCTCGACATCCTGAGGTATTTGGGCCCGAAACGTTTTCCTCTCGCTCCCTTTTGTCTCTGCTCGTCGTCCCGGACAAAACACTCGAATGCTCGCTCGCTTGCAGGTAACGTCCCGCCGCCGCCTTCCCCCCTCCTTCTCCGCCTCTGGCGAGGATGGATACTGCTGCCTCCATCCTCCCCTCCGGCCGTCGCCGCCCCCACCCTCCCGCTCACCTATGCCTCCCCTCTGCAGGAACGACTGCCCTCACGAACAGGGGAGCGGATGGCGAGCAGCCAACCACCCAGCTGTGAAAGTTTTAGAATCCCTAATTTCTGTTGTATTGATCTGGACCCTGGTGGGGGTTTATATAGGAGTACAAGGGGGCAGGAGACTTGGAGTACAAGATGATCTAAGCCTAATCAATCCTAACCGTACATATACCCTAACATCCCCCTCAGTCGTAGCGGAAGTGAAGCGGACGATTGCGACTGGAGAAGTCCTGTGCGTCCGTCGCCTCCTCCACCCTGTCATCATCGCCGTCCCCTTCTGGTTCCTTCTCTTCCCTCCCGCAGTCACAGCGGGAGTGTCATGGACGCAAGGGATGACGCAGATGCTGTCGACTGGAGCTCTTGAGATGCTGTAGACGTGTGTATGATGTTGATGTCGAGGTAGCCGAGCGTGATGTAGCCGTGGTCGAGGTTGTCAAGGTCGGTGTAGCCGATAGAGCCGAAGGCGCAATAAATTTTTTTGCGCGGTTTTGGGTTTTGAGGCGGCGGCGGCAGGGTTTCTGCGGTGGCGGCGGGTTTTTGGGCGGCGGCGGCATGTTTTCTGCGGCGGCGGCAGGGTTTTTACCAGGCGGGCGAGGCGATCGTGCGATCGCCCTAGCAGAGCGCCGGCGAAGTTTTTGGGCGGCGGCGGCAGGGTTTCTGCGGTGGCGGCGGGTTTTTGTGTCATTGTGCGGCGGCGGCAGCGGATCTGCGGCGACGGCGGGTTTTTGGCGGCGTGCAGCAGTGACTCGCATGGGAGCGGCGGCGACAGGCAGTAGGTTTTGCGGCGTGCGGCTCGACTCGCGTGATGTAGACCTTGGCGCTGATTCGTGTTGGCGATGTAGGACTCGACGATGATCTTGGTGTAGTCGTACAACTCGTCGATGTGCTCGGCTCGGTGTAGTTCGGCTTGATGCAGTGCAGCACGGTTGACGCGCGGGAGGTCGATGGAGTCGATGAAGACGTGAGGGCTCCCGATGTGGAGGCGGCGCTCGATATGGTAGACATGCCGGCGGCCGGACGCACGTGCTCTGTTGTAGATGGCCTTGATGTGCTCGCAGCGTAATGCGTACATAAACTGGTCATCCATCTCACCAGAGTTGGGCAGCATGCGTATGTGTTTGCTGCGAAGAGCTGCTGATGGATGCTTGCACGGATCCTGCATGGTGGATGTAGCTGGGAGGTCTAGCGGATCTTGGAGCGCCGGTCGATGTAGCAGCGCATGGCGGCCTGATTTTGCACAGATTTTTGCCGGACGAGGATCAAGAAAGCTAGGGATTTATTTTGCTAATTTGGATCTAATCTAAGAATTGGGAATTTCGGAAATCTAGTCTAATCTATGAACTCGAAATTGAATCTAAGAACCGATCCGATCATTGATCGAAATCGGGTGCCGCGCCCCCGAGGAGAAGAGATTAATCTCCCCGGGGGCGGCGCGTTGCGAAAGTGGTGGAGAAACCTAGTATCGGCGTCGTGAGACTAACCGCTCTGATACCATGTGAAAGTTTTAGAATCCCTAATTTCTGTTGTATTGATCTGGACCCTGGTGGGGGTTTATATAGGAGTACAAGGGGGCAGGAGACTTGGAGTACAAGATGATCTAACCATAATCAATCTTAACCGTACATATACTCTAACACCAGCGTCTGGCGCAGGTAAGGCACCACCGTCCACACCTCTCCCCTCTCTTCCGCCCGGCCCGCCCTCCCATCTTCCCTCTATTGCTGGCCATGGGCCTTTCCTCTGCTCTCTGCATCCTGCATATTCGAGCTCGATCTCACTGCTCTCTTCTGTGTGCAGCACACGCGGGCGAGATTAAGAAGACGACCGGCGACCTCGACCCCGATCTAGCCTCCCCTCTTCCGTCTCTTGCTTGTTCTCTTTCTCTTGTGATGTTTTCTTTCCACAAACACTCGTGTTTCCTCAAGTTGGCAAAGTGAGGCAGCACCATCAACATGGGACATATGACATGCAGATACTGTATTTTGATGTTCAGATATTCTAGTTGCATGTATGTGATGAATGTTTATAGCCATTAGATGGTCACATTCTGTGATGAAGAGGTGCTTTTTTTCCTCTCTTTTTTTTTGGAAATTCTAAGCTCATCTGACCATTTAAGATAGTATTTGCTTGTTATTTCATTGTTATGTGATATGTAATTGTTTAAATATATTCACATGTTATGCAGAAAACATTTTCAAACATGTAGATTTTTTTATCATACTCTAGTACCATTGCAATTCAACACTTTGACCATCCAAACAACATTTCACATTCAACCTCAATATTAAGTTTGTGTTCCGAATACCTATACATCCAAACAGAAATATTCGCATTCAATCTCAATATGAATATCCCATGATATTGATATTCAACCCAATGTAATGTCAAGCCTCACAATGCAAACATCCAAACGGAGCATCAGGTATTTTGGCTAATTAACCGCTTTCTCATGGAACCAGACTTCACTGACCCCTTCACCACTCACGGATGATGAATTCTTGTAGTTAGTGGGTTGCTCATTATGTACTTTTGGTTGGAGGGATGAAAAAGTCAATTTAATTACAAGACCGAAAGAAAGAAAACACGACACCATACAACTCAACCCGACTAAATCAACCTAGGCCCTAGGGAGTAAATAGCGAAAATCCCGAGCTCCCTCGTTTGGCCACGACCTAGCCTCTGCTTTGATTGTGTCTAGCAGGGCGGGCACGATAGCCGTGATAAGAAATGTCGTGATCAAAAGGGAATAACTTTTTTTCTTGATTGACTAAGCATAGTCGAGTTAACTCTGCCAAACTCTCTTGGACCGAATTCAAATAAGAGTCCAAACATATCCTCTAAATTCTACAGCTACTAGTCTAATGTCAGAGTATACTAACTATATATAATGGCGTGAAGAAGATCGGCCACTGTAGCACTACAGTGCCACGACATAGCAGTGCCCGGCCGCTCCTGGACCGTCCGATCGTCGATCCAACGGCCAGGAGACGGCCGCGGGCACTGTAGGTGGAACAGTACTGCAGCGCGACCGTCCGTCACCGATCGGACGATCCAGAGGACGCTCCCGTGCCAGTTTTGCAAAAAAACCTTCAGGAAAGCGAAAATCAAACCCGCAGTCCAGGATAACGTGTACCAAACGACAGACGAGGATCTATTTGCAATTCAAAAAAACTATAGGGTCCTTCGCGAAAAATCGTCAGAAACTCCACCTGCCCTCTCCTCTCCCGCGCGGCCCGCAGCGCTGCCGCCGCCGCCGCCGCTTCTCGCCGCCGTTCCTGACCTCCCCGCACAGATCCACGACCACCACGAGCACCACCGCCGTCGCCTCTGCCTCCTGCCCGACCACCACATGCCAGGATGGCCGCACCGCGCGGGATCGTCGGCGCCGTGCCGCGGCCCTCCGCCGCTTCTCGCCACCGCCGGCGCCTCTCCGGCATCCAATAGGGGGCGGCGCCGCCGCCAAAGCCCTCCCCGTGACGAGGCGCACACAACGCGCCCAGTCACGCGTGCTAGGACGCCGGCGTTCGCCGCCGGTGTCCGCCGCGCCGCCGCGGCCGAGCCACCGTCCCGGTGACGTCACCACTAACGTCACCGCGCGGTCGAGCTGGGCTGGGCCGCTTGATGGGCCGGCCCACCGCGCTGCACAGCCGGCTCAGCCTGTTTTTTTTTCTTTTTCTTTTTTTCCCTACTTTCCCAAATAAATTTAACAATTTGTAAAACACGACTTAAACCAGAAAAATTTAGTAAACATTTCCAAATCCACCCAAACCAAATTTCAATAAATTTAGTAAACATTTCCAAATCCACCCAAACCAAATTTCAATAAAAAAAAGAGAGCCATTCCAACTACTTCACAACATTTTAAAGTTATTTCAAATTACAAACAAATCTTAAACAATAAAACCATTCGTAATTTACAAAATACATATATCGAATTAAAAATCCCACAATACATACGGATGCGTGAATTTTAAAAAAATTAAATTCTACTAACCATGGTAATAAAAAAAAACAACATGACTACAGTAATAACCACTTAATATTAAGCAAAATTTAACAAACGTAATCAAAATTCAAACACGAACAACCTCGCAAAATTACGTTTGCAAAACAAATTTACTTGAACTTTCACTAATTCAAGAAACAAACAATTTTAAAATATAGCCATTCGTATATTCAAAATTTGAATCCAAAAAAACAATTTATTAACATAACACAAACAAAAATTGCTCACTACTTATGCCATACGACCAAATTTCGCGTTTGAATACTTCAAAATTTAAACATCTTCCAAAAATAGGCATTCCACAAACGTAAATAAAATTTACATACAAATTGCTTCCCAGTTTAAAAATTTTCCCAAAATCAACCATTTTACAAACACTCCAAATTTAACAATTTCCACAACTCATCAATTTGCAGACACAATTCCTTTCCCAAATTCCGACAAACCTAATTCCGAACAACTTCAAAGTACAACTATATAAAATTTGAACTTTCCACACCACACTATTTCTTCTTTTTAACCATAATTCCAAAATATGAACACACTTTTAAAGAACCTCTACCTACAATTTTTTTTCCTTTTCCTACAACTGTTTTCCATATTCTTTAAAAAACCTTTACCAAACTTCCCAACTACATGTTCAAAAATTTTCAAATATGCAAAATTGTAAAGCCTAAATCAAGTTCAAAAATGAATGTCTACCAAATTAAACAAATTTAAAACCCAACCAATTTTCTTTCTCTTTTACCGTAAACTTTCCCCTAATATTAAAAATCTATTTGAGCATTTTGAAACAAAATTCATATTTACATACCTTCCAAATTCAAACGCCACCCATCTCCAAACATTTCTAGATATCAAAATAATGCAAATTTAAATATGTTTCAACACAAACATTCCAAAAAATTCAGACCATTCTTCATTCTTTATTTCCAACAATTTCCACATTTTAACAAAAAAAAAAATCAAAATATAAAGACTTTCCAATTTCAAAATATACCGAACAGGTGCGGCATTGCCGCGCCCATATACCTAGTCGATCTGTATACGCTGACTGGTGACTGGAAAATACTATTCTACGACTGTAGTAGAGACGAATGGTTGACCTACGACTGTAGTTTACAAGCAAGGCAACTTGGCAATTTACAATCTGCCATGCATGCAAACCTCCTGCTTGAAATTAGTGCAAACCAGCCTCAAAGCTCATCCATGCCAAGCTAGCTAATGACTGTAGTTTACAAATGGAGGACGCCTATGTGTACGTCTACCTTGCCGTAGCTCTCGTGTCCATGTTCATTGTGGTTGCCGGCCGTAGCCGCTCGACTGGCGACGGCGGCCTGCACCTGCCACCGGGGCCGTGGCAGCTTCCGATCATCGGGAGCCTTCACCACCTCGTCGGCCAGCTCCCTCACCGCGCGATGCATGACCTGGCGCGGCGCCACGGGCCGGTGATGCTGCTCCGGCTCGGCGAGGTGTCCACGCTGGTGGTGTCGTCCCGGGAAGGGGCCTGCGAGGTGATGAAGACCCACGACACGACGTTCTCGACACGGCCCCTGAGCGCCACCTTGCGCGTGTTCACCGACGGCGGGCGGGACATGGCGTTCGCGCCCTACGGCGACTACTGGCGCCAGCTGCGGAAGATAGCCGTCACGGAGCTCTTCACCGCGCGCCGCGTCCTCTCCTTCCGCGCGATCCGCGAGGAGGAGGTCGCCGCCCTGCTCCACAGGGTCGCCGAGGCCGCATCGGCCGGTCGCCCAGTCGAGATGCGCGCGCGGCTGTCCGCGCTCGTCGTCGACAGCACCGTCCGCGCCGTGATGGGCGACCGGTTCGAGGAGCGCGACGTGTTCCTCGGCGCGCTCGACCGCTCCATCAAGATCGCGGCCGGGTTCAACCCGCCGGACCTGTGGCCGTCGTCCAGGCTCGCCGGCTGGATCAGCGGAGCCGTGCGCAGCGCCAAGGAGTGCCGGGACATCGGGAATGTCATCCTGGACGGCATCATCCAGGAGCGACTCGAGAGGATGGAAGAAGGCGCGGGGGGAGGCCACGCTGAGGCCCTGCTCGACGTGCTGCTAAGGATACACAAGGAGGGCAGGCTCGGTTTCCAGCTCGACATGGACGCCATCAAAACCATCGTCTTCGTACGTGATGTGACTTCCATCGTCATCATCTCAAGTAGAATAGCTTTTCCGTCATCTGAATCCAATGAATAGATTTTCCACGTGCTGATCATTCTCGTAGAATTAACTAGATTCTCTCCACAATTAAATAACGCAGGAAATATTCGGCGCCGGCAGCGAGACGGCAACGACAACCTTGGAGTGGGCCGTCGCAGAGCTGATCAAGAACCCGACGGTCATGCAGAAGGCCACGGCCGAGGTTCGGTGTGACGAACCTAACTAATGGCAGCACACCAAATAACCGGAATCCATCCTTACACAGGCAGATACGCCTCTTAGATCTGATACAGAGAAGAGAATTCGTGGGAGGGAGGAGAGCAGAGTAGCAGGAAGAAGGAGACACACGTTTTCCGTGTTTGATCATCGATACCTCACTCCTACACACACCCCAGATACATGGGCATTGCCCGGTCAGCTGACACAGCAGCGCTACACACATGTTCTCCTAGGGCTTCTCGTTGATGGGCCAGAGATGGGTCACGGCCTAGTAGTGGTCGTGACATTTCCCTCCTCTTGAGTTCATGCTTGACCCCAAGCAGGAGCATCTGGATAGTCAAGCTTCAGTCGATTCTCATTCTCCCAGGTGGACCAAGAAGACGGCAGGCCACTCCACTGCACCTGCACCATAGAAACTGCATTTTTACCTGAAGAAACTTGCCGGTGAGCCAGTATCTGCAATGGTTCCTGAACATCTTGAAGAAGAACACATTGGGACGGCATGTCAGGTTGCGCCACTGTGTTTGCTGGGAGTGCTTGCTTCAAAAGAGAGACATGCACCACTGGATGGATGTGACTGTCAGGTGGAAGTTTAAGTTTGTAAGCCACCGCACCCACTCGCTGGAGGACTTCATAAGGCCCAAAGTATTTGTAGCTCAATTTCTGGTTTGTGCGACGAGCCACTGACATCTGCACATACGGCTGTAACTTCAAATAAACCTGATCACCCACTGCAAATGACCTCTCCACACGATGTTTGTCCGCTTGTGATTTCATTCGTTGCTGTGCTCTCAACAAATTCTGTTGAATTACCCTCTGCATATCATCTCTGTCTTGCAACCAAGTCGCCAGATCCGGAACTGTATCTGGTTTAGGATCCTGCAGCCCAAAATGCTTAGGTTTATAGCCATAGAGCACCTCAAAGGGTGATCTTCCAAGCGCTGAATGAAAGGTTGTGTTGTACCAAAATTGTGCCAGAGCTAACCATTTAGACCATTTAGTAGGACATGCCTGGGTCATACACCGCAAGTATGTTTCCATACACTGATTGAGCCTTTCTGTTTGGCCATCTGTCTGGGGGTGATAGCTCGAACTCATGTTTAATGTAGTGTCAGTGAGTGTAAACAGCTGCTGCCACAAAGCACTGGTAAAGACTCTGTCTTGGTCAGATATGATAACGGATGGCAAGCCATGGAGCTTATAAACATGATCAACATAAAGTTGTGCCACCGTCAGAGCCGTAAAAGGATGTACCAAGGGTATGAAATGCCCATACTTGGTATACTTATCAATGATCACCAAGATGGTATCAAACTTTGATGATTTCGGCAAACCTTCCACAAAATCCAAACTAACAATCTCCCATGCTCTAGTTGGAATTGGTAGTGGCTGTAGCAGTCCCGGTTTACCTGTGTGCTCTGGTTTCGCTTGCTGGCAAACACCACAATGAGCCACATACTTCTTAATATCCTGTTTCATATTAGGCCATGCGAAAAGCGCTTTCACTTTATGATAAGTAGCAGTAAAGCCACTGTGTCCACCAATGCCACTGTCATGCAAAGCCAACATAACATTTTTAGCTTCATCATGATTGCTGAGCCATACTCGATCCTTGTATTTGATAACACCATCATGCAGAGCGTATCCTGTGCATCAGGACTGGAGATGCTGAGTTGAGTCAACAATTCCTTGGCCTGGGGGTCAGAGTTGTAACTTTCAACAACAATTTCCAACCACTTAGGTTTACCAGCCGATAAGGCATGTATTTCTTGATCAACAGGACGCCTAGACAAAGCATCAGCTGCAGTATTTGCACTGCCCTGGTGGTACTTCACTTGATATTGAAGTCCCAATAATTTGCAGAAGGCTTTGTGTTGCATGGAATTGGTTAACTGCTGAGCTTCCAAGTGTATTAAACTTTTATGGTCAGTATAGATGGTGAACTGTTGATGCTGAAGATAAGGCTTCCACTTCTCAACTGCCATAATCAAAGCCAAACATTCTTTTTCATAAGTAGATAAAGCCTGATTTCTTGGGCAAAGGGCTTTGCTCAAATATGCTACAGGATGTCCACCTTGTGATAAAACTGCCCCCACTCCTAGGCCTGAGGCATCTGTGTAAATATCAAATGGAATTTGAAAGTTTGGCAAGGCCAATACTGGTGCATTCATGAGTGCTGTCTTCAAAGCTTGAAAGGCTGCTTCCGTTGTTGATGTCCACAGAAATTGAACATGTTTCTTAAGCAACTCTGTCAATGGTTTACTGATAAGTCCATATAATGCAATGAACTTACGGTAGTAACCCGCAAGTCCCAGAAAAGCTCGCAGCTCTTTTAAATTCAAAGGTACTGGCCAATCCTTGATAGCTTGAATTTTTGATGGTTCAGTAGCAACTCCACGAGCACTAATGATATGACCAAGATACTCCAATTCAGTTTGTGCAAAGGAACACTTGGATAGCTTAACATAGAATTGTTGCTTCTCCAAAATGGCAAACACCTTTTGCAGTAACTCCTTATGCTCAAGCAAGGTTTTGGAATACAGGAGGATATCATCCATGAAGATCAATACACCTTTACGCAATAAAGATGCAAAGATAACATCATCGCCATTTGAAAGGTGGCTGGGGCATTAGTAAGGCCGAACGGCATCACCTTGAACTCCCAGTGCCCGTGATGGGTTTGAAGGCTGTTTTAAATTCTTCTCCCTCAGCCACGCGGATTTGATGATATCCACTCCGTAAATCCAGTTTAGTGAAAAATTGGGAACCATGCAACTCGTCCAGTAGTTCATCGATCACTGGCAGAGGATACTTGTTCTTCACCGTAAGAGCATTGAGGTACCGATAATCCACACACATTCTCCAGCTGCCATCCTTCTTTTTAACTAAAATTACCGGAGATGCATAAGGACTGTGACTTGGCTGAATCACTCCAGTTTTGATCATCTCCGCTATTTGTTGTTCCAACTCGTCTTTTTGAGTGGGAGCATAACGGTAAGGCTTCTTTTGAACAGGTACATCACCCGGAATCAGAGGAATTTGATGATCAAATGACTTCTCGGCGGCAACTCATCTAGTTCTTTAAACAGTTCCTCATTTTGATCAAGGATTTGCTGAATCATCACTGGAATAGTGGCTTGTACTGAAGATGATTGTGCAGGTTGCAATGTGATTAACTGCGCCACAACATCTTCTTGAATCATTTGATGAACCACAACTGCAGTAACAGTAGGACAGTATTTGGTGTTCATTGACAACCCTCTGAGTGTTATCCTTTTGCCTTCGTGATTAAACCGCATCTTCTTACGCTTCCAGTCCACGTACATTTTGCCTCCATTGCATGATTCTAACCATTCCATGCCCAGAATAATATCACAGCACTTGATGGGCAATACTCTCATATCAGTGGCAAACTTAGTGTCCTGAACACCCCACTGAAGCTGAGAAATACCTTCTTGGCTGGGCATTGTACTGCCATCAGCAATAGTCACTTGCACAAGAGGAAGTTGCTTCACAGGTAACTGCAACTTTGAAACTAAGGCAGCGTTGATAAAATTGCCCGAACTGCCGGAATCAATAAGAATCAACACCTGGGTCTTGCCAATATACCCCAACAGGCGCATTGTTTTCTTGCTAACAGTGCCTTCAGCGGCCACCAATGAAATGCAATTGTCTTGTTCAGTTTCTGACTCACTGCTCTCCGAGCTGGCATCCTTATCTTCTTCACTTGAACTACTTTCCTTATCTATTTCCAAAGCATCACAGATTTCATTTATCACACACAACTGAACTTGAGCAGGTCATTTATGTGTCGACCCATACTTGCCACCACATTTGAAGCATTCGCCACGTGCACGCCTCTGAGCTCGTAATGACTCCAATTTACCAGCCATGACTGGGGCATTTGGCTTAGCAACATCAGCAGCTTGCTCAACAGGATGTACTCCCAACTTTCCAGGACCTGCTTGATTATGCCACCATTTGTATTCATACTTTTTGGTAGATTGCAATTGAGATTCCTACAAGAGGGCCAAGGATATCGCAGCATCAACCGTTCTAGGTTTGTGAAGAATGATAGCAGTTCGAATTTCCTTTTTCAAACCCTTTAGGAACTTAGCAACAAAGAAAGTATCATCTAAAGCATGATTATGTGCTAGCAATTGATGCATTAAAGTTTCAAACTCTCTCTGGTAGCTATCTACATCTCCAGTCTGCCTAATGCTCAAGGTCTTACTCATGTCAGTATAATAGAATCTTTATCAAACTTTTGGCAAACAGCAATACAAAGCTGAACCCAACTTTCAACCGTGTGTTGAGCTTCATAGGTTTACAGCCACAAGGCAACAGTACCAATGAAATGCAAAGTGGCATAATCTACTTTATACTCTTCAGGCACATTGAACATGTTGAAATACTTTTCTGCTTTCTCTTTCCAAAGCTTAGGATGAGAACCATCAAATTTAGGAAAATTGGTTTTAGGCATGCGAAATTCATGATGATCTCTGTTATATCTCTCCCTGGGATGATGATTATCACGAGAAGAACTAAGTTCAGCAGGGTTCAGAGGTAAATGTGACGCACCATTGCCCAGAGCATGCGGATTGGCAATGCTCTGGTTTGCGTTATCTTCGCCGTGCCCATTGGGACTATTTGTGCGTTGTAGTACCGTGGATACCGTCCCCTCCAGGGACTGAACTCGAGTGACGAGTCCTTCGATGTTGGTCTCAATGGAGGCCACCTTGTTGAGCACCACCTCCTGGTTCTTCAACAGTCTCTCAGTTGTAACTGACAAGGCTTGACAGGAAGCAGTGTTCTTCATCGCCGTCTCCGCCGCCTTGGTCAGACTCAACAACAACTGGTTGATCTGAGTGTTCACATCCGCCGTTGCCATGGTTTGAGCCGCCAAACCTTGCTCCACCGCTCCCATCCGGACTGTTAGGCTCGGAGGACGCGCCGTCGTGTGCGCAGCATAGAGATCTACCGCCACCGGAATCAGCGAGTACTGAGGCAAAACCACTTCCTCTGCAACCGATCCAAACACCTCCTGCCACGCAAAGTCGGTTGCAACACAGGAATTTTACTACCACTGCGAGAGATGCAGTAGCAACCTTGTCACAGCACCCACCCGTGGCCGATCAACACCGCCGCCAACACAAACCACCACCGCGTTGCTTGTTGATGTAGCAGCCGCACGCCGCCGCCGCGATTCGCGAGGAGAACTAGGGATTTTACCGGAGATCCGAACCCAGATCCCTACACAGATCGACTCGTCTCCACCAGAATACTTCGATCCCCCAATTTTTTGTGTCGAATTTTTCTGGCTAGGATCCTAAGATCGACTGGCTCTAGATACCAATTGTGACGAACCTAACTAATGGCAGCACACCAAATAGTCGGAATCCATCCTTACACAGGCAGATACGCCTCTTAGATCTGATACAGAGAAGAGAATTCGTGGGAGGGAGGAGAGCAGAGTAGCAGAAGGAGACACATGTTTTCCGTGTTTGATCATCGATACCTCACTCCTACACACACCCCAGATACATGGGCATTGCCGGTCAGCTGACACAGCAGCGCTACACACATGTTCTCCTAGGGCTTCTCGTTGATGGGCCAGAGATGGGTCACGGCCCAGCAGTGGTCGTGACATTCGGCGAGTCTTCGAGGCACACGGCGCCGTAGCAGAGCAGGCGCTCGGCGAGCTCCCGTACCTCCGTCTTGTCATCCGGGAGACGCTGCGGCTGCTGCTGCCACGGGAGTGCCAGGAACCATGCCAGGTGCTCGGCTACGACGTGCCGAGGGGCATGCAGGTGCTGGTCAACGCCTGGGCGCGGGGCCGCGACAAGCGGTACTGGCCCGACGCGCCGGAGGAGTTCCGGCCGGACCGGTTCGAAGGGGAGGCGTCGGCGGCAGACTTCAGGGGCACCGACTTCGCGTTCCTGCCGTTCGGCGGCGGCCGGAGGATGTGCCCTGGCATGGCGTTCGCCCTCGCCAACATCGAGCTCCCGCTCGCGAGCCTGCTGTTCCACTTCGACTGGGTGGGCCCACTACCGGCCGAGTTCGACATGAGCGAGGCGTTTGGCCTCACCGCGCGGCGCAAGGCCCAACTCCTGCTACGCCCTGTCCTTCGTGTCCCTGTCCCGCAGCGTGGTTGACGAGGAATTGACGTCGGCAGAGTCGAAATCCTTAGATCATGCACTATGTGGTGCCGGCTCAATATGAAAAGTGGTCAGAGTTTGAATCGATGAGAAATTTCTGCTATGTAGCGCATCAAAATGCAGCGATGGGGTCCATCTGAAATAAACAAAGAATATTTAACTCTTTTCTAATCCTCCTCTGCATGGATCACTCGCTTCTCAATCACGGATCGGTAGGAAATGGATTGTTTAGTACCGATGCTCTGCTACGATGCGAACCAAAAACTTGAGTCGCTTTTCCTGTCAGATGCTGTGGTTCGATGCCCTGCTATGTGTGGAACCGACTCAATTGACTCTATGATTCGCTTTTGTGCAACATAGTGGATGGTCTTAGCCATCCTTGTCACCGCACTCGCTCTGTTCGACAAGGTGATAAATGCAATGCACCCGCACATACGCGAACAAATCTTGCGGTATTTCTAATTGGCATGTAATTTGTACTATGTGATAATTTGTAGTTGCCAGGTAGTCAATTTTTAATTATAAGTGTCGATATATTTTCCGACAGTAAATTTATGTTCGGAGGGGTCGTGCTCGTAGATCGGAATGGTAGCACACAAGAGACAACAGTGAATACAAGTTCGACCCCGGTGCACAACAATTGGTAAAAAGCCTACTCCTATTCTGTGGGGGTGTAAATTATATGTCGTATGCTCGACGATCTCGAGTTAGAGAGCAAGATCGCCTATGGTGGGTGGATGATGATGGTGTGTTGAGCACTGTGCTAATGAAGGACATGGCCCGATCGGCGGTCCACAACGATTTATGTTTGGAGAGGGTTAGGATTATAGGGTCCCGATCCCGTGTATCCACATGGCTACTCCACACCCAAGATATGCGATATCCGATCTGGGTCGGTTTACAACGGATATCCGCTAAGTCCGACGTTCGGCGATCTTGACGTGTCTTGTACTCCAACATAATGTGTTCAGGCCCCCGTTTGGGGTCCGACCTTTGAGGTGGGCCACTCCGGCACGAGTGACCGGTCAATATGATTCTTCACGAAACGAGGTGTGGCATTGCTCAACACCATAAGTAGAAACGTGAGTTCAACATTCAAAGCTAAAGATCGAACGATCCGTAATAGGACTCTCATAGACTTGCCAGGAAATTTAAAATTTAAATCGGCTTTTATTTTACGCTTAGCTTAAACTTGAGGCCTGGGCTACTGGGGAAAGTAAATAGTCGAGTAACCGAAGAAATGAACGCAAACCTCTTGGCTCCGTTCATGGCATATCAAGTAAAGGCAGCACTCTGAATTGAATCGAGAGTTAGGAGAGAGAATCAATGTTTAGTAGTAGGCTCTGCTCCGTGTGGGGACTCCGGACTAGCTGTCCGAAATACCCGATTATGCTTAACACAACGATCCCGTGATCAGTCTGTCGTTGCACATAATCCGAATTGGATACCAAAGTTTACATCCATTACAGTACCGAATAAAAGTCTTACATAAATGGTCATTTAGACCAAGTTCTTACATAGGTGCCTTCATGGGCCAAACCAAATATATCAGCGGAAGCTACGGCGTAGTAGACATCATATTCTAACGATGACAACCCGACAGGCAGCTGACTTGTGGAGATCCTTAGTTCGCATAGAAGTCGCCATACTCCTGCTCGGCGTAGTGCTCCTCCTCGTAGTCTGGCTAGGACAATAGCCAGGGGCGAAACCAATATGAG
The DNA here is from genome assembly GCA_947311845.1 of Poa pratensis. NCBI lineage: Eukaryota > Viridiplantae > Streptophyta > Magnoliopsida > Poales > Poaceae > Poa > Poa pratensis. Next base: position 19,735,070 of record CAMZMU010000118.1, read on the forward strand.
TACATTTGAATGTACTCGCAAACTACCCCAACATGAGTATGCACTAGTTCTATTTTAACTTACAACTTTTGTTTGTTTAAAACATCTCTATATCTTTATTGAAAAAGGTAAGAAGAGTTTTATAACCACTTTTTAAAGAAACCACCATTTTATCTGTTTCTCCAAAACCCTTCCTTTTCCTGACCATGGCTCACCATAGTCCATTTACTCCAACAACTCATACCACTCCATTTGGTATAGTTGTGTCACAACACCACCATTTCAGTTTCTTTTTAAACTTGAAAGTTTTTCCAAAAACTTGCACATGGTCAAAGTAGGGTCTCCCACTGTCCATATCCGAGGACTCGGCTATTCGAATAGTTTTAATCCTCTGCAGAGGTAGCACGCTTTTATCCCACATCCATCCGGCAGCTCATCGTGTCCGCCACGTCTCGCCATACAGGGTGTATGCGAAGTAAGCCGCCGACCATAGCCTGTCCTTTGCTCATGCTAGTATAGGATCCTACCGCTACGAAATTATTATCCTTTCCATCAACACCCAGTCCAGATTCCCGTCGGGAAACCTAAGTGTGAGGACTCGTAGTTCTGCCCGGCGAGCGAACCCTTCAATCCCCCATCCTCAGATGCCAGGACCCAGGTCAGGGGGTAGGTCGCCATGACCATCCCCTCATGGAACGAGGTCATCCTCGTTGTTGAGGAATCCCATACTAATATGAGCAAATTATATGACTACGCCCTTTTCCCATATGTGGTGGATGTGGTCGCACAGGGTATCGGATGGTTGACGTAAGTACAAGGACACACTGTGCATTTTTCATAATCATCACCATTTTCCACTTCTCCATTCTAACACCGACATCTCGGTATTTCATAATCTCATAAGTAATTTCAAAGGAGTTTTGAATAAAACACAATTGTTTTTCCCATCCTATAATTTGATATAACTATCTTGTATCTCTACATAGGTGGCAAAATAGTTTCCATATACTTTTGAAATGGGTTTTATAAATCTTGCCTTAAGAGTAAAACATGTTATGAAAGTAGATGCATAGGTTTGTAGTGCAAGCTCAGAGAATAGCTTGCCTTGCTTGGCAAAGTGATCTTGCTCTTGTTCTTCAATTTCAGCAAACTCTCCTTCCTCGATATATCCGACAACGTTCTCGTCTAATTAATAAACAAACAATGCAACCAATCACTAAGCTATACAAGCAATCATCTCAACACAGCAATCATAAACACTACAATTAGCTACTGCACACACAATTTGGTTTTCAAAAAGTTGAATTAAACATTATTTAATTAAGTCCAAATTATGGCAGAAACTAGTTATTCATGTTAAATTCCACAACTTGAGTTCTGTTGGTCACAAAAATACAAACTAAATTATATAGAAAGCTACTGATGTGTAGAAGACAACCCAATTTGAATTGGATCATTTGGAGTTACCAAACTCCCTACACATTGGATTGAATCCAGTAGCTTAATAATCAAGTTTTAGCTACCATTTAATTCTATTGCTCCAAAAATTAAACCCTTTTAGGGGTAACTAACCATGGCTATATGGGAGCTAAAAAATTGGTCCTAACTCATTTAGGTCAACCAATAAACATATTTGTTTGTTTTAGTCCAGAAGGGTTTATCTTAAAGTCAACAATTAATACTGCTTAATTAATTCTACCAAAATTAGGGGAGCTAACACAAGGCAGTACTAAGCTAGCAAAATTGGTTTGGAATTATTTGGACTAACAGAGTATCAGAAACAAACAAGTTTAGAATTTAAACCTTCTGTAGCATTTTCAATAATGCTTTTTATCTATTTAATTAAATGACATGAGACCAATTGGGTTGGTTAAACATTTTAATAATTTTCAGAACAATTGAGTTTGATTTATTTGGATTCCTAAATCTTGAGATATTGATTTTCTAAGTTGATGCCAGTACTGAAATTTCCAGAGAAAATTAAATTAGAAATTCTCTCTGTTTGGATAATGTTCAAATTCCTGACATGTGGGGCCTACACGTCAGCGACAGGAGAAATATCTCGCGCGCTGGAAATGTTTAAATATCTGACGGGTGGGACCTACATGGCAGTGGCTCAAATTAACGAAGCGGTACGCGATCGTTGATCATAGATCGAACGGCTCACGGAGGCCGCGTTCATCGACGACCTAATCAGAGCGTCGCCGGAGCTCCGGCGACGGCGAGGGTGGCCAGTGGGGGTACCTGGAGGGTCTAGAGACGGCGGAGAGGACGGCGTTCGACGGCGGAGGTCGTGGGGATGCTGGGAGGCGAGTGGAGCTTGATGGGGAAGCTCCTGGCGATGGCGATGATCTCCTTCTTCTCCGCGGCCGTGCTCCAACTCCGGCGAGATCCTCCGGGGGCTCCTGGGCACGATACAGAGGGGAAAACGTCGCAGGTGAGTGCGGTGGTAATGGAGAGGCAGGTGAGGTCCAGAGAGAGCAAGGGAGGGAGCAGCACGGCGTGGCCGTGTCGTCGCCTACCTCGGGTGCGGCGGCGCGCAGAGAGAAACTAGGGCAGCAGCAGCCTCGCTGCGGAGTACCCGCCCTTCTGGCGGTGTACGGGAGAGAGTGGAGTGAGGGAGAGGTGGTGAGATTGAGGGAGGGCTCGGGGTGGCTTTATAGGTTCGACGACGGCGCACGGGCTCGCCGTGGACACGGTGCAGGAGAGGGGTGTCCAGGCGCGATAGCTCGCCGTAGGGGGCGGCTGCAGCGTTCGAGGTGCAGGGGCTAGCTCGACGGCGTGGCGACGCGCTGTGCGTGAGCAAGAAACGGGACGGCCCGGAGATCGTTTGGACGGCGGGTGCGTGCACTGGCACGGCCGTCTCGGGCGGCGCGGCGACTGCGTGGCGCGAAGCGACGATGGGGGTCCTCCCCGGGGATGGCTACGGTGCCTGGAGAGCGCAGAGACACCAGGGAGAGGGGGGGACACGGTCTTGGGCGACTGTGGTGGCGACAACGCCGTTGCCACGGCGACGGCCATGGCGCACGGCGCCCGCGGCTGTCCCCTGGTCCATCTCCTCTTCCCGTGCCTCCTTTCTTCGATTTCCTGGACGCGGCGAGGTCAGTGAGGGGAGAGGGAGTGGATGCAAGCATCAATTCGAAGAACAAACCTCGAATTCGATCGAATTGCATCGGTTTCAAATCAAACCGAAGATGAACACAGTGGTGTCCACCACGTGTTCGACGAAATGCCTCACTGAAATTTAAATTCGAATTTTTGAATTCTGATTTCATACTTTGCTTCATAATTATATATGGGTATTTGTGGTGCTGTGTTGCACTTCATGTGACAAGTGCAACATAGCACACTTTGTGATTTGAATTTAATAAAGATAGAAAATAGAATTTAAATTTAGGTTTTTAAATTAGATTTTTGAGAGGGAAAAGTTATAGGAATAAAAATGGGAGATTTATATAACTTCTCCTCTCAATTTTATTTGAAACCATTTTAGTTTCTCCCCTTGGAGAATTTGTGGGACACAATGTCACTTTTATTTTTCTTGCTTTATTGCTATTTCAATTCTTTTCTTTTCTTCTTGTTTTTATTTAGAGCAAACAACAAACCACTAGCAAGAAGGAATAACACAAGCAACAAGAATTAAACCACACAAGTAACAGCAAGAGATCAACACATATAATTAACAAAAGTTTTTGTTGGCTCTCATTTTTGGAAATAATCTGATAATATTTTGGGATGTTACAATCCTTCCCCCCTTAGAATAAATCTCGTCCCGAGATTTGCTAGGCCTGGGTACTAAAGAGGTCTGGAAATTCGCTTCGAAGATAATCTTCGCGTTCCCAAGTTGCTTCTTCTTCAGAGTGGTTAGTCCACTGACTTTGTAAAACTTGATCGCACGTCTTCGGGTAACACGAACATCTTCTTCGAGAATTTTGAGAGGTCTCTCACGATAGGTCAGGTCTTGGTTCAGGTCGATGGAGAGGTGGTCGATGTTTTTGAAAACATCAGGCTGGTCAGGAACTTCAAGACACTTCCGGAGCAAGGAAATGTGGAAGACATCATGGTAATCTCCTAACTCCTGGGGTAACTCCAGTTGATAGGATACTTCTCCTCGACGAGAAATGACCTTGAAGGGTCCAATATACCTTGGCGCTAACTTTCCTTTGACATGGAAACGCTGCATTCCTTTAAGGGGTGTCACTCGGAGATAAACATAATCTCCGACGTGAAGGTGAGGTCACGGCGCTTGGTGTCAGCATAACTCTTCTGACGGGATTGGGCAGTTTTGAGGCGTTCACGAATAAGCTGAACTTGCTCTTCAGCTTCACGGAGGGTATCTGGTCCAAACAATTTGCTCTTCTCCGGTATCGGACCAATTCAGGGGTGTACGACACTTCTTGCCGTAAAGGGCTTCAAAAGGGGCCATTTGCAGACTGGACTGATAACTGTTGTTGTACGAGAATTCTGCAAACGGAAGACAATCTTCCCACTTGGAACCATAGGATAGAACACATGCGCGAAGCATGTCCTCCAATATCTGGTTCACTCGCTCAGTTTGGCCATCGGTCTGGGGATGATAAGCTGTGCTAAATGCTACTTGGTTCCGAGGGCTTCATGAAGGGATTTCCAGAACCTTGAGGTGAATTGCGTGCCTCTATCAGATACAATCTTCTTAGGCACACCATGCAGGCTCACTATTCTGGAAATATACAAGTCGGCCAACTGATGTCCCCGATAGGTGGTGTTGACAGGGATGAAATGGGCAACCTTGGTCAGTCGATCAACGATGACCCAGATTGAATCATGGCCTCGGTTGGATTTGGAAGTCCGGTAATAAAATCCATTCCAATCTCATCCCACTTCCACTCGGGAATTTTCAAAGGTTGAAGCAATCCAGCGGGTCGCTGATGTTCAGCCTTAACTCGCTGGCAGATGTCACACTTGGCTACGAATGAACCAATCTCTCGCTTCATTCCATGCCACCAAAATCTTTCTCGAAGGTCTTGGTACATTTTGGTTCCGCCGGGGTGGATTGAATAAGGGGTCTCATGGGCCTCCTTCAGGATTAACTCCTTAAGTTCCGTGACATTGGGCACACAGATACGGTCATTGAATTTCAGCACTCCCTCAGCATCTTCGGTAAAACCGGGTGCTTTGCCGAGGGAAATCTTCTTCCTAATTCCCTCTATGCTTTCATGACCTTTTTGGGCTTCTTTGATTTGATCCATCAGGGTTGGGGTTAACTCTAAATTGGCGAGATAACCATGGCTAACAAGCTCTAGTCCAAAATCTTGGAACTCTTTGAACAAGGCTGGCTGTTCGGCTTGGATCAGGGCATTCAGGGTGCAAGGTTTGCGACTAAGGGCATCGGCAACTACATTAGCCTTTCCAGGGTGATAATGGATTCCAATATCATAATCCTTGATTAATTCCATCCATCTCCTCTGTCGCAGGTTCAGATCTTTCTGGGTGAAAATATACTTCAAGCTTTTGTGATCTGTATAGACCTCACAGCGATGTCCCGCAAGATAGGGACGCCACTTCTTAAGAGCAAAGACTACAGCAGCTAACTCCAAGTCATGGGTTGGGTAATTCTCTTCATGCGGTCGCAACTGCCGGGACAGATACGACACAACTTTGCCTTCTTGCATCAGAACGCAACCAAGTCCGAGGCGTGATGCATCGCAATACACGTCGAAACTCTGGGTGACGTCTGGCATGATCAGGATTGGGGCTGAGGTTAGTCTCTTCTTCAGTTCTTGGAAACTATCCTCACACTTCTGAGTCCATTCAAATTTCTTGTCCTTCTTCAACAGTTGGGTCAGAGGTTTGGCTATACTGGAAAATCCTTCGACGAACTTGCGGTAATAACCGGCAAGTCCGAGAAAGCTTCGGATTTCAAAAACATTGGTTGGGGATAACCAGTCAAGAATGGCTTGTATCTTCTCAGGGTCAACAGAAATTCCTCCAGCGGATACAATATGCCCAAGAAATGCCACTTCACTGAGCCAAAACTCACACTTGCTAAGTTTGGCATACAGCTGGTGCTCTTGGAGGGTTCCAAAACTAGACGCAGGTGTTCAGCATGCTCTCTTCGGTCTTGGAATAAATAAGGATGTCATCAAGGAAAACTACCACGAACTTGTCGAGGTACTCCATGAAAATCTTGTTCATGAGATTCATGAAATAGGCTGGGGCATTGGTCAGCCAAAGGACATGACGGTGTATTCAAACAAACCGTAACGGGTGGTGAAGGCGGTCTTGGGAATATCTGTCTCTCGGATCTTCAACTGATGGTAACCTGTCCGAAGATCGATCTTTGAAAAGACTCGGGCTCCGTTCATTTGATCGAACAGATCCTCGATCTTGGGAAGAGGGTACTTGTTTTTAATGGTCACGTCATTCAGCTTGCGATAATCCACACACAGGCGTGTGGTACCGTCTCTCTTGTCCACAAAAATAATGGGTGATCCCCATGGTGAAGCGCTTGGGCGGACAAGACCTTTGCTTAGCATATCAGCCAACTGCTTCTTCAACTCACCAGTTCTTCCGGATTCATCCGATAAGGCTTTTGGGATATGGGGGATGTTCCTGGGATAAGCTCAATTATGAACTCAATATCCCTGTCTGGCGGCATACCAGGCAATTCTTCAGGGAAAACATCCTTGAACAGATGAACAACACGGATCTCATCTAGGGCGGGTCGAGCTATGCTCTCATGGCATCCGGGTCTGGTCTGGCTGGTCTCAGATGCATACTCCACTTCAACTCCATCATCAGAAGTGAGAGAAACAGCTCTTCGGGCACAGTCAATACGACCGTGGTACTTGGCTAACCAATCCATTCCAAGAATAACATCTATGCCTTGGTTTCCTAAGATAATTAGGTCGGCTGCAAACCTTCCTCCTCCAATTTCTATGGGGGTTTCGGAACACATCTGGTTGGTTTTGGCTAACAGTCCTGGGGTTTGTACCAACATTGGTTTGGGTAAAAGACTCCCGACTAAACCTCCCTTAGAAACAAACTCTTTGGTAATAAACGAATGGGTAGCACCAGAATCAAACAGAACAGTTGCAGGTACTGAGTTGACAAGAAACGTACCCAGCACAACATCTGGCGCTTCTTCAGCCTCTTCAGCATTGATGTGGTGCAGACGGCCTCTGACAACAGCAGCATTCCCGCGGGGTGCGGCATTCTTGCCATTACCATTTCCATTGCGGCCTTGACCATTGTTCGGTGCAGGTGCATTGGGGCGCTGGACATTCCTCTTGGGATTGGGGCATTCCTGGAGTAGTGACCTTTGTTGCCACATTCAAAGCAGACAACATTGGCATTGGGGTTGAAGTTGTTGAAGTTTCCTCTGGGACGGTTATTGTCATTGGGGCGGTTGAAGTTGTTGGGCGGTTAGGGAAATTGGGGCGTGGACTTGGGGTGGACGATAGGCAGGCCTGGGGTTCTGCTGAAAGATACGGGTTTCTGGCTGCTCGAACCTTCCTGAGCATTCATCCTCCTCTTGCGACCTTCATACATAGACTTGCGCTTGGTCTCCAGCTGGATGGCTTTGTCCACAAGTGACTCCAGATCACGGAAGTCATGGATAACCAGAGCACACTGCAGTTCATCATGAAGTCCACTCATGAAACGCTCCATCTTCTTCTCTTCTTTGTCGGTGTCATCAGGAGCATACCGAGATAAGTCGGTAAATCCTCAAGATAACCGACCACATCTTACTTCCCTGCCTCAGCTTACGGAACTCATCCTTCTTCCTCTCAATGAGTCCCTGGGAATATGCTTCTTGCGGAACTTCTCCTGGAACTCAGCCCAGTTGATGACATGACCAGCTGCTGGAGAGTCTTGGTAGTTTCCCACCAAGCTCTTGCAGGTCCAGCGAGATAGTGGGTTGCATACAACACTTTCTCTTTCTCCCACAGCAGCAACTTCCAGATTGTTGTCGATGGTGCGAAGCCAATCATCGGCTTCTAGTGGGTGAAGTCCCTTGGAGTAGGTGGGTTGGTTTTCTGAAAATCCTAAGGTGATCGCTGGTTCTCATTGCCATTGCCACCATTGTTGTTGTTGTTTTGTTGTTGTTGTTGTTATAGCGGCTGCGAGTTGTTGTAAGGCAGCGAGATGAGCTTGGCGCTCTTGCCGGGCATTTTCACGCTCCTCCATGATAAGCGCGAGAAGTTGGGGGGGGTTGGGTGGGTCCGGTGGTGGTGCTCCTCCTTCCGCTGCGACGGGGCGGCATCCTGAAGCACACCGGGTATAAGAGACAAGGCAAGAAAAGTTCGACTAAGGGAAAAGACGATCTCTCAAGTGGTTGATTAATCCTAAGATTTATATGAAAATAGTTCACACAGATTTAAACAAGACAAACATACTTATATTTCACAAACACATCAAAGAGTTCACATCAACATCAAGCTTACAACTCAAGCTTACAACATCACCTTACATCTAGGATACATAACATCTGGTTTCCAAAAGAACCACTACTACTACTCGACTAGCTATAGGGGGTCAACCTAATCCTGCGGTAGTGATCAAGTCACTCGCCTACTGAGGTGGAACCTCCAGCTCTAACACGTCAGCATCTGACTGGTAGGCTGGCTCCTCGGGATCCTCCTCCTCGTCCTCGAGAACTGGCTCGAGTGGCTCCTCCTCCTCGTCAACTAACTCCTCCTCATCATCCTCTCCTCACAGTCCATCTCCTCCACGAAGTCATCATCGTCACTGAGGAAAGCGTCGTTCTCCTTGCGGAGATCCTCGCCCTCCTCCTCCATCTCGTCAGTATGGTGCTCTAGATCCTCAATCAGCATCCTGCTCTGCCACCTTCGTGCGGAGCTTCACGATAGTCTTCCTCAGCTGGGCCCTCTTCCTGAGAAGAGCAACCTTCTCCACCATCAGCTTCATCTCGTTCTCGCGAAGCTCAACGAGCGACTCGCGGTCGAAGTGGAGCTGAATCCTAGTGCGCAACAGATCATCCTGAGTGCACTGAAGTAAGATCTCCATGTCCATGATGTAGCTCCCAAACATCGGGTGGTAAGGTGAAGGAGTAGGGTGTCCATCACAGTTGCGCCTCCCGTAGAACCGGAAACGGGAGTCTACTAACTCCGCCTTGTGCTCCTCACAAAGTCGGGCTAGCATCCTCTGTGTAGCAGTACAGAGACCAACCCAGGTGGCCTCCTTGGTGGTGTGAAGATGAGCGTCCTGGAACTGGGAGACTTGATGTTCCTGCGAACTGACGACTGATGAGCCAGCTCAGCCTTCCGACACCGTGAACATCAATCTGAGCTCCCTCAAACTCTGGAGCGGGGCGACCTAACAGCTTGGTCAACTCGAACAAGTCCCTCTCAAACGTCAGCTTGCTGTCCTTCTCCAGCTGAACGAACTCGGTCCAATGGAGTGCCATCTACATTTTTAAGCAAAATTTTAAGTTAGTTAGGTGACAAGTATATCAAAATTTTAATATAGTAGGGCAACAAGTGAGTCAAATTTTAACTTAATGAGAGGTGTACAAAATTTTAGGGATACCAAGGAAAATGTAATATTTAATGAGAGTAAAATTTTGCATAAGTAAGAGGATTGGAGATAAGCTTTTCGAAAATACTTCATTCCTTTCTTTTTAGAAATTCATCTTTTGTAACATTTGACAAACGACCATGCTAACTAAGGTTTCCTAAAGTCAGGATGGCTCTGATACCAAGTCTGTGGGGACCCCGGACTAGCTGTCCGAAATACCCGATTATGCTTAACACAACGATCCCGTGATCAGTCTGTCGTTGCACATAATCCGAATTGGATACCAAAGTTTACATCCATTACAGTACCGAATAAAAGTCTTACATAAATGGTCATTTAGACCAAGTTCTTACATAGGTGCCTTCATGGGCCAAACCAAATATATCAGCGGAAGCTACGGCGTAGTAGACATCATATTCTAACGATGACAACCCGACAGGCAGCTGACTTGTGGAGATCCTTAGTTGGCTAGAAGTCGCCATATTCCTGCTCGGCGTAGTGCTCCTCCTCGTAGTCTGGCTAGGACAATAGCCAGGGACGAAACCAATATGAGTACATTTGAATGTACTCGCAAACTACCCCAACATGAGTATGCACTAGTTCTATTTTTTCAATTTGTTTGTTTAAAACATCTCTATATCTTTATTGAAAAAGGTAAGAAGAGTTTTATAACCATTTTAAAGAAGTCACCATTTTATTGTTTCTCAAAACTCCTCCTTTTCTGACCATGGCTCACCATAGTCCATTTATTCCAACAACTCATACCACTCATTTGGTATAGCTGTGTAACCATCACCATTTCAATTTCTTTTTAAACTTAAAAGCTTTTCCAAAAACTTGCACATGGTCAAAGTAGGGTCTCCCAGCTGTCCATATCCGAGGACTCGGCTATTCGAATAGTTTTAACCTCTGCAGAGGTAGCACGCTTTTATCCCACATCCATCCGGCAGCTCATCGTGTCCGCCACGTCTCGCCATACAGGTGTATGCGAAGTAAGCCGCCGACCATAGCCTGTCCTTTGCTCATGCTAGTATAGGATCCTACCGCTACGAAATTATCATCCTTTCCATCAACACCCAGTCCAGATTCCCCGTCGGGAAACCTAAGTGTGAGGACTCGTAGTTCTGCCCGGCGAGCGAACCCTTCAATCCCCCATCCTCAGATGCCAGGACCCAGGTCAGGGGGTAGGTCGCCATGACCATCCCCTCATGGAACGAGGTCATCCTCGTTGTTGAGGAGTCCCATACTAATATGAGCAAATTATATGACTACGCCCTTTTCCCATATGTGGTGGATGTGGTCGCACAGGGTATGGATGGTTGACGTAAGTACAAGGACACACTGTGCATTTTTCATAAACATCACCATTTTCCACTTCTCCATTCAACACCGACATCTCGGTATTCCATAACTCACAAGAATTTCAAAGGAGTTTTGAATAAACACATTGTTTTCCCATCCTAAATTTTATATAAATACTACATAGGGTGGCAAAATAATTCCATATACTTTTGAAATGGTTTTATAAATCTTGCTTGAGAGTAAAACATGTTATGAAAGTAGATGCATATTTGTAGTGCAAGCTCAGAGAATAGCTTGCCTTGCTTGGCAAAGTGATCTTGCTCTTGTTCTTCAATTTCAGCAAACTCTCCTTCCTCGATATATCCGACAACGTTCTCGTCTAATTAATAAACAAACAATGCAACAATCACTAAGCTATACAAGCAATCATCTCAACACCAATCATAAACATCACAATTAGCTACTGCACAAACCACACAATTTGGTTTTCAAAAATTGAATTAAACATTATTTAATTAAGTCCAAATTATGGCAGAAACTAGTTATTCATGTTTAATTCCACAACTTGAGTTCTGTTGGTCACAAAAATACAAACTAAATTCTATAGAAAGCTACTGATGTGTAGAAGACAACCCAATTTGAATTGGATCATTTGGAGTTACCAAACTCCCTACACATTGGATTGAATCCAGTAGCTTAATAATCAAGTTTTAGCTACCATTTAAATTCTATTGCTCCAAAAATTAAACCCTTTTAGGGGTAACTAAACATGGCTATATGTGAGCTAAAAAATTGGTCCTAACTCATTTGGGTCAACCAATAAACATATTTGTTTGTTTTAGTCCAGAAGGGTTTATCTTAAAGTCAACAATTAATACTGCTTAATTAATTCTACCAAAATTAGGGGAGCTAACACAAGGCAGTACTAAGCTAGCAAAATTGGTTTGGAATTATTTGGACTAACAGAGTATCAGAAACAAACAAGTTTAGATTTAAACCTTCTGTAGCATTTTCAATAATACTTTTTACTATTTAATTAAATGACATGAGACCAATTGGTTGTTGTTAAACTTTTCATAAGCTTTCAGAACAATTGAGTTTGATTTATTTGGATTCCTAAATCTTGAGATATTGATTTTCTAAGTTGATGCCAGTACTGAAATTTCCAGAGAAAATTAAATTAGAAATTCTCTCTGTTTGGATAATGTTCAAATTCCTGACATGTGGGGCCTACACGTCAGCGACAGGAGAAATATCTCGCGCGCTGGAAATGTTTAAATATCTGACGGGTGGGACCTACATGGCAGTGGCTCAAATTAACGAAGCGGTACGCGATCGTTGATCATAGATCGAACGGCTCACGGAGGCCGCGTTCATCGACGACCTAATCAGAGCGTCGCCGGAGCTCCGGCGACGGCGAGGGTGGCCAGTGGGGGTACCTGGAGGGTCTAGAGACGGCGGAGAGGACGGCGTTCGACGGCGGAGGTCGTGGGGATGCTGGGGAAGGCGAGTGGAGCTTGATGGGGAAGCTCCTGGCGATGGCGATGATCTCCTTCTTCTCCGCGGCCGTGCTCCAACTCCGGCGAGATCCTCGGGGGCTCCTGGGCACGATACAGAGGGGAAAACGTCGCAGGTGAGTGCGGTGGTAATGGAGAGGCAGGTGAGGTCCAGAGAGAAGCAAGGGAGGGAGCAGCACGGCGTGGCCGTGTCGTCGCCTACCTCGGGTGCGGCGGCGCGCAGAGAGAAACTAGGGGCAGCAGCAGCCTCGCTGCGGAGTACCCGCCCTTCTGGCGGTGTAAGGGAGAGAGTGGGTGAGGGAGAGGTGGTGAGATTGAGGGAGGGCTCGGGGTGGCTTTATAGGTTCGACGACGGCGCACGGGCTGCCGTGGACACGGTGCAGGAGAGAGGGTGTCCAGGCGCGATAGCTCGCCGTAGGGGGCGGCTGCAGCGTTCGAGGTGCAGGGGCTAG